>VZQC01011911.1:1037768-1071365 GCA_009823505.1 Rhizomys pruinosus | reverse complement strand
GGTTATGGGGGCATCACATTTCCCTCTGGATTCCCCAGCCTCCCCCAATTCATTTATTTCTACTCTTTCTCCTCCCATCCAATCTCCTTCCTCCCTCCCCAGTCTTGGCACCCCCATTTTCTCCACCCTGCTACCCAATAACACCCTCTTCACCGTCCCCTGACTTCTGTCCTTCCCACTCTCCCCACCTTGTGGACCCTTGCATGTTCCTTCCTTCTCTCTTCCTAGCTGAATTCCTCCAATTTTTCCATCTCCCCCCGGTAAAAATCTGTTCCCTACTAGTCTCCTTTTTGGGGTTCTTTTTATTTACCTCCGTGTATCCTTTCTATTTCCCTGGCTCCTGGTTACCTCAGGATATACACTCATGTATAAAGGATTGGTGCTACAATCCACATATGAGGGAGAACATATTTTGCTTGCTTTTGTGCATTTGTGTTACTTCACTTGCTATAACACTCTTTATAGTTCCATCCATTTATCTGAAAATTTCATCTTTTCTTACTGCTGAGTAGAACTCCATTGTGTAAATATAGCACTTGTTCAGTATCCATTAGTCAGTTGGGGGACATGTAGGTTGTTTTCATTTCTTATTGTAAAGAGAGCAGCAACAATCATGGATGTACAGGTGTCTCTACAGTATGATGAGTCCTTTGGGTGTAAGCCAAGGAATGGTATAACTGGATCATATGGTAGATTCATTTTTAGTTTTTGAGAGTTCTCCACACTGCTTTCTATAGTGTTTGCACAAGTTTGCACTCCCACCAGCAGTGAATGAGCATTCCCCTGAGTCATTCATTTTCTTGATCTTAGCCAGTCTGACTGGGGTAAGATGGAATCTTAAAGTGTTTTTTTTTTTTTCTTTTTTTTTGGTCTTTTTGAGACAGGGTCTCCCTTTAGTCCCAGCTGGCCTGGAGCTCGCTATGTAGACCAGGCTGGCCTTGAACTCACAGAGATCCGCCTGCCTCTGCATGCCCACCTCTTAAAATGTTTTTTATCTGCATTTCTCCAACTACTAAGGATAAGGACATTGAGTACCTTTTAAGGTGTTTCTTAGCCATTTTTATTGCTACATTTAAGAAAGCTGGATGTGGCGGCACATGCCTTTAATCCTAGCACTTGGGAGGTAGAGGCAGGTGGATCTCTGTGAGTTCAAGGCCAGCCTGGTCTACAGGCCAGCTGGGACTAAAGGGAGACCCTGTCTCAAAAAACCAAAAAAAAAAAAGAGAGAGAAAGAGAAAACTCTCTGTTCAAGTCTATTTTTTTGGTCTTATTGAGACAGAGTCTCTCTGTAGCCTCAGCTGTCCTCACTATGTGGACCAGGCTGGCTTTGAACTCAGAGAGATCTGCCTGCCTTTGCTTTAAAGGCATGTGCCACCACGCCCAGCTATAGCCCATATTTTTTTGGGTCATTTATTTTCTTGTTTCTTTGTGGTTTTTTTTGAGTTCTTTGTATATTTTCAATATTAGTCCTCTGTCAGATGTGTTGCTGGTAAAGATTTTCTCTCACTCAGTGGGTTTCCTCTTCCCTTCCTTGGTTGTTTCTTTTGCTTTTTAGTTTAATGAGGTCCCACTTATTGATTGTTGATCTTAATTCCTAAGAAACTGATGTCTGATTTAGAAAGTCCTTTCCTACACATAGGGTACTGCCTATGTTTTCTTCTAGGAATTTCAGAGTTTCAGGTTTTATAATGAGGTCTGTGATCCATTTGGAGTTGACTTTTGTGGAGGGTGAAAGATAAAGGTTCAGTTTTATTCTTCACTAGGTGGAGATTTGGTTTTCCGAGAACCATATGCTGAAGTTGCTGTCTTTCCTCCACTGTGTACTCTTGGCACCTTTGCCAAATATGAGGTGGCTGAAATTGTGTGTATTCATGTTTGGGTCTTCTATTTTTGTTTCATTGATCTACAGGTCTATTTTTATGCCAGTATCATGGAGTCTTAAAATGGTTTTTATCTGTATTTCTCCACCTACTAAGGATAAGGATGTTGAGTACCTTTTAAGGTGTTCCTTAGCCATTTTTGGTTCTGCTTTTGAGAGCTCTCTGTTCAGGTCTATTTTTTTGGTCTTTTTGAGACAGTCTCCCTGTAGCCCCAGCTGTCCTGGAACTCACTATGTAGACCAGGCTGGCTTTGAACTCACAGATCTGCCTGCCTCTGCCTCCTCAGTGCTGGGATTAAAGGCGTGTACCACGGTTTTTATGACAATAGTTATGTAATATAGCCTGAGATGTGATATGTTGATCCCCCAATGTTGTTCTTTTTGCCCAAGATTGCTTTGGCTATCCAGGTTTTTTTTGTCAGTCTATATGAATTTTAGGTTGATTTTTTTTTTTTTTTCCTAGCTCTGTGAAGAATGTCATGGGTATTTTGATTGCCATTGTCTTGAATATATAGATTGCTTTTGGTAAGATGGTCATTTCACAATATTGATTCTCCCAGTTCATGAGCTTGGTTATCTAGTCCTCTATCTCTTTCTTTAGAAAGATTCGAAAATGTCATTGTGGAGATTCTTTGGTTATGTTTATTATCAAATACTTTATTTTTTTGGAGGTGATTGTGAATGGGAGGTGATTTTATTTTTTTGGAGGTGATTGTGAATGGGAAGGATTTCTTGCTTTTTCTGATTGTTATTGGTATATAGAAAGGCCATTGAGCTTTGTAAGTTGATTTTTGTAAGCTTCCACTTTACTGAAAGTATTAATTATTTCTAACAATTTTATAGTCAATTTTTTGGATCTCTTATGTATATAGTATCATATTACCTGCAAATAGAGGTAATCTGATCTCTTCTTTTTTTTTTTTATTTTTTTATTTCTGTATGTGTATCAATGTACTGTCTGCATGCAGGTCTGTGCACCCGTGTCGTGCAATGCCGCGGAGGTCAGAAGAGGGTCTCGGATTCCCCTGGAGCTGGAGTTCTCCTGGAATTGGAGTTTCAGACGGTTCTCGGCCGCCATGTGGGTGCTGGGGATCGAACCCGGGTCCTCTGTAAGAGCGGTCGGCGCTCTTAACCGCTAGGCCATCTCTCCAGCCCTGATCTCTTCTTTTTCAACTAGTATTCCTTTAATTTCCTTTTTTATGTCTTATTGCTCTTTTTAAAAATTTTTATTTATTATTTTTATGTGTATGAGTGTACTGTCTGCATGTAGGTTGGTGCACCCATGTTGTACAATGCGGCAGAGGTCAGAAGAGGGTGTCAGATTCCCCTGGAACTGGAGTTAAAGATGGTTCTTAGCTGCCATGTGGGTGCTGGGAATCGAACCCAGGTCCTCTGCAAGAACAGTTGGTGCTCTTAACCGCTAAGTCATCTCTCCAGCCCTGTCTTATTGCTTTTGTAAGACTTTCAAGCACTGTATTGAAAAGGAGTGGAGATAATGGATAGCCCTGTCTGGTTCCTGATTTTAATGGGAATACTTACAGTTTTTCTCCATGTAGAATGATGTTGGCTGTGAGTTTGTTGTATATAGCTTTAATTATATTGAGGTATGTTTCCTCCAGACCAATTCCTTCAAGGACTTTTGTCTTTTTGAGTCAGGGTCTTCCTATAGCCCCAGCTGGCCTGGAACTCACTCTGTAGACCAGGCTGGCCTTGAACTCATAGAGATCCACCTGCCTCTGCTTCCCAAGTGCTAGGATTAAAGGCATGCACCACCACACCCAGCTTAAAGATTGTTCTTAGCTGCCATGTGGGTGCTGGGAATTGAACCCAGGTCCTCTGCAAGAGCAGTCGGCACTCTTAACCATCTGAGCCATCTCTCCAGCCCCATCCTTCAAGGACTTTTTAACATGAATGCATGTTAGATTTTGTCAAAGGCCTTTTTTGCATCTATTGAGATGACCATGTGATTTTTGTCTTTAAGCCCATTTATATGTTTTATTACATTTATTGATTTAAATATATTGAACCATCTCTGCATCTTTTCATGGATGATATTTATGTGTGTCTGTATGCGATTTGTGAGTATTTTGTTGAGTATATGTGCATGGATGTTCATTAAGGATATAAACCTATAGTTTTCGTTTCTGGTTTTTTTTTTGTATCTTTACCTGGTTTTGGTATTAAAGTGATACTTCATAGAAGGAGGTTTTGAGTTCTCCCTCTGTTTCTGTCTTTTTGAATAATTTAAGCAGTATTGGTTGTAGATCTTTAAGTGGTAGAATTCTGCTGTGAATCTCTCTGGGCATGGGATTTTTTTTTTTTTTTTTTTTTTTTTTTTGTCAGGAGCTTTTTTTTTACTGTTTGAATTTCCTTATTTGTTATGGGTCTGTTTAAGCTGTTGATCTCTTCTTGGCTTAACTTCGGTGGTCCATGATTCCAGAAATTCATCCACTTCTTTTAGATTTTTAAATGTAATAGAGTATAAATTTTTAAAATATTCCCTTACAATAGTCTGGTTTTTTTTGATACCTGCTATGATGTTTCACCTTTCGTCTCTGATTTTTGTTAATTTGGATTGGCTCGCTCTTTTGGTTAACTGGACTATCTATCTTGTTTAACCTTTCAAAAAACCTGCTTTTAGGTTAATGTTTTTGTTTTGATTTCTTTCTAGTTCATTAATTTCTGCTCTTATTTTTGTTATTTCTTCTCATCTACTACTAGCTTTGGAGTTGGTTTGTTTTGGCTTTCCAGAGTATTGAGTTGTACTGTTAAGTCACTTACATGTACTCTTTATGATTTTCTTTTTTTGGTCTGAGACAGGGTCTCCCTGTAGTATCAACTGGCCTGTAACTTGCTTTGTAGTCCAGGCTAGCCTTGAAATCACCGAGATCTGCTTCCTCTGCCTCCAGAGTGCTGTGTTTAACGGCCTGTACCACCATGCCTGGCTCTTCATGATTTTTTTTTTTTTTTAATGTAGGTACTAAGAGCTATAAATCTCTCTTTTAAGACTCCTTTTAAGGTGTCCCAGAGGTTTTCTTGTGTTATGTTCTCATTTTCACTTAGTTCCAGGATTATGTTCTCATTTTCACTTAGTTCCAGGATTATTCCTTTCTTAATTTCTTCTTTGACCTGTTCATCATTCAGGAGTGTGTTGTTTAATCTCCATGAGTTTGTGTAGTTATTAGAGGTTCCTTTGCTGTTGGATATAAGCTTTATTGCACTATGGTCTGTTAGACTACATGGAATTAGTTCAGTTTTTTTTTTTTTTTTGTATTTGTTGAGGTTGTTTTGTGCCTCAGAATGTGGTCAATTTTAGAAAAACTTACATGGGCTGCTGAGTAGAAACTTATTTGGTGCATGGGTGGAATATTCTGTAGATGTCTGTTAGGTCCATTTCATGTAAGATGTCATTTAATTCAGATGTCTCTCTGTTTATTTGTACAGTTGTCCTGTCTATTGAAGATAGTGCAGTATTAAAGTCACCTATTATTACTGAGTTGGGGTCCTGTAGTCCTATTTTTATGAAGTTGGGTACTCTAGAGTTTGGTGCATATATGTCATGATTATTATATCTTTTATCATTTGTCTTTATAGAATGAATGTCTTAACTTTGATTGTTTAATTTGAAATCTATTTTGTCAGGTTGATTGTAATAAATCTGTAATATTCGTGCTTTTGAAGCCATGTTTGGGCTGGTTGTGGACATGATTCTTCAGCCCTTTATGTCCTTATAATTTTTTTTTTGTTTGTTACCTTCATCTATAGGTAGTTTTGCTGAGTAAAACTAGTTGGGGTTGGCATCTATCGTTGTTTGATGATGGAATACTATACCAGAGCTGGGTGCACACCGCCTTTAATCCTAGCACTGTGGGAGGCAGAGGCAGGCAGATCTTTGTGAGTTCAAGGCCAGCCTGGTCTACAGAGTGAATTCCAGGACAGCGTGGGGCTACAGGGAGACCCTGCCTCGAAAGAAGACAAAAAAAAAAAAAAAAAAAAAAAAAAAAGTCAGTTGATTTTTTTTTTTTTTTTTTTTTTCTCTTTTCTCTCCTCCTTTTGTCCTCTCTCTTTTTGTTCTGTACATTTTATATTTTTACTGTGATAAGNAAAAAAAGTCAGTTGATGGGTTTTCCTTTGTAACTTACTCTTTCTCTAGCACCTTTTAGTGTCCTCTCTTTGTTCTGTACATTTTATATTTTTACTGTGATAAGCTGTGGGCCATTTCTATTCTGGTCATGTGTAATTGGTATTCTATGTGCTTCTTGAATCTCTATAGGTAAGTCTTTCCTTAATTTAAGGAAGTTTTCTTCTACAATCCTGTTGAATATCTGTTCAGTGCCATTGGTCTGAGATTCTTCTCCTTCCTGTATGTCTATAATTCATAGATTTAGTCTTTTCATGTTATCCTACATGTGTTCTATCCCCATGTTTTTAAAAATTTTATGTAGTCTTTGCTTGAGAAGTCTAGATCCTCTATATTGTCATCTACTCTTCGTATTCCATTTTTCTGTTTTATTCATTCTGCTTATGAGGATTTCTGATGATGTTTCCAATTGGCTTATTGAGTTTGTCAGTCCCATGGTAATTTCCTTTTGGGGTCTCTTCACTATTTCTGTTTTGTGAGTTCACTCATTAAGCCGTTTATTTGTATATTCTTGGGCTTCCATCAGAAGTTTACGCCTTTCCTCTTTGAGTTCTAATTTAAAGTTCTTTGATCATGTTTATGATTGTTCTTTTAAATTCTATATCCTGGCATTCCTCAGGGTGTTTATCATTGTAGTGCACTTTTGTAGGACTAGTGGGTTTTGTCTGGGACATACTCTCTTGGCTTTTCATATTATTTGGGTCTGAGGCTGGCAGGGGACCAAATTTTTTATTTATTTTTATTTTATGTGTTTGTTTTTGCACTGGAGTTGGGCTATGGATGTTCCTTGTTGGTTATGTGCCCAGTAGGAACTTATACTCTGCTTTTGTTTAATTTAATTTTGGTTCTGTTCATAT
Organism: Rhizomys pruinosus; assembly: GCA_009823505.1. NCBI lineage: Eukaryota > Metazoa > Chordata > Mammalia > Rodentia > Spalacidae > Rhizomys > Rhizomys pruinosus. The sequence goes on along the minus strand of VZQC01011911.1, from coordinate 1,064,488 downwards.
GGTTTATATAGGTTGATTTTTTTTTTTTTTTTTTTTGTTATTGTAAGATTGGAAACTAAATTGATGCTTGTTTCAGGTGGGAAATAGACTGGTTTGGGTGGATGGTAAGGCATGGTAATAAGTACCCTGGTCAGGTCACTAGGATGGCTGGTCTGTATCAGACAGATCATGAGTCAGTGGAGTCTATGCTAGGGAGTTTAGGTAGTCTGGGTTAAAAGAATAAGAGCCTGCCTGGGTCCACTGATGGCAGGAGACCAAATTTTTTATTTATTTTTATTTTCTGTGTATGAGTATTAAGCCTGCATGTATGTTTTTTTTTATTTATTTTATTTATTTTATTATTTATGTGTATGAATGTACTGTCTGCATGCAGGTCTGTGCACCCGTGTCGTGCAATGCCGCGGAGGTCAGAAGAGGGTGTCGGATTCCCCTGGAACTGGAGCTCTCCTGGAATTGGAGTTACAGATGGTTCTCAACTGCCATGTGGGTGCTGGGGATCGAACCCGGGTCCTCTGCAAGAGCAGTTGGTGCTCTTAACCACTAGGCCATCTCTCCAGCCTCCAAGCCTGCATGTATGTAAGTGCACCCATGTCATGCAGTATCTGTGGAGGACGGAAGAGGGACTCATATCCCCTGAAACCAGTGTTAGGGATGGTTATTAGATGCCATGTGGGTGCTGGGATCCAATTCTGGGTCTTGTGCAAAAGCATCCAGTGCTCTTAACAGCTCAGCCATCTCTCCATCCCCTGATTCTAGAAAATTTTGTTTCCTTCTGGATCATCAGAATTAATATTGCATTATGAAAATGACTATATTACCAAAAGTAATTTATAGATTCTGTCAGGTAGCAAAGCTTGTAGGAAAATTCCTCTTTATTATTGCAGGACATCCAGCTATATAGGCTTTGGACGGACAACCCCCAAGTTGCATGACATCAGCACCCAGTAGCCAATGCCAGACCCCTACAACATTGCTGTGGGCCCCAGCTTGTGGGGTGGACCCAGAGGTCTTGTGACCTGGCTCATTATGCTGGCTGAAGTGTTAGCAAACACACACCCATTTCAGGCATGCCCACAGTGGAAGAAGGCAGTGCTCAAGATCCATCCAGAAGGAATCAAGGAGAAAGCCTGAAGAATGTTAAGGACAGGCACTTTGTGCCTGTTACACCACCTAAGAGTCAGAAGATTCTAGAAAGTCCTGAGGAGCAGGAGTTGGAGAAGAGAATGAGAATGAGACAGGAGGTAGTGGACATATGAAAGAAGAATGAAGACTTTAAGAAACTCGTTCTTGCCAGGTCACCAAAGCCATTGACTCTCACTTCTGTACACTTGAGTGAATGAAATAACATCCTAAGAACCAGGAAGAGTTTAATGAAGTAAACTTCATGTCTGAACTATGAAAGCATCCTCTAGTTTCTGCCTGAGTGACTAAGTGATGTACTATCATTAAGCCTTTTACCTCATTCAAAGGAAAGAAAAGAACATTTGATGAATCACCCTTCTACATATGTGCCCCCTGCACAGTAGGTCAAAGCCTTCCACAAATGAACCTCTAATAGATATCATCTGAGGCTTAAGGAGGAAGATAATTCCCTGTTACCCTCCAGGTCTTCTGTGACCAAGATCTCCAGATACCCCGAGACTCTTGTACTGAAAACCACATGGCAAGGATTGTGACCTGCAAAAGTACAGTGGAACAGGGGGCCAAGGAGGTTGAGAAACTGCAGCAATTCAAATTTAAAGCACAAGAACTTGATCCCAGAATTCTTGAAAGTGAGCCCCTCTTGCCCAAGAAATTGATTTAGAAATTGAGAAACGGATAGAGGAGCAAGAGTCAGAGAAGAAATCAGAGGATGAACACTTTGAATTTCATTCCAGATCTACTAAGATCTTGGAAGATGATGTGGATGTTCCAGAAAAGAAGATACTTCTGGCCGGGCGTGGTGGCGCACGCCTTTAATCCTAGCAGTTGGGAGGCAGAAGCAGGTGGATCTTTGTGAGTTCAAGGCCAGCCTGGTCTACAGAGCGAATTCCAAGACAGCTGGGGCTACAGGGAGACCCTGTCTTGAAAAGACAAAGAAATAAAAAAGATACTTCTAGTCACTGTCCCAAAATCACCAGCTTTTACATTGAAGAACAGAATCTGCATGCTTTCAAGAGAAGATAAAGAAGAGGAAGAACCAGTAGTGATATCATCAACCTGTACCACATTATGGGTTACCTATAAATCCCACATACCAGAGGCAAGAAATTTGGAAGTCTGCCCATCTCCTTTGATTGTCGGGACAAAAACCGCCAGTTATAGAAATGAAAAGAAAATAAAAGAAGTGCAGAAAGTGAGGTGCTCAAGTTCAAGGCACTTTCCTTGCCCCATTTTGACAGCATTAATCTGCCAGAGAAAAAGGTAATGTGACTCAAGGTGAGCCTTTTTTCTTGGAGCCTGACAAAAGGTGTGCCCAGAAGGCTGGGATATGGAAGCACCAGCTTGTAGACAATCCTCCAGGCCTGCTGGGGAATTTCAGGGTCCGACAGAAGGAAAGGGGGTGAGAGGCGCAGAGTCAAGACACAGACCCTGGGAGTCAGGTGAACGCAGACAGAGGGCAAGCTGTCGCAGACTCGTTTATTGCGGGCAGGGTTAGGGGTTATGTACTGTTCGCATTCCCGCTGTGATTGGCCCAGGTCTGCAACGCTGCTTGTATGGTCTCACCTGCCTAGGGCAGGTTAGGTTGATGAGGGACAAGCTCTGCGCATGCATAATTCTCAGCATACTGGCTACTACACCAGCTGAAAGAAGGACTGAAACAACAGAAAGAAGCAGCTCGCTTCAAGGCTTCTGCCCACTAAGAGAAGAGATCCAAGGAGCAGCAGGAGTTGGGACAGAGAATGGCTGAAGTGGAAGTCTGGGAATGCAGCATGTGGTGGAACTCTGGCAACTGGTTCTTAGAATCTTTCCCTCCCTCTTCTATGATGTTCCTTGAGCCTTAGGTGTAGATGTTGCATTGTAGATGTATCACTTAGGATTGGGCACCTCACAGTCTCTTAGTCTGCATTTTGACTAGTTGTGGAACTTGTAATAATCTCCATCTGTTGCAAAAAGAAGCTGCTTTGATGAATGGTGAGAGCTATACTTACCTGTGAATATAGATACGTATTTAGAATATAGTATGAAATTATATTGGTCTAAGAAAGTGACAGTGGTAGGTTCTTTAGGGTCTGTGTGTCCTTGGCTATGTTTATAGTGTCATGCATGGATTCACTCTTATTGAGTGTGCCTTATGTCTAATTAGACAGTTGTGGAATATCCCGAAGATAAAAGTACCATCATTGCACCAATAGAGATCATTTGCAGGGCTGGTCATTGCTGTGATTTGCAGGCTTTGCAGCTGAGAAGGACCATTGATTGGTTTTCTCCCTTGGCAGTTTGCGTAGTATCTTCTGATACTGTGAGAAGTAGTTTTCGGGGAGGAGACTTCCAGGTCAGTTCCAGCTCCATTGTTCTTAGTCCTGTGTCTGAAGTATGTCCTGCCTTTACCAATGGGGTCTTACCTTCAGGTTCTGGGAGGCAATCAAGGGCTGTGGAAACGGCCTGTACTATTTTGGGGAGTCTTTGGACTACCCTGACCAACAACTAGAAGGGAGATTTCCCTTGCCTGGCACTATGATTTTTGTTATATAGCCTTTTGCTATACACATGCATGTGCGCAAACCCCCCCCCACTTCTCTTTGGAGTTTCACACTACGTAAATATTATTTCTTTTTTCTCCTCCCCCCTGTGTAGCTTGCCCCTACCCTCCCAAGTTTGAAGCACCCTTCACTTCCCTTTGGTAATGCCCGTGTCCTACTTTTCCTTCTCTGCAGCTCCTTCCCCTCTCTTTCCATGGTTCCTTTCTATTCTCCTGCAGTTACTTCAGGATCTATACTCACATCCAAGGATTTGGAGCTAGAATCCACAAACATGCTTCACTTGTTTGTCTGAGTCTGGATTACCTCACTCAGTAGTAACAGTTTCTAATTCCATTCATTTACTTGGAAATTTCATGATTCCATTTTTCCTGACAGCTGAACAAAACTCCGATTCTTATCATCAGTAGAGGGACATCCAGGTTGCTCGCCTTTCCTAGCTATTATGAAAAGAGCGGCAACAGCCATGGCTGAGCAAAGACTTCTGGAGTAGGAAATCGAGTCCTTTGGGTGTATGCTAAGTAGTAGTACAGCTGGATCATATGGAATTGATTTTTAGTTTTTAAAAAGAATTTTCAACCAAACAAGAACAACAAAACCAAAAAAGGGTGGGCATGGTGGCCCACATCTTTAATCTCAGCATTTGGGAGGCAGAAACTGGCAGATCCCTGTGAAATCAAGGCCAGCCTAGACTACATGGTGAGTTCCAGGCCACCTGAGCTACAGTGAGACTCTGGTTCAAAAAAAAAAAAAAGAATTCCCCCCACTGATTTCCATGGTGGCTGTAGCCAGTTTGCAGTCACCCCAGCAGAGAACAAGGCTTCTCCTTCCTCCTTGTTAATGTTTGGTGTCATATGTTTTCTTGATCTTAGCCATTCTGACTGGGGTAAGATGAAGTCTTATGGTGTTTTCATTTTGCATTTTCCTAATTACTAAGGATGTTGAACACTTTTCAAGGTATTTCTTAGCCATTTTTATTTCTTCTTAGAGAACTCTTTGTTCAGATCTGTAGCCCTTTAGTCTTTTACCGTAATATTTTTGTTTAGCTAGAAATGGTAACTTTTTTTTTTCCACATAAATTTATTTTTATTTTTTTAACAAATCTAGACCCGTGTCCCGTTCCCCCATTCCCCCACCCCACCAGAGCTCATGCATTCTGCCAAATATGCTTTTCATCTCTTTCTCAGTCTTTCTCAATATTCTCCATGAGGAAGTTGACTGTTTTGAGCAGAAGTTCACTGTTTCAGTCAGTTCTTCGATTCAGTCCTTTCTGTTGTTGTTGTTGTTGTTTCCAATATGCATCACACCCAACTGCTTTGGACAAAAGCTCAGGGGGCCCTACACAAGAAATACTTACAACTAGGTAATTGGCACTAGCATCCACAGTTGAGGGATATCATTCTGTCCTTTGTTTTTCTGGGACTGTGTTACTTCACTCAGCATGATGTCCTCTAGCTCCAGCCATTTTCCTGCAAAGCTCATGATGTCGTCTTTCTTTACGGGATTGCTTCTTAATGTCCCATCTATACACAGGAAAAATAAAGAGACTTGATCACAACTTTGTATAGTTGCCACCGTCAAGAGCTCAGCCCCAAAGACCCTGTCTCAAACAAACAACAACAAACAAACAACAACAATCAAGGGGCTGGAGAGATAGCATCAAAATGAACCCTAGTCCTCTACCGGAGCTTAACCTGTGAACCATCTCTCCAGCTGATAAAAATAAAATAACCCTTAAAAAACTCAAACAGCTAGGTGCAGCGGGGGAGGAAAAAAAAACAAAAAACTCAAACAGCCAGGCAAGGTGGCACATGCCTTTAATCCTAGCACTCGGGAGGGAGAGGCACAAGGATCTTTGAGAGTTCAGGGCCAGCCTGGTCTACAGAGTGAGTTCCAGGACAGCTGGGGCTACAGAGAGACCCTGTCTCAAAAAGACCAAAAACAAACAAACAAACAAAAAAACAACTCAAACAAGGGACCGGAGAGATGGCCTAGCTGTTAAGAGCACCTACTGCTCTTGCAGAGGATCTGGGTTCAATCCCCAGCACCCACATGGCGGCTGAGAACCATCTTTAACTCCAGTTCCAGGGGAATCCGACACCCTCTTCTGACCTCCACGGCATTGGACGACACGGGTGCACAAACCTACACGCGGACAGTACATTCATACACATAAAAAAAAAAACCTCAAACAGAAAATCCTGAAGATACTACAATTCATAGATGCTCAAGTCCCTTATATAAAATGGTAGAGAATCTATGGGGCTGGAGAGATAGCCTAGCGGTTAAGAGTGCCGACCGCTCTTGCAGAGGACCCAGGTTCGATCCCCAGCACCCACATGGCGGCTGAGAACCGTCTGTAACTCCAATTCCAGGAGAACTCCAGTTCCAGGGGAATCCAACACTCTCTTCTGACCTCCACAGCATTGCACGACACGGGCGCACAAACCCACATGCAGAAAGTACATTCATACACATAGGAAATAAATAAATAAAATTTAAATAAATAAATAAAATGGTAGAGAATCTGAATAGACTCTGAAAATAGCCTCCTGTCCACGTGCACGTGTGTGCCTGTGTGTCCACGTGCACGTGTGTGCCTGTGTGTCCACATGTTCTGTTAGATACTGAACCAAGGCCTTGAGCATTCCCATAGATTTAAATTTTAATATGATTAAATTTATTTATTTATATTTTAAAACAAACTCTCACTCTGTAGCCCAAGCTGGCCTTGAACTCATGGCCTCTTGCCTCAGTCTACTGAGTGCTAGGATTATAAGCTAGAGCCACTCGCCATCCCTGTATTTCTTAAATTATCTTGATAACTTATAACACCTAATACAATGTAAGTGCTGTGTACACAGCTGTTATACTGTATTGTTTAGAGAATAAGGAGAAATCTACATGTTCAGGACAGACACAACCTCTCCCCCTACATATTTTCCATCTATGTTGACTGAGCCCTTGAACACACAATACTGACTATATACCCAAGAGATTTTTATTTTTATTTTATTTTTTAAGTTTTTTATTTTATTTATTTTTTTTTATGAGTATGAGTGTACTGTCTGCGTGTAGGTTGGTGCACCCGTGTCGTGCAATGCCACGGAGGTCAGAAGAGGGCGTCAGATTCCCCTGGAACTGGAATTAAAAACGGTTCTTAGTTGCCATGTGGGTGCTGGGAATTGAACACGGGTCCTCTGCAAGAGCAGTTGGTGCTCTTAACCACTGAGCCATCTCTCCAGCCCCAGAGATTTTTTTTTTTTAATAACCACACAAGCCTGGTGTGGTGCCCTACACCTTTAATCCCAGCACTTGAGAAGCAGAGGCAAGTAGATCTCTGTGAGATTTAGGCTAGCCTGGTCTATACAGTGAGTTCCAGGCCAGCTGGGTTATAGGAAGACTCTGTCTCCAAAAAAGGAACAAACCAAAAAAATCCACACCAGGGGATGGAGAAACGCCTGGTGGGTAAGAACACTGGCTGTTCTTGTCCAGCTTCATTTTCCAGCAACCACATGGCAGCTTGCAACCATCCATAACTCCAGTTCCAGGACATCTGACACCTCTGGTGACCTCCTTGGGCACTGCATGACACAGGTACACTTACATACAGGCAAAATCCTTATACACATAAAATAAAAGTCAATCAAATCTTAAAAACAAAAACAAAAAGACTAGAAGAAATGAAGTCTCCTCTCTGGTCCTCATGGCAAATGGCCGATCTTGGACTTTTGTCCCCTACTCCTGGTGTCCTTGTTCCCCTGCCTCCTGGGAACCTCATCCAGGTACAACTTACCAGCTATTTGGAGACTCTCTGGACACACCCGACCTCTGAACTGCAGTGTGAAGTTGGGCTGGGGCTGGCTCTGCTAAGAGCACTGGCATGCAGCACTTAGACGGCGTCACCCCTTGGCTCTGCCACTAACGCACTGTGTCATCCACCAAGGCTTCACCCTGCTTGGTGCCAGATTCAGCAGGAGGGAAATGAGCCTCAGGATTCTCCTTACTGAGACGTTAATTTTTTGTGGCAACGTTATGGAACTAACGTTTCCACAGCTGATGGTACCCGGGTTTTGTTTCAGCTGACCCCCAGGGGCACGGCAGAGCATGCCTGCTGCTTTTCCTACTTCGGGGTTCTGCGCTTGTTCCTCCCGTGGGCTCCTCTTGTGATGATATTTCCTCCCTAATTTCAAAATGCCAGTGTGGAGGAAAAGGACTTAACTTTCCTTTGGCCTCCACCCGGGTGTTCTCAGCCCTTGGAGACAGCTCTTCTGGCCTTTGCTTGTTGGTGGTCTTTTCCCCTACACTTTACAGCAGTAGCTGAGTCTTAACTTCATATGACTAAGCAGGGCTGGGCTGGCTGGCCCTGTGACATAGATAAATGTCTGCAGAAAAGACTGAAGTGGCCATGCATGGTAGTGCATGCTTGAGGTTAAGGACATCCTAGGCTATGAAATAAAGTCTGGTATCAAAAAAAAAAAAAANAAATCTCAAGAGTCACACAAGCGTGCCTTTAATACCGGCTGGGAGGATAACTCCGCCCCCACAGCCACTAGATCTAATCAAGCCAAAGACCACACCTTTAATCCCAGCTGGGGGGATAACTCCAACCTCACAGCCACAGAGGCCAATCAAACCAAAGACAGCAGGACCAAACGATCAGCAATCAGCTCGCCAAGGCACCCAGTTCCTACCTGTCTCCCCCTCTTCCTGCCGCTGGGCTCAGGAGATCTCAGAAATGGTAACTTTGATATAGTATTTATGTTAAGAAATTATACCTGACTTATGGTTTGAAATACAAATAAACTTACATGCTTTTCTAAATGTTGTTTTGATGATTTGTGGGAAGTTTATTTTCTTGGTAGAAGGAATAGAATATTTTCTTTCCTGTTTGTTTTTTAATTGAGTCATAATTGGAAAGTTGAGACCAGTCATTATTATATTAAATAAAAGTTTTAATTAAAGGAGGTTTGCTTTGCAACTTTGGTATGTAAACTTTGAGTTCTCATATGATACTGGTTCACAAAGTTAGCTAATTCATGTTACATTGAAACATATTGGAAGGCTGGGTGTGGTGGCTCACACCTTTAATCCCATCACTCGGGAGGCAGAGGCAAGCGGATCTGCCTGTTCTACATAGTGAGCTCCAGGCCAGCTGGGAATAAAGGGAAACCCTGTCTCAAAGAGACAAAAAAAAAAAAAATCATATTGGAAGATATTTTTTGTGTAGTATGTGTTATTGACCAAAGTAAGAAGCATTATTAGTGATGATTGGCACAGGCTTCAGAATGATGCTGTTACTTGAAAAGGAAATATCTGTAGAATGGCAGATTTATTGGATACTTTGAATGAAAGGGTCTGGATAATTAAAAGCAATAAACAAACTATCATGTAAGTTGATTTCTTTGTGAATGGTTACATGCCACAAACAGTTGGTGTGGAAAGATATCTTAGCTCCTTTTCAAAGAACAGCAATTAATGTTTTGCTCTTTTAAGTTTCAGGACTTTACTTTTATCTCATTGAGACAGATTGTCCTTGTAGCCCCAGCTAGCTTAGAACTTACCAAGAGTGGACCAACCTTGAATTCACAGAGACCTGCTTGGCTAGCCCTTTACATTTAAATCAAATATATGATGACTAGTTTTTAAAATCACAATGAATTATATAAACATTTTTAAGACATAGATTTTGTTCACTTTTTTTTTGTTGTTATTTTTGAGATAGGGTCTCCCTTTAGTCCCACCTGGCATGGAGTTTGCTCTGTTAGACCAGGTCGGCCTTGAACTCAAAGAGATCTGCCTGCCACTGCCTCCCGAGTGCTGGGATTAAAGGCGTGCGCCACCATGCCAAGCATTTTTAATAAGACCTTTTAGAAATATTAATACTAAATGTATGTATGTATGTATGTATGTGTTTATTTATTCATTTATTGATAGAATGATTGACCAATCTATTCTTCTTTTGGTCTTTTTCAGACAGGGTCTCCCCGTAGCTGCAGTTGGCCTTGAACTTGCTATGTAGACCAGGTTGGCCTGGAACTAACAGATCCACCTCCCCCTGCCTCTCAGAGTGTTGGGATTAAAGGTGTGTACCACCATGCCTGGCTACCAAATGTATTTATATTAAACAGAAAAACATGGTTGATTGTTTTTTTTTTTAATTAAAAAAAATTTTTTTTTGGTCTTTTCAAGACAGGGTCTCCCTGTGGCCCCGGCTGTCTGGAACTCACTCTGTAGACCAGGCTGGCCTCGAACTCACAAAGATCCGCCTGCCTCTGCCTCCCAAGTGCTAGGATTAAAGGCGTGTGCCACCACGCCCGGCCAGTTTTTTAAATTTTATTAATTTTTTATGTGTATGAATGTACTGTCTGCATGTAGGTTTGTGCACCGGTGTCGTGCAATGCTGAGGAGGTCAGAAGAGGGTGTCGGATTCCCCTGGAACTGGAGTTAAAGACAGTTCTCAGCCGCCATGTGGGTGCTGGGGATCGAACCACGGTCCTCTGCAAGAGCAGTCGGCGCTCTTAACTGCTAGGCCATCTCTCCAGCCCCTTTTTTAATTAAAAAAAAAAAATTTTCAGACAGGGTCTCCCTGTAGCCCCAGCTAGCCTGGAACTCGCTTTGTAGACCAAACTGGCCTTGAACTCACAGAGATCTGCCTGCCTCTGCCTCTTGAGTGCTGGGATTAAAGGTGTGTGCCACAACGCCCGGCGATGGTTTCATTTTTTTTTTTCTATAAAAAACTATTCTCTCCCTATATATTTTGTAACATCCTTCACATATAGTGTTTAATGAATATTTGCTTTGTATAAACAGGTTAATGTAAGTTATGCCTTATACATTGACCCAGTGTCACTGTACACTTTTGTTTTAATTAGCTTTGGAGTCAATATATTAATTTTGATAATATTTTTAGCTCACCTTGAAGGAAATTTTTTGTGTATTTTTGCCTGTAATTATGCTTTTTCTGTGTTTTTAAAAGATCCTAACAATGGAAATAGAGGTTGTGATTATCTTGAAGAGGAGAGCAGAAACAAGAAAGCTTCATATTCTGATTCAAAAATGGTACCTACTCCAATTTCCAAAAAGACAAAGAAAAAGGTTAGAAGTAATGTAGAAGATTGTTGTAAATCTATGTCTTCTTTGGATAAATCAGCAGAACATGCAGTAAGTAGAGGTATTTAGGTATCATATGAAATAGTTTTATGGTGTGATAAAAATGAGTTGACTGTAGCCAAATAATGTGCTTCTTTTTAAAAAAAACCACTATTTTGATTTCATGTGTCTGACTGCTTGTATATCTGTGTATATATGTGTACCCACATACATGCATGGTACTGACAAAAGACAAAAGAGGGCATCCGATTCTCTGGTGGTTGTGCAGTGTTATGTAGGTGCTGGAAGTGAACCTCTGTCCTCTTCAAGAGCAGCAAGTGGTCTTAATCACTGAGCTATGTCTCTAATGTTCTAGTTCTTTACAAGATTTATTATTTATTTTTAAATTTTATTTACATGTGTTTGTGTATGCATGTGGAAATCAGAGGACAACTTGTTGGTTCTCTCCTTCCACTGTGTGGGTCCTGGTAATCAAACTGAAGTTGTCAGGCTTGGCAGCAGTACTTTTACCCATTGAGTCATTTTGCCAGTCCATCGAACTTTATTAAAAAGTATTTTATAGGGGCTGGAGAGATAGCCTAGCGGTTAAGAGCGCCAACTGCTCTTGCAGAGGACCCGGGTTCGATCCCCAGCACCCACATGGCGGCTGAGAACTGTCTGTAACTCCAATTCCAGGAGAACTCCAGTTCTAGGGGAATCCGACACGCTCTTCTGACCTCCGCGGCATTGCACGACATGGGTGCACAAACCTGCATGCAAATGGTACATTCATACACATAGAAAATAAATAAATTAATTAATTAAAAAAATTATTTTATATAAAACTTCTCTTCATGATATAGGATTATTGAAGTGAATACCAAGGTTTGTGTATAGTATTGTGTATGACTAAAGAATTACTGTTGCATTTTACTAGCTACTGCTCTTATTTACTTTCTTTTTCCCCCTCATTTTAGTCAAATCCTATTTACATGCTCTGTGAAATTAGTATCAAATTTTTATCATTAGTATTTACTTACCATTTACAAACCTAGCCTATATTTATCTAGAATTTAGGAAACTTATTTAAAGTAACTATTAATCTTTGTATCACTTAGTTTTGAAGAAAACTTTTTAAAAGGAAGAAACATTTTTTAATTTAATTTTTGTCCATTTCATCCAAAACAACTCAAGCATCTTTATATATCCTCTCTCCATCCATATACACCCCCCCTCCCACCCGGTTTCATACATGCTGTCGTGTATGTTAAGTCCTTTCAAGTCAAATTTGTGTACTCAGATGTCCCTCAGTGCATATTCATCTGCTGGAGGCTAGTCGTTGGAAGAAACATTCTTTTTTTGGTCACAGTTCCCGAGATGTCAGTCCATCATGGTGGGTCATGTGTGGCAGAGCAGAGCAGCTCACCTAGGACATCTGGACAGCGAGGCAGAATGCCTGCACTAGCTGACTTTCTCCTTTCTCTGCATTTCCTCCACTCACCCTTGCCTGTGGAATGGTGCAGCCCACATTCTGGGTGGATTTCTCCCTCCCTTAGTCAGTCTTCTGTGGACTCATGCACTTGGAGATGTGCTTTGTTAATCTCTGAGGTTCTCAATCCAGTGAAGTTTGCAACCAAGTTTAACCTCCTCACTAGTCAGTTGTAATATCATCCACATGACCTGCTATGTAATTTTATAGTTCCTAGAGAGAAATTGCTGGCATATCCAAATAATAGGTCCAAAACAGAATGGATGATCTTTCTTATTGCCAACAATTGTCTTTCTAATTGACATTGGTTTGGTGATCAAAACATCTTGTTCTGTTGGAAGCATCTGTTGAATATCATGGGGCTGCCATGTATTTGTAGAGTTATGCTGAGAGCTATGTTTTCCAAAAGTTGTGCAGTAAACAGTTCAACCTTCTTTATAAAGTGTCAATCTAGTTCATAATTATTTCTCTTTACTCGAATACAGAAAATGGACGTTGACTCAGATTTTGTGCAGATAAGAAAAAAGTGGTACTAGTTGCAGACTTCCGGAAAGGAAAATGTTTTCATTCCTTCGATCCACAAGTTATTTCAGGATTTTATAGTGTCTTTGAGTTATAAATATAAACCTAAATTAGGCATGGTGGTGCAAGCCTTTAATCTCAGTACTCAGGAAGCAAAGGCAGGCAGATCTCTTTGAGTTCAAGGCCAGCCTGGTGTACATAGTGAGTTCCAGGGCCAGCTGGGGCTACAGGGAGGCCCTGTCTCAAAAAGAACCCCCTCATATACATACCTACACATACATATATATGTGCGTATATGTATATATATATATACATATATATATATGTATGTATATATATATGTATGTATATATATATACATACATATATATAAGAACCCCCTCATATACATACCTACACATACATATATATGTGCGTATGTATGTATGTGTGTATATATATATATATATATATATATACATATATATCTTTTGGACTTATAGTAGAGTAATAGAGATGGTTTTCATAACTTTTAATGCTCTTCCCTGTTAAATATTTCTTTTGCTTTTGTTGTTAAAGTATATATTTACTTTTTTTTTAATGCTGACCTATGAGGTTTCTATTTTATTTTTATCGAGCTTTTGTACATTTCTTTTTTTTTTTAATTTATTTATTTTTTATTTTTATTTTTAAGGGATTCTACAATACAATGAAACACTTGTTTGCAGATAACATTGATGTTACCCAGTATGTCATACAATTAAGTAATTGGTGCATTTTTCAAGTATCTATGTCCAAATTTTGAACAACCCAAGGTTCCCATAGTCCAGTTGGAGAAGCTTGTATGCACAGGCATGTTGATCAATCAGGTGTCCAGACTATATTCCTGTAGTCTCATGATTCACCCCTATCTCTCCACAGCCCTTACAATCTACCACGCCTCCTCTTCCGCAGTTTGTTCCCTGGGCTTTGGGAAAGGGGCACAAGTGGGTGAGAAGAAAACAGTCTAATTTCTTTGGAGTTGTCATTTTGGACTCTAGTCTGTTCAGGTTGTTTCCCTTCATGGATTGACAGCTTTCCCAGTGATACCTTTTTTAGTCATACTAACAAAGCACAAGCTATTGGATGTACAGGCATTTAAGCAGTACCACTTATTATGTCAAGCTAAGCTGTGAGCATAGACACAGATGCTTGGATGGTATGCTAATCCGCAAACTGTGGTTTCTCTATAAAGGGTGACAAGTTCTTATTGTGGCTTATAACATCTCCTAACCACTAGAGGACATAAGCTTGTGGCATCCGCTGTGAGTTATTCCTCCAAGGAGAGAGCTAATAGCCAAATAGTTTTGGGATATAATATAGACACTTGGCTGCCACTGTTGCACTGTATCTCCAGGCTGTTGAGGTGTAGCTGATATTTTCGGAGGAGTCTTGTTTGTCTCAGGGAGACCAATATTTTGTTGTATTGCTGTAGTGGCCTTTGGTAACGCTCTCTAGCATTTCAGAGGCCGGTTGTACGCTAGCAAGTGACGTCTCATAACATTTTTAATGCTCTTCCCTGTTAAATATTTCTTTTGCTTTTGTTGTTAAAGTATATATTTACTTTTGAAAAAAAAAAAAAGCAAAAAGTCCTCACATTCTAATGTTTACTTAGCTCTAACATTGCCATTTATAAAAATGTGGATTGCCTCATCTGACTGTTTAAAATTGTTTAGGCATTACAGGCAATAGGCCAAACCCAGTCTATATGTGGGAGACACTGCCTGCCACATGTAATTATAGTTATGTGGTTTTCTATCCATATATTTATAAAATGACACATTTTTTTTTATGTTAATCCTTATGAACCTAAGCCTAAGAAATATGCTTTAGATAAGCCAAAATGAAAAAAAGTAATTTCTCTATACATTTTTCAATGTTCAGAAAGAAGAAGAAAATGACTTAGCACTGTCCATTAAGTTTGAACAGTCAAATGAAAACTGTCATCAGAACCCAACACCACCTGAAGGAATTACACCTGAACCTCTAGAAAGTGATTTTACTAAACTCTCCTCACTTGATACTCAGGAGTTGGGTCTTAGTGCTGCCTCCGTAAGTTCAACCACAAACATTTTGGAGAGTTCTATTTCCAGCGATTCAGTGGAGAAGTCTTCATTGGTAGAGAGGAGAGAGGAGTTGCATATAATAGAAAAGACTATTCAAAGTGAAAGCAGCGAAGAGAATGAATCACTGATCTCAGCTGAACTAAGTAAGTACAAGAAGGTTTTAAAGATATTTAATTACTGATGCTTTCCTCAGACCTTTTGCTTTTCTCAAATTTTGCTAAGCAGTGAGTCGTGTGGGTCTTTGGGAGGTATATTAACTTTAGGAAAAATGTCCTGAAGTTTTGGGGGTTCCCTTAAGAATCTCGTAATATTGACTAAGGTAATAAGTGTAGTACTTGGAAACACAAAGTTTTTTTTTTTTTTTCTTCTTTTTTTCTTTTTGAGACAGGGTCTCCCTTTAGTCCTAGCTGGCCTGGAGCTTGCTATGTAGACCAGGCTGGCCTTGAACTCACAGAGATCCGCCTGCCTCTGCCTCCCAAGTGCTAGGATTAAAGGCATGTGCCACCATGCCCGGCTTGAAACACAAAGTTTTTAAAAGTAGTTTACTGTAATGTAATTTAGTAGTTTTAAAAAATATTCTCTGAAGACTGTTATTATTACGATGTTGTTGATGAAGTTGAAGTTAAGTGTAATTTGATTATGACTTAATTTTGAATCAGTTAAATTTTAGTAGTTAATTAAAACAATAAAACAAAGACACTGTGAAAAAAATTTAGTAGTTGATGTAGTCATGTGGTACAAGAAATTTTAAAGGCTCTGTGAGTGTACACTGAGTTGTCTCTGTATTTCCTAGCTATCCATATCTCTTTCCAGAAGAAACTGTGACAGACTAATAGTACTATTTAGAGTAAGGCCACAGTATATTATTAGAACTAGAAATTGTTCATAAGTTCTACTACTTTAGCAAAGTACCTGAGATAATTACTTAATAAAAGATTGGGCTGGGAATGTAGCTTAGTGGCATAGTGTTTGGTTAGCACTTCCAGCACTCTGGATTCAACTTCCAGCACAAAAGAAAGGGAAAGAAATAAAAAAAGAAAGATTTGTTTTGGTTCAGAGTTGAGGGAGAAAGGTGAGGAAAATATTTATTTTGGCTCAAACTTTTGTAGGCTTCAGTTCCAGGTAGGGTGGAGCCACTGATTTAGGGTTCTGGTGGATATTCTAGATGGCAGGGAATGTCAGGGAATGTATAATGAAGCCAAATCATGCATTTCATTACAAAGGGAGCAGGCAGATGGCTCCACATCCCCTTCTGGCATGCTCCAACAACCTAACGATGTTTAGTGACCTAAGAACCTTCCACTAGGCCCTATACTCAAAGGCTCCACCACATCCCAATCATAACACTCTGAGAAACACTAAATACCCACAGTGTAGCATGTTTACTTACAACTTTAGCTATCTTTAAATCTCTTTGTTCTTCAGAAAGAAAGGTTGCAGATAATTACTAATAATACTGATATGGAAACATTTTGAAACTGCTACTAATCATGTAATGCAAGATAGGCTAGATATAAATGGAATATATGTAGATGATTAAATTTAATGTGATTCTTAAAAATAATTAGGAAGTTATTTTTTAAAAAAATAGGTTATTATTGTGATACATTTAAAATACATCTTCCTTTTTAGTTGTTGTTTCCAGTGATGAAGAAGGACCCATTGAACATAAGAATTCGGGAATTCTTAAACTACAGTGTAGTCAGGACTATGAGTTTGTTAATGAAAATAAGGGAATTTCTGAATCACCACTGTCAGAACTACCATTGGCTACATGTGAATCTGTACAGGTAATTTATTTCTTTTTTTTTTCTCATAGAGTGACAGTAAAATATTCTTTTCAAGAACATTTTTCCTTTTTTAATTGTCAGGGCTTAAAACAAGTTCTTTTTTTTTTTTTTTTTTTTTTTTNTTGGTCTTTTCGAGACAGGGTCTCCCTGTAGCCCCAGCTGTCCTGGAACTCACGTTGTAGACCAGGCTGGCCTTGAACTCACAAAGATCCGCCTGCCTCTGCCTCCCAAGTGCTAGGATTAAAGGCGTGGCCACCACGCCCGGCAACAAGTTCTTATTTATGTATTGTTATGCATGTGTGTAGGGGCACATGTGCCAGGGCAAGAAAGTAGGGCTCAGAGGACAACTGAGGGAGTAGCTCTTTCACCTTACGTTGTTCAGGCTTGGTGCCAGGGCCTTTATCTGTTGAGCCATCTTGCCTGGCCCCAGTGAAATATTATTGGGTAAAACTATTATTTGTTTTAGTATGCAGAATATTATGATAAATAGTAGGTAGTTCTTCATTTGAATTTTCTAACAGCTTTTCTATTAGTTTAGTGATAAATTTTCAGTCTAGTCTATGATTTGAATATTTTCTTTTTTATGGTTCTCATATCACTATTTTATCAAAACATTTATTTTTAAAAAAGATTTTTTTATTTTATTTTATGTGTATGAATGTTTTTCCTGAATGTATGTATATTGGCCACCTGTGTGCCTGGTGCTGATGGTGGCCAGAAGAGGGCATCATGTTCCCTGGAACTGGAATTACAGACAATTGTGAGCTGTCATGGATGCTGGGAACTGAAACTGGGTTCTCTGCAAGAGCAGACAGTGCTCTTAACCACTGAGCCATCACTTCAGCTCCAAACCATTTTCTAGAATTAAATAATTTTTGTATTTAGAATACTATGGTTATTTTGGAATTATTCCTTTTCTTCACACAAGGTTGACTAGCCTCATACAGAATCTATAATAAATATATAGATTTGATGTAACAGAGGATTCTCAAGCACTTACGTTTCTCTTCTTTAAACAATTTTCTTTATTTAGTGTATATGGTGGGGGGGGGCACTTATGTGGAGGTCTGAGGACAACTTGTAAGTTTTGCTTCTGTCTTTCCATATGGATTCCAGGGATCAGACTGAACACAGGCTACCCAGCTTGACAGCAGCATTTTTTACTCACTTAGCCATCTTCCTCCCCAACCACTTATATCTCTAGTGCTCATTAAAAGTGCAATAGCAAGGCAATGGGAAGGGGTGGTGACCTGGGAGGAATGGGACTGAATATAATAAAAAATACATTGTATGCATTTATAAAATTCTCAAAGAATTCACAAAAATATATATTACTGTTAATGCACTATTCATGCAGAAGAAGGAGTGAAACTGTGCACTGAACTTGAGGGCCCTAAGTGTAGTATTTGGCAGAGTTCCCTTCTCCCTGCCTGTTCAAAAGTTCAATCTGTTCTCATATAAAATATATATACTAAAAATTTTCAGTCTATAAAAAGCCTCACTCAGATTCAGCTTTTCAGACACTCTTGTGTTGTGTTGTGGGAGCTATGTACTGAGGAGACACAAAAGTACGATGTCTACAGGATAATGGTCATACCAATAAGAAGACCATTTGTTTTTGTGTTTGTTAATGACCCTTATCTCTTGTGTTATAAACTCCTCCTAAAGCTGATTAAAGTCTCATTCTTGTCGTTGAAAAAAAAACCCACTACATTAAAAAATGCAATAGTGAGAACGATATTTTGGTTAATGGAAACACTTTTATTTGAGTACTTGACCTGAACAGATAAACCTGACATTAGGCCTTAGTTTTGCTTCTTATTGAATTCAGGCAATTTACTTAGCCACTCTAAACTTCTGTTAACTGTATATGTGAAATAGTGTGGGGAGGGGGATATTTGATCAGTGGTCATGGAGATAAAAAGGACTAAAATACTTAAAAACTTACTTTAGCTGGGTGGGCGTGGTGGTGCATGCCTTTAATCCTAGCACTTGAGAGTTAGAGAGGCAGGCAGATCTTTGTGAGTTTAAGGCCAGCCTGGTCTACAGAGTGAGTTCCAGGACAGCTGGGGCTACAGGGAGACCCTGTCTCGAAAAGACCAAAAAGCAAAAAAACCCCCAAACAAACAAAAAACAAAACCAACCCAAAACAAACTTACTTTAAATTAAAGCACTATATAAATATAAACTTATTTCTGTTGATTGAAAAATAAACTAGCTGGGCTAGTTTAATTCCAACACTTGGGAGGCAGAGGCAGGTGGATCTCTGAGTTCAAGGCCAGCTGGGACTAAAGGGAGACCCTGTCTCAAAAAGATTAAAGAAAAAACAAAACAGCAACAACAACAACAACAACAAAAAACTAGCTAGGGAATATTGAGTAGAAAACAGTGGCTTTGACTTGGAAGTTAGTTTTGGATTAATTTTGGGTTTGGATTTTTAATTTTCTAAAAGTAAATGCTGTAACATTTATTTATTTATTTGTTTATTTATTTGTTTATTATTTGTCTTTTTGAGACAGGGTCTCCCTGTAGCCCCAGCTGTCCTGGAACTTACTATGTAGATCAGGGTGGCCTTGAACTCACAGAGATTTGCTTGCCTCTGCCTCCGAAGTGCTGGGATTAAAGGTATGTGCCACCGTGCCTGGAAATCCTGTAACTTTTTAGAAAAAAAATCTTAACAGCCATTTTTTCATGCTAAGAATGATATGATATTCTTAAAGTCTTTAATCATAATTTACAGAATTTTGACTTTGAAAATAATTTTTTTTTTTTATAATTCTTAGGGCTATATCCATTTATTATTTATTTTTTGTTAGGTACCACCAGAATTGTGTCCATATAATCCTTTCATGGAAAACATTTCCTGTATTAATCCTGATAGTGAAATGGAACTGAAGTTGGATTTTATGTTTACTTCTGTTTATATCGGTAAAATAAAAGGAGCTTCTAAAGGTTGTGTCACAGTAAGTATTTTTAAATTTTGCTTTAGCTTTGGGTCTCAGACAGTTTTAGTTTTTGTATGTGCTTATATGCAAATAAATGTAGCGTAGTGGCACAAGGCAGATCTGTAAGATCATGCTCAGCCTGGTCTGCATGGTGACTTCCAGGCCAGCTGGGGCTACAAAGAGACCTTGTCTCAAAAAGGCAAAGACAAGGAAAAAAAAAAAAAAGAGTAGACCTGAGATTAACTTTATTATGGGACACTTGAGATGTGTGGAAACACATTATTCCCATTTAAATTGTATCTTTAGTTCTCTTGTCCTAAAATTCTTTCTCTCACACATGACTGTTTCCTGACCAAGCTTGTTTACTCATGTTAGGATGGGAGAGTGGGGGATGGGGGCAAAAAGCAGTTATTTGAGGGCAAGTTGTTGGGATAAAGAAAGATTAAAGCAGATTGGAGGCCATCACCAGCAAATACCATTTTGGGGGAATTCAGGGTCATAAAAGGCTTTTTCAGGGAGAGAAAGAAAGAGCAGGAGGTGTTGGCAAGAAGACTAATCTAGAGTGGGGTCTTCATTGTCCAGGAGCTGTGTTTTGTTTTCTTGTGTTAGAATATTCTTGAGGTAACAATGAATATTCATGGCTCACCAGTCCTTGTATTCTTTTAGGTAAGTACTTCTCTGCAAGTTAAACATTATTTTACTTTTAATTAAAGAGCAAGAGTAGAAAATCCTTGGCCTATATTTTAATTTTATCTGAAGACTGTCAGGTATATTGGGTTCTGGAAAAATCTAGAGAAAATTGCTGATTAATAAGGTTTATGACTCTTTTTAATTCCTTCTTTCAGGAATAGCCAATCTTGCAGCTGATTATTAAAATACAAAAGGTCTCCCCCAGAGAACAGGGGGAGATAGTGAAAGACCTAAGTAAGAAGTATCATTTGCAGCCAAGCCAGTGAGAGACTTAATAAATTGTTCAGCTGTAAAGTCAACTAAACGTTGATAAGCTAGAGGGTTTGTTTAGTTTTTTTCCTTGGTTAAAACTATTTTGACAAAATTAATGTATGAAAAACAGTCATATCTATCAGCTTTCTTTATGCTCTAAATATTTTTAGGGTATAATTTAGAGTACAATTTGCTGGTTTAGATTTTTATAAATTTTCCTAGATTCCTAAATTTTTCATTTAAGAGTATCTAGGAATGTATCCTAATCTATTTTCTCATACCCTCTGCCCCCTAGTAACCTTTCTTACAGACTATATATGAATTTTAGAATGAATTCTAATCTATCTACTTTGTCACTGTTTCTAGCTTTTTAAAAAATGTGTATGAGTATATTGCCTGTATCTATGGAAGCGCACCCCTGCCATGCAGTTTCAGAGGAGGTCAAAAGAGGGCATCAGATTCCCTAGAACTGGAGTTTACCAACAATTGTTAGCCACCATGTGGGTGCTGAGAATCAAACTGAGTCCTCTTTAAGAGTAGCCTTAACCACTGAGCCATCTCTCCAGCCCCTTCTAGCTTTAACAGTCCTAGTCATCCTTTAAGGTTTATCTGAAATACCACATCTTCCAGGAAACCTTCCCTAATCCCTCCTTCCCAGGCCAGAATTAACTTCTGCATTTATTGTACACATACAGCATCTCATTTCTATTATTACATCTTTTGTCAGATTTATTGTTTTATAATTACTTATGTTTTGCATAAACTTCCCCCATTAATCTTTTGAGTGTCTTAGGAATAAAAGCCATGTTTGTACTCCCTTTAAAACCTGTATATGGTTTAAGCTTAAGTGAGCACTTATAGGCATTTGTTGAATTGAATTGTCTATGTCATAGTATTTTTTCCAAACAGTTTTATTAATTTTCACTGTGTTGGGAGTAGAGCAGATATATAAAAATGTCAGGACATGTTGTGTGCTTGCAAGTAGTTTGTAAGCCTAATGGGGAAGAAATAGCCATGTAACTAGTTATTGTAAAATGTATATTGGTAATATTTACCAGGTAAGTGAGTGTGGAGTAGGGTACCTAGAACTCTCTGGAGGAATTGATGAAGGCTTCACAGAGAAGATAGCACCTGATTTAAGATATGAAGTAAATGTTTACTAGGTAGCCATTTAGGAAGAAGATGTAATTTTACTGTAAACATATGAAAATCTGAAAAATTCTAGGAACTGTAAATAATGTTAATAGGATATAGTCAAATTGTTTAGATTAAAAGCCACAAATAATTTGGTTTAAAAGTAATACTGATCATTGGTTTTCATTTGAATATTTTTAATTTAAATATTTATTAATGGCTTTGGAATGAATGAGACCAAGTGCTTTGCTTTTTTAGATATAAATTCAGTTATTTCTGTGGAGTTCTTTGTAATGGGAAAAAATTGGATAACCTTAATATATGACAGTAATTTAATAGCCAGGGAGAAAATTCAAACATAATAGATACTGTTGTCCCCGCCACGAGCTTAAAGTATTTGGACACTTGGTCCCCAGTTTGTGGCACTGTTCGGGGAGGGTCAAAGAACTTTTAGGAGACACGGCCAGGCAGGGGAAGCACAACACTGGGGGCCGACTTTAAAGGAAGCCTTGCTGGATTAGGAGACATGGCCAGCCAGGGGAAGCACATGACTGGGGCGGACTTTAAAGGTTCTCAAGCCATGCTGGACTTTGAGTTACTCTTTTTCTCTGTTTGAAGATGTGAGGATTCCACTTTCCGCTCCAGTCACCTCTTGCACCCATGCTTTCCCACCATGATTGACCTTAACCCTCAGGAATCATTCATAAGCCAAATAAACTCTCCCCTCTATGAATTCCCTTGGTCATGATATCACAATGACAGAAAAGTAACTAATACAAATAGTAAACAATAAATTAAAAATATTTTTATCGATTCCTTGACTTTTTTTTTTTTTTTTTGTATGTGTGTGAGTGTACTGTCTGCATGTAGGTTTGTGCACCCGTGTCGTGCAATGCCGCGGAATTCAGAAGAGGGTGTCGGATTCCCCTGGAACTGGAGTTCTCCTGGAATTGGAGTTTCAGACGGTTCTCAGCCGCCATGTGGGTGCTGGGGATCGAACCCGGGTCCTCTGTAAGAGCGGTCGGCGCTCTTAACCGCTAGGCCATCTCTCCAGACCCCGATTCCTTGAATTTTATGGAATGTATTTCAAACACATTCATACCTTTCTCCTCAACTTTCACACCCACTGTACTAAGCCTCCCTGACTTCATGTCTTGTAGAATTATCTTTTTCTTGGTCTTTTTGAGACAGGGTCTCCCTTTAGTTGAAGCTGTCCTGGAGCTTGCTATGTAGACCAGGTTGGCCTTGAACTCACAGAGCTCCGCCTGCCCCTGCCTCCCAGTGCTGGGATTAAAGGTGTGCCTCACCATGCCCTGCGCATTATTTCTTTTTTAAAAGGCCTATGAAGTCTAATCTGTTTTCTTTAAATGTTCTTGGTGTTTGTCTGTCTCTTGGAGTCTGGTCAACCAAATCACTGAAGAAAACTGACTCTCTCCCAGAAGCTATCAATGCCAGTAGACCCTCAGCTAGGGCTGGGGCTTCTTGCCCAACTCCTCCTTCAATGCTGGGTTTTTATCTGCCCTGGGCTACAGGTTTTGTGCATGCTGCCACAAGTGCTGTGGGTTCATATGTTCAACTGTCCTATGGTGTCCACACAACAGTTTCCTGTTTTTCGCCCATGACCTTTGGCTCTTAAATCTTTCAACCTCTGCTTCCATAAGAGTGTGATATCGGTGTTCTGTTTAGGGATGAGCACACCACAGCATTCTCTGTAAGTTGGCCAGTTAGTAGATCTCTGTGTTAATCACCATCTGCTACAAGAAGAAGCTTCTCTGGTGAGAGTTGAGAAATTCAACTTTATGCTCTAAATATGAAAATATTTAGAGCATAAAGAAAGCTGATAGATATGACCGTTTTTCATATACTAATGTATGGGTATAACAATAATAATGAGGAATGCCTCCAAGTTGTTAAACTACTGGCAAAAATGTTTGTGGGAAAGGATTCAGAATTGGCTTCTCAAGACAAACTACTCAAGTGCTACTTGGGCAGGTTTACTGATATCCATGTACCAATTTGCCTGAAATATGTGAAATGAACCATCTTTGTTTAGCAAAGGATTTAACAGAATATCTTAAAGGGTGGTCACATGACCCCAAGGAAGCTTTTAGACATGATGTTATGTGTCTATAGTCACAGCTGCTAAAAAAGGATATTATTCTTGTCAGTGATCACTTAATTTTGTGAGAGAGAGAACACTGGACAAATGGGGTGACTTGGTGAATAGATTTTTGGTCAGTACCTAGTTCCTCAGAATTTGGAAACCAGAGAATGGATGAAGTGCTTATATTTACTTATATGCCACACTGGTGGGGTGAAGTGACTTACTCTTTTTTTTTTGGAGGCAGGGTCTTCCTGTCCCCCAGCTGTCCTGGAACTCACTCTGTAGCTGTCCTGGAGCTTGCTTTGTAGAACAGGCTGGCCTTGAACTCACAGAGATCCACCTGCCTCTGCCTCCTGAGTGCTAGTCTAAGCTTAAAGATGGTTTTTAGCCACCATGTGTGTGCTGGGAATTGAACCCGGTCATCTGCAAGAGCAGTCGATGCTCGTAGGTGCTGTTAGCCCCTGAGCTATCTCTCTAGCCCCAAAGTGATTTACTCTTTTTTTTTTTCTATGTGTATGAATGTAATGTCTGCATGTAGGTCTGTGCACCTGTGTCGTGCAATGCTGCAGAGTTCAGAAGAGGGTCTCGGATTCCCCTGGAACTGGAGTTCTCCTGGAATTGGAGTTACAGATGGTTCTCAGCCGCCATGTGGGTGCTGGGGATCGAACCCGGGTCCTCTGCAAGAGCAGTTGGCGCTCTTAACCACTAGGCTATCTCTCCAGCCCCCAAAGTGATTTACTTTTAAATATCGGCTGGTTCATTTTCTTCAAGGTGTTGCCTGAGTTGGACAGGGTTTTTTTTTTTTTGTGTGTGTGTGTGTTGTTTTGTTTTGTCTTTTTCAGATAGGGTCTCCCTGTAGCCCCAGCTGTCCTGGAACTTTCTATGTAGACCATACTGGCCTTGAACTCACAGGGATCCGCCTGCCTTCTGCCTCCTGAGTTGCTGGGATTAAAGGTGTATGCCACCATGCCCAGCTTTTTTTTTTTTTTTGGTCCCATGAAAGTTTTTACAACCATCTTTAACTATCTTACCAACTCCTTTTTAGATATTTTATCTGAGATTTCCTTGCTTTCAGGAGCATAAGTAATCTTTCCATCCTTGGTCATTGTCTTTGAATGAGCCAGGATGGAAATACTTTTACCCCTCTGGGCACAGGTGTTGCTCCTCTGTGCATCCCCCCTGCTTCCTGGGCTCTCTCTTTTGATTATTTTGGCTAAAGGTTTGTCAATCTTGTTAGTCTTTTGGAAAAATCAACTCTTTGTTTCAGAGATTCTTTATATGTTTCTTTGTTTCCATTTTATTAATTTCAGATCTAATTTTATTTAGATCTTTTCCTGTCATTAAACATGGAGGTGGGTTAGTTGCAGGAAAAACATTCCAACATAAAAACCACTGTTACTTGTCTGGGACTCATAATTCAAGTCCATTTCATTTTTTCTTGTGCTTACAAATTAGACTTCTGATATAGTTAACAGTTTCATAAGTGTTTTGATCATAGA
This sequence comes from Rhizomys pruinosus, assembly GCA_009823505.1. Classification (NCBI taxonomy): domain Eukaryota; kingdom Metazoa; phylum Chordata; class Mammalia; order Rodentia; family Spalacidae; genus Rhizomys; species Rhizomys pruinosus. The sequence continues at coordinate 1,039,207 of VZQC01011911.1, read as the reverse complement.
TAACCTGAACCAAAGAATAAGCAAATAGATATATTTATTTCTCAGTAATGGGAAAACAAATGTCACAAAACAAACCTGTTTTTGATGGTACGTGTGAGATTTTTGTCTTGTATATAAGATGAATTGATATACACAGAAGATATATAAAGAGCATAAACTTACTGAGATAGAAGGAACAGAAAAAGCAAGAACCTCAATTAGAAGAGAATTCGTGAAGTGGAACAAAGAAAGTGGTTGCTAGCAATAAAAGAATAGGTGGTGCTCATCCAAAGGTCATCCAGGGAGGGGTATTCTGGACTGGGGACTTAATTTGTGTTATCCTCTCTGTAAACATTTTAAAAATTTGTTTTATCTATATATATATGAGTGCCTGTATATATGTATGTGCCACATGCATCCCTGGTGCCTTTAAAGGCCAGAAGAGGGTGTTGGAGCCCCTGGAACTGGAATTGTAGATGGTTGTGAGCTGCCATGTGGATGCTGGGAAATGAACTCAGGTCCTCTGCAAGAGCAGCAAGTACCGTTACCTGCTGAGCCATCTCACCTGTCCCTTTTGACAGGTGCATCAGTGTTCTGAAATGGAATTTTGTAGCCATTCTGTATTATAGCTGGGCTTTCTATTGTAATACAGAATTCATGTAATTAAAACAATGTTTTGAATTCAGTTAGTTATTTTACAAAGTTGGAATGTTCACAGCAGGTGGGGATGCAAGTTAAATGTTATACCTTTTTTTTTTTTTTTTTGAGAAAGGGTCTCCCTGTAGCCCCAGCTGTCCTGGAACTCACTCTGTAGACCAGGCTGGTCTTGAACTCACCTGCCTCTGCTTCCCAAGTGCTAGGATTAAAGGTGTGTACCACCACGTCCAGCTCTGTTATACCAATTTTAATGTCTTTTTTTGAGGTTATTTTTAATATTTATTTATTTATTATATTTTATGTGTATGAGTGTACTGTCTACATGTAGGTTGGTGCACCTGTGTCATGCAGTGCCTTGGAGGTCAGAAGAGGGCGTTGGATTCCCCTGGAACTGGAGTTAAAGATGGTTCTTAGCCACCATGTGGGTGCTGGGAATAGAACCCGGGTCCTCTGTAAGCACAGTCGGTGCTCTTAACCACTGAGCCATCTCTCCAGCTCCTTTAATGTCTTACTATAAATAATACACAATAAGACATGGTGGTGAACACCTTTTTAAAATTTTTTTTAAATTTTTTATTATTTATTTATTTATTTCTGTATGTGTATGAATGTACTGTCTGCATGCAAGTTTGTGCACCCGTGACGTGCAATGCCGTGGGGGTCAGAAGAGGGTGTCGGATTCCCCTGGAACTGGAGTTCTCCTGGAATTGGAGTTTCAGACGGTTCTCGGCCACCATGTGGGTGCTGGGGATCGAACCCGGGTCCTCTGCAAGAGCATCAGCGCTCTTAACCGCTAGGCCATC
>VZQC01011911.1:977847-1037306 GCA_009823505.1 Rhizomys pruinosus | reverse complement strand
TATATATATATATATATATCTATCTATATATATATATATATATATATATATATATATTTGAGACAGGGTCTCCCTGTATCCTCAGCTGGCCTGGAACTTACTCTATAGACCAGGCTGGCCTTGAGCTCACAAAGATCTGCCTGCCTCTGCCTCCCAAGTGCTAGGATTAAAGGTGTTTGCCACCACGAATGGCTTAAAGACTGTTCTTAGCTGCCATGTGGGTGCTGGGAATCAAACCCTGGTCCTCCGCAAGAGCAGTTGGTGCTGTTAACCGCTGAGCCATCTCTCTAGCCCTCAGAATACCTTTTTTTTTTTGGTATTTTTGAGACAGGTCTCCCTGTGCCCCAGCTGTCCTGGAACTCACTCTGTAGACCAGGCTGGCCTTGAACTCACAAAGATCTGCCTGCCTCTGCCTCCCAAGTGCTAGGATTAAAGGCGTGCACCACCACGCCTGGCTCAGAGTACATTTTTTAAAAGTACTTTATTACTAGTTGTTATAAATGAGTATTTTCAGAATTAAGCTACTTGTATAATACTATTTATTTATTTATTTATTATTTTGTGGGTATGAATGTATTGCTTGCATGTAAGTGCACCTGTGTTGTGCAAATGCCCATGTAGGTTAGAAGAGGATGTTGGATCCCCTGGAACTGGAGTTATGGATGGTTGTTAGGCAACATGTGGGTGCTGGGAATTGAAACTGGGTCCTCTTCAAGAGCAGTCAGTGCTCTTAACTACTAAGCCATCTCTCCAGCCCCATAAGTTATTTGTATAATATTCTTAAATAGCCCTAAATCTAAGAAATATTTCTTTGATTTATTCCTAAGTACTTTTAGTGTAGACTTCATATAAAATGAAAAAAGAAGCATATATATATATATATATATATATTGAATAATAACCCATTTTTATTTCTTATTTTTTCTTTAGTTCACAACAAAGTATATTAAAATCCCATTTCAAGGTAAGCCATCTTATGACCTTTCTTCACTGTAATTTTGAGGCTAAAGTAATTCATTAGCAGGAATTTTGAAATTCTTTATAAGTTTTCCATTATTTTCAGTATAAAAAACAAGCAAAGTGAAGTTAATTAACTATATCAATAATTAACAAGTAGTTAATAATGTGTTTTATCTTAGCGTGTTTTAGAAGTTCTAAAAGACAAAATGTATTGAAGAAAAAAAAACACTTTAGTGACTAAATTAAGTGATAATAAAGTACTTAAGGGAATTTCTTAGGGTTAGTAGAATAATGTTTTGACATCATGAATTATTTTTGGTGTATGTGAAGATAGGAATTGTAAGGAAAGCACACAAATCAATATAGTATGTTTTTGCATAAACAATTAGATTTTTTATGCTTCATCTTACCTAGGTAAAGCAGACTGGAAAATATACCTAGAGCTTAAATGTAGAGCATTTTTAATTTTTTCCCCAACAGAAGAACCTTCCAGAATAGTAACCAGAAAGAATAATCAGAGAATAACCTCTTTAGAGTGTGAATTATAGAAAGAGCAGGGGAGAAAGTGTGTGCAAGAATAACACTTCAGATGTGAACCAGCATAAAAGAAGCCTGACTGTAACACTGAAGATCTGATCCAACTAGCTTGGGTTCTTCAGCTCCTGGATTTTCAGATTAGAAACTGTTATGATAAGCAAGCTAATGATTAGATTATCACTTAAATAGTAAGATTGTATAAGGCATAAAATAATTTATTATGGCCTTTTTAGAAGACACCAATGCATTGAGCAATAATGAGAGTAATTATTTGAGACACTTGGCTTTAAAAGAAAACCTTAATTTCAGAAATTATTGTTACAATAGCTAAAACCCCAAGTAACAGAAAGCTATTTTTCTAGTTCTTATGATACAAGTATCAAAAAATATTTGAGATTAATATTTATGTCCTTTCCAGGATTGTTAGTTTATAATTTTTCTATATCACATTTTTTTCTTTCAATCATGATTTATTTAAAAGGCTTCTTAATTTCTACACAGTTTTCTTTTAAAATTTTGTCAACAATTAAAAAATTTTTACTGACTCTTTGAGAATTTCATACAGTGCATTTTGATTGTATTCAGAGCCCTTCTCCCATCTCTACCCCTGCCTCTGACTTTATGTCCTGTACTGGTTTTTGTTTGCTTGTTTTTTAAAGGCCTGTTGAATCTAATTTGAATTCACCAAATGCTCTCAGGCATCATGTGGAAGGGGGAGCAGAAGGTTGTAAGAACCAGAGGTGGTAGATGAGTGCAAGGAAACTGGTTTTGGGCAAAACAGAGAAGTTGCACATATGAACCCATAGCATTTTTTTTTGTAAATTTTTATTGAATTTTTGTCATATTTCATACAGAACATCTTAACTTTAAAAAAGTTTATTGAATTTTTGTGTATTTCATAATAAAATCTCAGTCAGTCTTAATCACCTTTATAACCTCTTCTCCATGGCACCCTCCCACAGCCCCCCAATCAAATTCATACATTCTGTCATTTGTGTTAAGGCCTATTGTGCCAAATACTGTCCCTGGCTGTTCCTCAGAGAACATTTTAACTTTATAACCGCTTCCCCACTGACATCCTCCCATAGTGTCCTCCATTGGGATTCATAAATTCAGTCATTTGTGTTAAGGCCTATCATGTCAAGTTCCCACATGTCCCTCAGTGCAACTTCATCCACTGGGGTCTAATCAGCCTATCTAGAGTCCCTCCCTTAAAGGAAGTCAGCTGTTCCTCACCCAGTAGTAATTATCGGTCAGTAATTCTTTGATTAAGGTTGTGGCCTGCTGTCCATTTCCGCAGTTCTGTGTTGGATATTTGTCTGCTTGAATTTGCATGGATCTTGTGCATGCTGACACCATTGCACACACACAGAGGGTACTTATAAAAGGCTTTCATGGGTCTAAATGTTTATTCTTTTTCTATCCAGCTGAGAGAATGAGTTGATTTATTTATATTTATATTTGCTATTTTGTTTGGCTTAAAGAAAATAAAAAATAAAAGAAATAGCTTATTTTTTGTACAAATAAAAGAATTCCAGATGTAGCTGAACTGATCATGTATTTCCTTAGTCATCAGAAGTCCCGATTATTTTATTTTTCTCTTTCATCCTTGACATATGACTTTCAGCCTCAAAATTGTCTCATGGGGGACAGGAGAGATAGCTCAGTGGTTAAGAGCACCTGCTGTTCTTCCAAAGGACCTGAGTTCAATTCCTAGTACCATGTTGGGCAGCTCACAACTGCCTGTAACTCCAGCTTCAGGGGACCTGACACTCTCTTCCGGCCTCTGTGAGTGCCTACCCATGACATACATTGATATAGGTACACACACAAATAAAAAGTGAAAATAAATCTTTATAGAAAAGATTATTTTATGGCCAACGTGGCCGCTCTTGATCCACACTCCATATCATGTTAATATTTCAGGCAAAAAGCAAGAAGACTGGAAAAATGGGTTACAGGGTACCTACTGTCTCTCATTAGCCTTTTGAAGGAGGCTTCTTGAATGCACGGACCACTTAGCCTTTTGTACTTAACATTTTGTATGACCACACACCTAATTACACGGAAAGCTAGGAAATTAATTTTCAAAGCTGGGTGGCTTCTTTCCTTAAATAAATGTGTCTGTTACTGAGAAAGAATAATGGAAGAGGAGATGTGGGATTGTGAACTTCATGAGGAAGAAATGATTAGGAGTATTTTGACAGACCTTACCCTGGTTTTCTTTTAAATTTCGTGTCTTTGCTGTCAGTTTTCAGAATGGAAGAGTTAGGGAATTTGAAGCATAAAACAGTGGGCACAATAGAAAGGTGAATGGCTAAGTATTTGCTCATTATGAAATCATTTTCAAACTTTAATGTTCATAATCACTTGTTGAGGAGCTATTAATTGGAGATCTATGATGAGGCCTGATCCTCTGCATTTCTAATCAAGTTCCAGCAATTGCCAGCATCACCAGCTGAGGGCTACACTTGGAGCAGTAAGGTGCCAGAAATGTGAAGGGATACTAACAAGGAACACCATTTCAGATCCGCACCTATTTTGGTTTTATACTTAGTTGATACTTATTGTCCTGATTTAGCTGCTTGCTTTCTTAAATTTGGTCCAAATATCCTTTAGGATTCCTTTTTGTTTTGTTTCGTTTTATTGAGACAGAGTCTCCCTGTAGCCCCAGCTGGCCTGGAACTTACTTGCTATGTAGACCAGGCTGGCCTCAATCTTACAGATATCTATCTTTGTCTCCTGACTACTGGCTGGGATCAAAGGTGGGTGCCACTATGCCCAGCTCCTTTAGGCTTTTTTTTTTAATCTACAAAACAAACAAACAAACAAACAAACAACAACAAAACACACACACACACACACACACACAAACCTCACAACAACCCCAAACTAGTTTCCTATGATTTTTCAGTTAGAAGATCCTCATAGTAGGGAGAAAAGCCCAATTACTCAGACCAATACTTTGAGAAGTACAATGGAATAATAATTTCAATAGTAGTATGTTTAGACCACTCAGTACCTTCTCTCCTTCTTGAGGCTTATGAGAGAAGTTAGAGAGATGAGCTCAGCTGTTAAGAGACTGTTAGGAGAAGGACTTTCCTTTATAGTGGAATGCAGTATTTTAGGAGAGGAAATATGGTAGAAATTGGTCTCTAATGACATTTAGAATGTTGGTTCCTAGTATTGACCAAGAGGGATAAGATAAAAATACTTCATTTTAGAGGCAGGCGGATCTTTGTGAGTTCAAGGCCAGCCTGGTCTACAGAGTGAGTTCCGGGACAGCTGGGGCTACAGGGAGACCCTGTCTGGAAAAGACCAAAAAAAAAAATAATAATAAAACTTCATTTAAAGGTTATGCCATGTTTCATTTTCTACAGTGTCCTCACCCCATCTTTTAATTTTAATTTTTAGTTTTTATTCTTAATTTTTGTTGGTACCAAAATTCCTAGTGAGAAACCTCTTTGGATAACATTTATTTTTTTTACTGCAGAAATTTAGTTTCAAAATTTCCTTCTGTGGATTAACCAAAATCATTAAATGAGAGACGATTTAGTTATCACTTAATAATTATTTTGACCTTCCTAGTTTGCAGTATATATTTACTCTAATAATAATAGTATTTGGTGTGTTTAGGTTCAGTTTAGTTAAGGGTACTGGAATTACATTTCTGAAAAGTTTTGCACTTAAGTCTTTTAGAAAGATACAGTATATCAAGTATCATAGATGCTGTGCTCCTAAGTAGATTAATTAAATTGTTTTCTTTTATTTATTTCAGTGTCCCTGAATGAGGTTTTGTTGTCAGTGGACACCATACATTTAAAGAGGTTTGGGCTATGGAAAAGTAAAGATGATGATCACAGTAAAAGGGACCATGCTATCCTTTTTCTCTGGGTCTCTTCAAATTATCTTCAAGAGATTCAGACCCAATTAGAAAACCCTTTGCTAAGCCAACAATGTGAGTATAAAAATAATTCCTAAACTTTAGGATAATCTGAGAAGACCTCTAAGTAAAGCAATTTTCTTCTAACTTAATTTAATAGACTATTTCATTGGGTTAAAATTAATCTCATTAAATTAAAAATGTTATCTCCTAATATTATGTAAGATAAAATATTTTACTTATATGATTTACCCGGTAATTTTATTCTGTTATGAAAAATTATCTGAAATGAGAAGGGTAACTTTAAGCACATCTTAAATGTTGTTTACCTTGAAGATAAAAAACATTTCTGTATTCTTAAAAGTACCTTTTAGTCAGTTATCTCTCCTTGATTAGTTTTTTTATTTAATATATAAACTATTGTTTTACTGTGGCATTTTCATGCATAGTGTACTTTGCTCATATTTGTACCCCCTTCCTTCCCCTTCTCCCTGGCCCTCTTCTTTCTCCAAATAGCCCCTCTCTCCTCTCATGTCATTCATATATATATATANCCCTGGTTTTCTTTTAAATTTCGTGTCTCTTGCTGTCAGTTTTCAGGAATGGAAGAGTTAGGGAATTTGAAGCATAAAACACGTGGGCACAATAGAAGGTGAATGGCAAGATGTGTGCTCATTATGAAATCATTTTCAAACTTTAATGTTCATAATCACTTGTTGAGGAGCTATTAATTGGAGATCTATGATGAGGCCTGATCCTCTGCATTTCTAATCAAGTTCCAGCAATTGCCAGCATCACCAGCTGAGGGCTACACTTGGAGCAGTAAGGTGCCAGAAATGTGAAGGGATACTAACAAGGAACACCATTTCAGATCCGCACCTATTTTGGTTTTATACTTAGTTGATACTTATTGTCCTGATTTAGCTGCTTGCTTTCTTAAATTTGGTCCAAATATCCTTTAGGATCCTTTTTGGTTTTGTTTCGTTATTGAGAAGAGAGTCTCCTCGTAGCCCCAGCTGGCCTGGAACTTACTTGCATGTAGACCAGCTGGCCTCAATCTTACAGATCTATCTTTGTCTCCTGACTACTGGGCTGGGATCAAAGGTGGGTGCCACTGATGCAGCTCCTTTAGGCTTTTTTGTAATCTACAAAACAAACAACAAACAAACAAACAACAACAAAACACACAACACACACACACACAAACAAACCTCAAACAACCCCAAACTAGTTTCCTATGATTTTTCAGTTAGAAGATCCTCATAGTAGGGAGAAAAGCCCAATTACTCAGACCAATAACTTTGAGAAGTACAATGGAATAATAAATTTCAATAGTAGTATTTTAGAACCACTCAGTACCTTCTCTCCTTCTTGAGGCTTATGAGAGAAGTTAGAGAGATGAGACTCAGCTGTTAAGAGACTGTTAGGAGAAGGACTTTCCTTTATAGTGGAATGCAGTATTTTAGGAGAGGAAATATGGTAGAAATTGGTCTCTAATGACATTTAGAATGTTGGTTCCTAGTATTGACCAAGAGGGATAAGATAAAAATACTTCATTTTAGAGGCAGGCGGATCTTTGTGGAGTTCAAGGCCAGCTGGTCTACAGAGTGAGTTCCGGGACAGCTGGGGCTACAGGAGGACCCTGTCTGAAAACAAAACAAAAAAAAAAATAAAAACTTCATTTAAAGGTTATGCCATGTTTCATTTTCTACAGTGTCCTCACCCCATCTTTTATTTTAATTTTTAGTTTTTTATTCTTAATTTTGTTGGTACCAAAATTCCTAGTGGAACCTCTTTGGATAACATTTATTTTTTTTAACTTGCAGAAATTTAGTTTCAAAATTTCTCCTTCGTGGATTAACCAAAATCATTAAATGAGAGACGATTTAGTTATCACTTAATAATTATTTTGACCTTCCTAGTTTGCAGTATATATTACTCTAATAATAATGTATTTGGTGTGTTTAGGTTCAGTTTAGTTAAGGGTACTGGAATTACATTTCTGAAAAGTTTTGCACTTAGTCTTTTAGAAAGATACAGTATATCAAGTATCATAGATGCTGTGCTCTAAGTAGAGTTAATTTAAATTGTTTTCTTTATTTATTTCATGTCCCTGAATGAGGTTTTGTTGTCAGTGGACACCATACATTTAAAGAGGTTTGGGCTATGGAAAAGTAAAGATGATGATCACAGTAAAAGGGACCATGCTACCTTTTTCTCTGGGTCTCTTCAAATTATCTTCAAGAGAGTTCAGACCCAATTAGAAAACCCTTTGCTAAGCCAACAATGTGAGTATAAAAATAATTCCTAAACTTTAGGATAATCTGAGAAGACCTCTAAGTAAAGCAATTTTCTTCTAACTTAATTTAATAGACTATTTCATTGGGTTAAAATTAATCTCATTAAATTAAAAATGTTATCTCCTAATATTATGTAAGATAAAATATTTTACTTATATGATTTACCCGGTAATTTTATTCTGTTATGAAAAATTATCTGAAATGAGAAGGGTAACTTTAAGCACATCTTAAATGTTGTTTACCTTGAAGATAAAAAACATTTCTGTATTCTTAAAAGTACCTTTTAGTCAGTTATCTCTCCTTGATTAGTTTTTTTATTTAATATATAACTATTTTTTACTGTGGCATTTTCTCATAGTGTACTTTGCCTCTATTTGACCCCCTTCCTTCCCCTTCTCCCCTGGCCCTCTTCTTTCTCCAAATACCCCTCTCTCTCTCTATTCATTCATATATATAATATATATATATATATATTTATAATATATATTATGGCAAGTAATAATTGGTATATAGTAAAGTTTACTGATTTTCATGTGTTATTTCGCATGCTGTTCATTTGATGAGTTTATCAGATCTAAGAGTTTTTGGTGGAATATTTATGTCACCTGTTATTTGATTTCTTCCTTTTTACTTGTACCTAGGAGTAAGCACTATGCTGAATAAGAATGGATAAAGTGGGCACCTTGGCTTATTTCTTTTTTTCCTTTTTTTTTTTTTTAATTTTTTTATTTTTTTTTTTTTTTTTTGGTCTTTTTGAGACAGGGTCTCCCTGTAGCCCCAGCTGGCCTGGAACTCGCTCTGTAGAACTCACAAAGATCTGCCTGCCTCTGCCTCCCAAGTGCTAGGATTAAAGGCGTGTGCCACCATGCCCGGCGGCTTATTTCTTATTTTAGAGGAATGCTCTTAGTTTTTTCCCCCCAGTTAGTATAATTTGGCTATTGCTTTGTATAACTTTTATTATGTTCCTTTTATTACCAATTTCTTCAATGTTTTTGTAATGAAAAGATGTTAAGCATTTTATCAAAAGCCTTTTCTGCTTCCATTGAGATGATCCTATGGTTTCTATCATTAATTTTATATGTGTGATTGTACTACAGTTACGAATTGTATCAATTGAGAAATTTTATGTCTGTGTACATCAGAAATTGGAGTATATAATTTTCTTTTGTGTTGTATCTTTATTCAGTTTTAGAATCAAGGTAATCCTGGCTTTGTATAATGAGCTCAGTATTGTTCCTTCTTTTCTATTGTATGAAATTGCCCAAGGAACAATGATATTAGCTATTTTTTTTATTTCTGTATGTGTATGAATGTACTGTCTGCATGCAAATGTGTGCACCCGTGTTGTGCGATGCCGCTGAGGTCAGAAGAGGGTGTCAGATTCCCCTGGAACTGGAGTTCTGGAATTGGAGTTTCAGATGGTTTTCGGCCGCCATGTGGGTGCTGGGGATCGAACCCGGGTCCTCTGTAAGAGCGGTTGGTGCTCTTAACCGCTAGGCCATCTCTCCAGCCCCTATTTTTAAAGATTTATTATTATATTTATTTACTATGTATGTGTATGTGTGTGCCCATATATATGTGTGTGAGAGAGTTTGTATGTCTCTTGTGTGTCTCATTTATGCCTCTTTGTGGAGGCCAGAAGAAAGTGTTGCATATCCTGGAGTTGGAGTTACAGGTGTTGTGAGCTGCCCTATTCGGTGCTGGCAACTGAACTTGAGTCCTCTGCAAGAGCAGAAAGTGCTTTTAACAACTGAGCCATCTCTCCAGCCCTGTTAGCTATTTTTTAATGATCTGGAAAAATAGAGTAGTAAATCTGAATGGTCCTGTGCTTCAACCTTGTGGCTTATGTAATAGGTCTGTTTAAGTTATTTGTAGTATATCTTATTAAATTAGCTTTGACACATTGTATATATCTAAGAATTTTTTTTCATTTCTTTTGGATAGTCCAAGATTTTAGAATATAAATTTTCAAAGTATTCCCTGATGATCCTTCAGATTTCATTAATATTTATTGTAATGTCCTCCTTTTCATCTCTAATTTTGTTAATCTATACCTTCTTTCCGTTTTTTTTAGCCTAAGGATTATTGATCTTTTAAAAATGTGTTTCAAAGTGGTGTGTGTGCGCACACTCGCACACGCATATACTTGTGCCACAGTGCTTATGTGGAGGTCAGAGGACAGCAATTGAGAGTCAGTTCTCTTTTTCTCTTATGTGAGTTCAAGGCCACCAGGCTTGGTGGTAAGAGCGTTTCTTTACTGACTTGGCTGTCTTTCCAGCCTCAGTCTTTATTTTTTCAAGAACCAACTCTTTGTTTCATTGCTTTTTTTGTGTTGTACTTTTACTTTTTTACTCTCCATTTAATTAATTTCTGCCTTGATTGTTATTATTTCTTTTCATCTACTACATTTATTTATTTATTTATTTATTTATTTATTTATTTATTTATTTATTTGTCTTTTTGAGACAGGGTCTCCCTGTAGCCCCAGCTGTCCTGGAACTCACTCTGTAGACCAGACTGGCCTTGAACTCACAAAGATCCGCCTGCCTCTGCCTCCCAAGTGCTAGGATTAAAGGCATGCGCCACCACGCCTGGCTTTATCTACTACTTTTTTAGTTTTGCTTCTTCTTGTTATTCTAAGATCTTGAAGTGCACCATTAAATTGTTTACTTAAGATCTCTCTGATTTTTTGTTGTTGTTGTTTTTGTTTGTTTTGAAATGGGTCTCCCTGTAGTCTCAGCTGGCTTGGAACTTGTTATGTAGAGCAGGGTGGCCTCCACCTTAGAGACGTCTATCTCTGCCTCATGAGTGCTAGAATTAAAGGTATGCCACCATGCTCGGAAAGATTTTATTTTTATTTTATGTGTATGAGTGTTTTGCCTACATATATGTGCATCATGTGCATGCAGTGCCCAGAGAATCCAGAAGAGAGCATTGGCTACTCTGAAACATCTACAGGTGAAGTTAAAGGTGGTTCTGAGCTAGTGTGTGGGCTTTGGGGTTTCCTGCAAGGGCAGCAAGTATTCTTAACCGCTGAGCTATCTCTCCAGCCCTGACTTTTTAAGGTAGTAACTCACAGCTGTAAACTCTCTTCTTAGAACTGTTTTTGCTATATTCTGATGGTTCTGATAAGTTGTGTTGTCATTTCACTCGATTCTAGGAATTTTAAAATTTCTTTTCTGCCTGATTTCTTCAGTGACCCTGTCAAGAGTGTTCAATCTTCAAGTATTTGTTTGATTTCTGTAGTTTCTCCTATTATTGATTTCTAGTTTTATTTATCTTATGATCTGATTAAATATAAGAAATTATTTTAATTATTTTTTATTTGTTAAGACTTACTTTCAGGGCCAGGCGTGGTGGTGCACACCTTTAATCCCAGCACTTGGGAGGCAGAGGCAGGTGGATCTCTGTGAGTTCAAGGCCAGCCTTGTCTACATAATGAGTTCTAGGACAGCTGGGGCTAAAGGGAGATCCTGTCTCAAAATGACCAAAAAAGAAAAAAGGAAAAAAGAAAAAAAAAAAAAAAGACCGACTTTCAGGGCTAAAATGTGATCTGTTTTAGAGAAAGTTCCATTATCCTCACTTTTCTTATGGAGATTTCATTTTTTTTGTCATTATTTCTTTTTAAGCAATGACAGAATTAATTAGTGGCAAAATTAGATACACTATAGGTATGTTTCTTATGTTCTATATTTTCTTAGTTTCTGACAAATAAGTTTACCTTACTTACACATCAGTCTTCTAAGATAGAGTTGAGTGGTTTTCTGTGTGTTCCCATAACATACATATATGTATTTTGAAATACCAGCTTTGCTTAGTTTTCGGCTCCTAGCAGTGTCTGGTTTAGAATTAGGTACTTATCTCTTTACCTTCTGCCCGCTTTCTTTCATGTTCTAGATGATACATAGTAAGTTAAAGTTTTACTTTAAAAATCAGTCATTTCCTGCTCTAATTACTTGCAATGGGGAAGGTTATAATTAGTTAACAGAATATTGAGGGAATTCCAACAAGTGATTTATAATCTTGTGGATGGGTGATGATATTTTTTGAGACCATGGTTGAAATGGTTGGTTTAAAACTTGAAGGAAGTGTTTAATTGGGATGCTGGAAAATTGGCTTTGTGGAGGAGGCTAGCAAAAAATGAATGATGGCTTAATTATCATTCATTTATATACTCATTAACAAATACTAGCACTTACTACATGCTGGGCACAACAGTCCATGCCATTTGAAGTTCTCATTCCAGTTAAGTAGAGTAGGGCCTAATTGTGAGTTTTGGTTTTAGATTACTAACAGTCTGTTTTGTCTACTACCTAACATACACAATACTTTGTTGGGTTTTATATAAGCCTCACTGTTATTCACAATTAGATTAATTATAATCTACTTGAGAAATAATACTATTGATAAAAATTGATTTCTTTTTTCTTTTATAGCAAATGCCAGTGAATTCATTTTCCTTGAGTTAAACAGTTCCATTTCACAAAGAGAAGAATTGAAATTGAAAGATATTGTGATGGAAATAAGTGCGACCAATGGAGAATTAGAACTCTGTTATCCATTGTCTTGGATTCAAGCATTTCCTTTGTTTCAGAATCTCTCTTCAAAAGAAAGCTCTTTTATTCATTATTACTGTGCTTCAACTTTTTCTTTCCCTGTTGCTGCTGATACAGAAATGAAGATGAAATCAGTACCTCAGGTTAGCATATGATTAACATAATTGACAGACGGTAGAGGGTTAAAAATTGTTTCACTTAGAACTGGCTGATTTCAAAATTCTATGCTTTGTTAAAAGGACAGAGGAGCAAATGTGAAAGAATTTCCAGTGTCAAAGCTGGGAAGTTTATTCAACAAAATCAGTAATGACAGGATGAAACTATAACCAAAGAACAAAATAAGTATCATTGAGTCAATATTGATAAAGGTAATGAGGTGAAGAAATCAATAAATTAACAAGTGGTGGATAGGTACAATTCTTACTTAGGAAAGAATCTGTTAGTCAATGTGAAAATAATAAAATATAACATCACAAATAAAATACTGCATTATGATTGTTGCAAGCATTAGCCCACTAGTGAAGTCTCACTAAAAACTTGAGAAGTAGGCTTTGTGCATAATCTCAAGTCCTTTACCTGGAACTTTTACAAAACGAAAAGTAGTAATTCTGTAATGGAAACCTGGCAGATTCCATGTTACTCAAGTGAGGCTTGAAACACATTAATATGATGCTCTCCCTAATACCATACACTGAGAAAGGTAAATAACTTCTGTATCTCAGGAGTGTATAATCCAAATCTGATGACAAGTAAAAGGAGACAAACTTAGTCACAAAGTAAATGACAGTACTCTTTGAAGTATCAGAGTTATGAATGACAAAGGAAAAATTGAAGAATAGTAGGGTCATGAAAGAAAACAAAGTGCTCAGCTAATTTTATATCAGTGATAATTTCTTAATTTTGATAATTGTGTTATGCTTATATATGATAATAAGATTAAGAGAATATAGGCAAGGTTTTCTTTTTTCTTAAAGTGTAATGTTATCTGTGAAAATAATAGTTATTATATTTTGTTGAAGGAGCCTTTTAAACGGCTTACCAGGTAAAATACTTACTGTGCAAGTCCCTGAGACCCACATAAAATTGGAAGAAGAGAACTGACTCTATAAAGTTGTCTTCTGACTTCAACACAGAGGCTATGGGACACTAATGCTTACACATACACATCATTCACACACATATAAGGCTTATAGATAGCCACAATAGTGTTAGGTGAGGCAGAAAACTTAATTACATTCTATACAAAAATTGGTCTTTTCTGTTTATTAATAGAATGTCAATTTACGATAAGAATTCAGCCTCTTTTTAATTAAAAGATTTATTTTTCCTATTATTTTCCACCTGCTTTGATTATTTTGAAGTATAAATTTTTAAATTATTTAATTTTGGAACTGATCTGAAGTAGGACTTCAGGTTCAACTTTATTATATGTAGAATCTTTTGATCAGAAGCAGTTGTCTTCATTTGGTTTTATATATATAAAGAGACTTTTAAAGTATGGTTGTAACTCATTGATAGAGATTTTCTTTTAGTCACTTTTTAAGTTACAAATCTACATTGTAACATTGTCCTTTTCAAAATTGTTTTTATGTGTTTATGAGTGTTCTCTTTGTTCTTTTCTTACAGCCCTCAAATTCAGATGCCGTCAAGCCTACTTACACCTTCCTACAGAAACAAAGCAGCGGCTGCTACTCACTCTCCATCACTTCGAATCCAGATGAAGAATGGCGGGAAGTCAGGCACACAGGACCTGTTCAGAAGTATGGATTGGGTGCTTCCATTAGTCCTACTGCTTTTGAGTCATTTACTTATTGAAATGTTTTGAGTTTTATTTTTATGCTGATGGCTAATAATGGAAATAATTTCGTTTATAAGGAACTTAAAAATTATTATGAGGAACCCCCACCCTGGCAGGGCAGTTGGTGCCAGGCAGAGGTGCACGTGGCATGGGGGAGGGGAAGTGACAGACCCCCTACCCTGAGACCACCCAGCAGAGCACCCAGGAGAGCAGCCCGCCCCTGCAGGCCACTACAGAAATTTACACCAAGGCCAAGGGAACTGGTAGACTCATACCACACAGCATGAAGTTCTAGCAGAGCTGATTGTTACCTCCCTGGATCTCTGGTGAAGCAGAGACCAGAAGGGTGAGAGCTAGCTGATCCTCACACTACAAAACCCAAAGTAAAACCCTGACGCCTAGAACAGCCAGCCCTTCATAACTAACAGGAGGATAATGAAGGCACCAGAAAAAAACAACCAAAGTTAGCCTTCAGTGCAACAAAGAAACGTTTGAGCTTTGCATTGGAATACAAAAAACAAAACAAATCCACATGCCAAAAGCACAAAGAGAAAATAACATGGGAAAACCAAATAATAAATCCAGACCAAATTCTACCAGTCCTATAGAAGACTCCTACAATGAGATCTCCCTGGAGGTAACCCAGGACACAGATCTTAAAAGAATTATCATAGACATACTCAGAGAAATCAAGGAATACAAAGAACACACAGACAAACGAATCAAAGAACTACAAGAAGAGAATGACAAACTCTGAAAGGAACTAGAAGTACTGAAGAAATCTCAGGCTGAAATGAAAAAGGAAATCGAACACTCATCCAGTCAACAGGAAAGACTAGAAGATAATATGGAAGTACTTGAGTGCTCAAGCAAAGATGCCAAATTAAAAAAAAAAAAAACCTCAAGAGTGGAACAACCAGGAAATGTGGGACACCATGAAGAGACCAAACCTCTGCATCATAGGTATAGAGGAGGGAGAAGAATCCCAGGATAATGGTATGGACCAGATCTTCAACAGAATTATAGAAGAAAATTTCCCTAAATTGAAAAAAGACATACCCATACAAATACAAGAAGCACATAGAACACCAAATAGATAAGATCAGAAAGAAATTCCCCACACCATATCATAGTTAAAACACTAGATGCTCAAAACAAAGACAGAATACTGAAAGCCATAGGACAAAAATAAGTCATACTTAAAGAGAAACTCATTAGAATTACAGCTGAGTTTTCAGTGCAAATGTTGAAAACCAGAAGAGCTTGAACCAAAGTATCCCCAGTACTAAGTGGCTATAGATGCCAACCCAGGTTACTCTACCCAGCAAAAATGCCAATTATAGTTGAAGAAGAAAGAAAAATCTTTTGGCGTAAACAAGATAAAAGAGTACATGTCTAGAAAATCAACCCTTCAGAATATACTCAAACAATTCAGCTATCCCCAAATGACAAGAGATTATTTAATGAAGGTATAACCCCAGAAATACACACCTAGACCAAAAATGCAAACAGGAAATAAATTAGTCAGGCGTGGTGGCACACACCTTTAATCCTAGCACTTGGGAGGTAGAGAAGCAGGCGGATCTTTGTGAGTTCAAGCCCAGCCTGGTCTACAGAGTGAGTTCCAGGACAGCTGGGGCTATAGGGTGACCCTATCTTGAAAAGAACAACAACAACAACAAAAAAAATAAATAAATAAAAATAATAAATATTTTTTAAAAAGAAGCAACCTCCAGGGAACTTAAATACCAATATATCTAAACTGAGGAATACTTTAGTAAACAAATTCATTTTCCCATCATATATTCAGATACAGACAATACATGTTTCTTTTTTTTTTTTTTATGTGTATGAATGTATTGTCTGCATGTAGGTCTGTGCACCCGTGTCGTGCAATGCGCGTAGGTCAGAAGAGGGTGTCGGATTCCCCTGGAACTGGAGTACTCCTGGAATTGGAGTTACAGACGGTTCTCAGCCGCCATGTGGGTGCTGGGGATCGAACCCGGGTCCTCTGCAAGAGCGGTCGGCACTCTTAACCGCTAGGCCATCCCTCCAGCCCCGACAATACATATTTCAAAACCATACACTGCTACTTCAATATTTTCAAAAAGCACTTAAATTTTACCAAGTGACAGTCATTTCTGACATATGGACAGAAAATTAATGAAATGATACCTATTATTTTCATAATAATTTTTTTCTAATTTTTTTGTTGAAGTATTGTGCCTTTCATACAATATTTCTTTTTTTTTTTTTGTCTTTTCAAGACAGGGTCTCCCTGTAGTCCCAGCTGTCCTGGAACTCACTCTGTAGACCAGGCTGGCCTTGAACTCACAAAGATCCACTTGCCTCTGCCTCCCAAGTGCTAGGATTAAAGGCGTGTGCCACCACGCCTGGCTATTTTTATTTTATATGTATGAGTGTGTATTGTGTGCATGTATGTAAGTGTACCTGTGTTATACAGTACCTGAGGAGGTCAGAAGGAGACATTGGATTCCCTGGAATTGTAGTTACAGATGGCTGTCAGCTGCCATGTGGGTGCTAGAATTGAACCTGAGTCCTTTGGAAGAGCAGTCAGTGCTCTTTGCTTCTGAGCCAGCCATCTCTCCAGCCCTGGAAGTTATTTCTTTGTTGGTATTTTGTGTGTAATGTGTTTACTGTTGGTAAGGCAGAACGTTCTATACATTTGAGATTACTTATATACCTTCATGTGATTTTTTTCCTTTGAAGCAACTGAAAGCACAGAGTAAGGCAATTGTTGATTATATAGAAACTAACTATCAAATTAGCTTTAAAATTTTTTCAGGGTTTTTAAGTGACTTGGTACCAACATTAAATCAACAGCGCTGACAGTTTCACATTTTTTGGTGCAAGAAGTATATATTATGCCTTTATTAAACTGCCCAACAGGGCTGGAGAGATGGCCTAGTGGTTAAAAGCGCCGACCGCTCTTACAGAGGACCGGGCTTCGATCCCCAGCACCCACACGGCGGCCGAGAACCGTCTGAAACTCCAATTCCAGGAGAACTCCAGTTCCAGGGGAATCCGACGCCCTCTTCTGACCTCCGCTGCATTGCACGACACGGGTGCACAAACCTGCATACAGGCAGTACATTCATACACATACAGGAATAAATAAAATTAATTAAAAAAAAATAAAATAAACTGCCCAACAAATACTGCTCTGATTATTCCAAAGTTATAGCCCAGAATTCACTTCTGGGTTTCTTTTTAACTTTTAAGGGAGGGTACCAGAAAATTGCCTACCTATAAGCTATCATTTGTTTTCTGCCAATGATCTAATAGTTTCCTTTATGTTCTGTTAAGTTTTTACATTGTGAGCACTTATGTCCCCTGAGTTTCCTTATTACTTCTTTATTGTTTACTACCTGGTCCTAAGAAGGATAGTACAATTTTTGAGTGCTGGCTTTTCTGAATGGAAAAGAATTTGTTTTAGATGCAAATTTGCAATTGGAAATTGGAGTATTAGACAAATTATGCTTTATTATAATAGTTGTTCAAAGTTAACAATTGTGCAAAAGAGAAACTTCCTAAATGGTATTGTAACCAATTGTAAGATAAGATTTTTATTTATTATTTTTCATGTGTATGAGTGTACTGTCTGCATGTAGGTTGGTGCACCCTTGTCATGCAATGCCGCGGAGGTCAGAAGAGGGTGTTGGATTCCTCTGGAACTGGAGTTAAAGACTTAGGTTCTTAGCCTCCATGTGGGTGCTGGATATTGAACCCAGGTCTTCTGCAAGAGCAGTCAGTGCTCTTAACCACTGAGCCATCTCTCCAGCCCCAAGATAAGATTTTTTGACTAGAAATATATTGAGACTCATATTAAGACTCATACTCATATTGAGACTCATACTAGTCCTGGGACTATCCCACATGGGAAGATAATATTCACTAAGTGGGCCATTCATTACTAGACTTGTGAAAATGTAGAAAACATAATTGGTTACATCTTACCAAATGTACTGCCTCATTGTTTCATATAAGAAATTTATTAGTTAGCTAGAATATCAGTGTCATTATATTTTAATTTTATTTTCACTTTTTAAAGGCTGATTGTGTATCCTCCACCACCTACTAAGGGGGGCTTAGGAGTAACTAATGAAGATCTGGAATGTTTAGAAGAAGGAGAATTTCTTAATGATGTAATCATTGATTTTTATCTTAAGTAAGTATAATAGTAATCTCATTTGTTTTATAGGTTTTAATTTGAAACTCAAGATAGATGTCTTTTGCTGCTGGTTGGGGGGCAGTTGGGATTGAATTTGGGACTGAACCTATTAGGCAAATACTCTGCTATT
The DNA here is from genome assembly GCA_009823505.1 of Rhizomys pruinosus. Taxonomy (NCBI): domain Eukaryota; kingdom Metazoa; phylum Chordata; class Mammalia; order Rodentia; family Spalacidae; genus Rhizomys; species Rhizomys pruinosus. Next base: position 1,018,950 of record VZQC01011911.1, on the reverse strand, counting down.
GAGCTGAAGGTCAGCCTTAAAATAAATGTCTTTATATGAATTTTTTTTATTTTTATTTTTGGTCTTTTCGAGACAGGGTCTCCCTATAGCCCCAGCTGTCCTGGAATTCGCTGTGTAGACCAGGCTGGCCTTGAACTCACAAAAATTTGCCTGCCTCTGCCTCCCAAGTGCTAGGATTAAAGGTGTGTACCACCACGCCTAGCTTATATGAATTATTATAATTTTTAATTAATTAATTAATTAATTAATTATGTGTATGAATGTACTGTCTGCATGCAGGTTTGTGCACCCATGTTGTGCAATACCGCAGAGGTCGGAACAGGGTCTTGGATTCCCCTGGAACTGGAGTTCTCCTGGAATTGGAGTTACAGATGGTTCTTAGCCACCATGTGGGTGCTGGGGATCGAACCCGGGTCCTCTGCAAGAGCAGTCAGTGCTCTTAAGCTAGTCTTTCTCTCCAGCCCCTATATGAATTATTTTTAACTCTAGTTAAAAGTAACCCGATTCTGGTTGTGGTTGTGCACACCTCTAGTCCTAGCACTCAGGAGGCAGAGGCAGGCAGATTCCTGGGCTACAGAGTGAGTTCCAGGCCAGCTGGGCCTACAGGGAGACCCTGTCTCAAAACAACAACAAATTAATCTGCCAAGATTTTAGATTTGGAAAACATTTTGCCTACCAAAATTTTACTAAAGTTGAGTTCTTTGGTTTCATTCTCTTGTCTCCTGTAGGTAGATCTTCTGCTGCTTTGATTGAGTGTGTGTATCTGTGTACTATGTGTTCTGATTTTAATGTTATATTATTGTGATGAAGGGAGTATTTACATAATTACAAAGTACCTTGGGAACTGAAAAGAAGCAACCTTATTCAGTTATTTATTATATCTTCTATACCTTTAAGCATCATAAAGTTAACTGTTCTTTTAAAAAATCCATATTATTGGTGCATTAAAAAATTTCAGCCTTTTATAGAAAAAGATGAAGCAGGGCTGGAGAGATAGAGTAGCGGTTAAGAGCACTGATTGCTCTTTCAGAGGACCCAGGTTTGATCCCCAGCACCCACATGGCGGCTGAGAACCGTCTGTAACTCCAATTCCAGGAGAACTCCAGTTCCAGGGGAATCTGACACCCTCTTCTGACCTCCCCAGCATTGCACAACACGGGTGCACAAACCTACATGCAGACAGTACATTCATACACATACAAAAAATAAATAAAAAAAAAGAAAAAAAAGATGAAACCTATGAAAACTCTTAAAACTTTCATGCAAAGCCAGGTATGGTGGCGAAGGCCTATCATCTTCGCATGTGGTGGCTGAGGCAGGAGGAGCAGGAGGACTGTGAGTTCAAGGGCAGTCTGGACTACATATTGACTCTGTTTTAATAAACCCAAACTTCAAAAATAAAAATAAATCCTCAAATAAGAAAAACAAAAATCTACAAAAATTTTTCATATAAAGGAAATTTGTTTCTGGCCTTTATTTTGTACTGTATCCCTAGATTTAAATTTATAACACTTTAATTGAAAGATCTCATCATTTAAACAAATCTCGAGGCTGGAGAGATGGCCTAGAGGTAAGAGCGCCAACCTTAACTGCTAAGAGTGGTTAAGACGGCTCTTGCAGAGGACCTGGGTTCGATCCCCAGCACCCACATGGTGGCTGAAAACCGTCTTTAACTCCAGTTCCAGGGAGTCCGATGCCCTCTTCTAACCTCTGCAGCATTGCACGACACGGGTGCACAAACCTACATGCAGACAGTACATTCATATACATACGAAAATAAATAAAAATTAAAAAAAAAAAAACGCTAACACAGAACAAGATTTAAAAAAAAAAAAAAGCCGGGTGTGGTGGCGCATGCCTTTAATCCTAGCACTTGGGAGGCAGAGGCAGGCAGATCTCTGTGAGTTCAAGGCCAGCCTGGTCTACATAGTGAGCTCCGGCCAGTCCATTCTAAAGGGAGACCCTGACTCAAAAAGTCAAAAAAAAATAAAAATAAACAAATTTCTGTTAGCCAGGCGTGGTGGCACATGCCTTTAATCCTAGCACTTGGGAGGCAGAGGCAGGCAGATCTTTGTGAGTTCAAGGCCAGCCTGGTCTACAGAGTGAGTTCCAGGACAGCTGGGGCTACAGGGAGACCCTGTCTGGAAAGACCAAAAACAACAACAACAACAAAAATCTCTGTCAAGTCAAATTTATTATCATTTTANGCAGACAGTAATCATTCATACACATACAAAAAAAAAAAAATTAAAAAAAAAGAAAAAAAAAGATGAACTATGAAAACTCTTAAAACTTTCATGCCAAAGCCAGTTATGGTGGCGAAGGACCTATCATCTTCGCATTGGGGCTGAGGCTGGGCAGGAGGAGCAGGAGGACTGGGAGTTCAAGGGCAGCCTGGTGTACATAGTGACTTCACAGTTTGACTAAACCCAAACTTCAAAAAAAAAAAAAATCCCAAAAAGAAAATACAAAAACTACAAAATATCATTAAAAGGAAATTTGTTTCTGGCCTTTATTTTGTACTGTACCCTAGATTTAAATTTATAACACTAATTGAAGATCTCATCATTTAACAAATCTCGAGGCTGGAGAGATGGCCTAGAGGTAAGAGCGCCAACCTTAACTGCTAAGAGTGGTTAAGACGGCTCTGCAGAGGACCTGGGTTCGATCCCCAGCAACCACATGGTCGCTGAAACTGTCTTTACTCCTGTTCCAGGGGAGTCTGACACTTTTTCTGACCTCTGCAGCATTGCAGAATGGGTGCACAAACCTACAGCAGACATACATTCATATACATACGAAAAATAAAAATTAAAAAAAAAAAAACGCGTAACACAAACAAGTTTAAAAAAAAAAAAAAGCCGGGTGTGGTGGCGCCATGCCTTTAATCCTAGCCACTGGGAGGCAGAGGCAGGCAGATCTCTGTGAGTTAAGGCCAGCCTGGTCTACAAATGAGCTCGCGGCCAGTCCATTCTAAAGGGGACCCTGACTCAAAAAGTCAAAAAAAAAATAAAAATAACAGAATTTCTGTTAGCCAGGCGTGGTGCACACCGGTGGCGCCCGCCTTTAATCCTAGCACTTGGGAGGCAGAGGCAGGCAGATCTTTGTGAGTTCAAGGCCAGCCTGGTCTACAGAGTGAGTTCCAGGACAGCTGGGGCTACAGGGAGACCCTGTCTGGAAAGACCAAAAACAACAACAACAACAAAAATCTCTGTCAAGTCAAATTTATTATCATTTTACCTAGACTGCCATTTTTGCTTAAAATGCTATTTTTATTTTTGTTACAAAGGCTCAAAAATCTCATAATACCAATTATATTTAAAATGATGAATTTTGTTTCCTTCTCTTTTTTTTGGTCTTTTTGAGATAGGGGCTCCCTGTAGCCCCAACTGTCCTGGAATTCACTATGTAGACCAGGCTGGCCTTGAACTCACAGAGATCTGGTCTACCTCTGCCTCCTGAGTGGTAGGATTAAAGGCGTGCCTGGCAATTTATTATTTATAGCATAGACATTATACATTTGTAAGTCCCTAGACATTCAGAGAGATTCCATGTCTCTTTTTGAGATGGAATATTCTAATGTTTTTCTCTCCTTGGTCTGGGTTCAAATGAGTGATACGTCATTTTTTTGTAGCTTTGCATATTTTATGATTGTCTGTGGAAGGCTGAGTGTTTTTGAATTTCTATAAATAGGCTTCAGGTTTGTTGTGAGACATAATTAAATTATCTGAAAGTAGTTTTGTAGTTTCAAATGTCTTGTTAAAATTTTCTAAATGAGACAATGTTTCATGTGTTCAATGTTTCATGAATTATGAGGCTGCCCATTTTGACTGATAGGTACAGACAGATACCATTCTTGGTCTGGGTAAATGCTAGGTGCCATTTCTTTTTTTTGGGAGGGGGGACAGTTTTTCTCTGGCTTTGAATATTTTTCTCACAATATACAGTGATCAGTGCTCTACTAAATGTGTGGGGAAGAGTCTATATAGCTGTTCAGTGTGCTCTTCACACTTTTTCCATTCTAGTGTTTTGATCTGAATATTCCAGTTAGCTTTCTAAAAGTGATTACAAGGGCATTTATAAATTTGTGCAAACTATTAAGAATTGCAAAATTTCTTGATTGTGAAAGATTTAATCACTAAGTGATTTGGGCTTTAAGGTTGTTGAAGAATCATTTTAGTTTGGAAGTAGAACAAAATATAAGATTAGTAATATTGCAGTTACTAAATGTTTTCTAGATTTGTGTATTACATTTGTTCTTATGATTATTTGGATATCATTTCTATTTTTACTTCTTTGGATTGTGAGTTCTATAGGGCAAATACTACTTTCCTAACCCCTTTTGTGTCTCTGTGTAAATGTTGTGCTTGATACATTAGGAATGTGATAAAATATTGCAAATTAAATAAGTGAGCAATTTCTACTTTAAATAGTTTTTTTTGAAAGGAAGGATTACTAAAAGAGAAACTGAAAGTCCAAATCATAGAAAACAAAAGATTGCTTTGAATTCATTCGGCTACAGTAATTTCCAGTCCTTTAAGGAGAAAACTAGGTAAAAATCTGAAAACAATTTATTTTTGTGGGTTTGCTGATTTACAGGTATCTTCTACTGGAGAAGGCATCAGATGAACTTGTTGAACGAAGTCATATTTTTAGTAGCTTTTTCTATAAATGCTTGACAAGAAAGGAAAATAATTTAACAGAAGATAATCCAGATCTCTCGTAAGTCAGTTTTTAAATATTCTTAAGTTTCTTTTCCATTTGTTTTGTTTTTTGAAACTGTGTCTCACTATGTAGCACTGGCTAGCCTGGGACTTTCTATGTAGACTAGGCTGGCCTTCAACTCACAGACATTTGCCTGCCTCTGCCTCCTGAGCCACCATGTCCCATCTTAAGTTTTTTAAAAAACTGTTTTATTATTTTTATTTTATGTGTATGAGTATATTGTCTGCATGTTTTGTGCAATACCCATGGAGGTCAGAAGAGGGCATCAGATTCCCTGGAACTGGCGTTACAGATGTTTGTTAGCTGCCATGTGAGTGTTGGGAATTGAACCTGGGTCCTCTGCAAGAACAGCCAATGCTGAGCTGCTGAGCCATCTCTTCAGCCCAGTTTTTTTTTTTTTGTCTTTTTTTTTTTTCATTTTTTAAAAAATTTTATTTATTTTTTTATGTGTATGAATGTACTGTCTGCATGTAGGTTTGTGCACCCGTGTCCTGCAATGCCGCGGAGGTCAGAAGAGGGTCTCAGTTTCCCCTGGAACTGGAGTTCTCCTGGAATTGGAGTTACAGACAGTTCTTAGCTGCCATGTAGGTGCTGGGGAGCGAACCTGGGTCCTCTGCAAGAGCAGTTGGTGCTCTTAACCGCTAGGCTATCTCTCCAGCCCCCAGTTTTGTTTTGTTTTTTAAAGCTTATTACATGTGTGTTTGTGAGTGGATGTGCCACAGTGTGCATGTGCAGGTCAGAGTGCAATTGGAAGTAACCCATTCTGTCATGTGATCTGGGGCATTGATCTAAAATAATCAGGCTTGGCAGCAGATGCCTTAACTCACTGAGCCATCTCTCTAGCCCTTAAGTTTTAAAAGATAAAATACTGTTTTCCTACTCTTAGTGAAGTGGCTTTATTGTGACATTCTGTAAGTGAGTATATTAGCACTTGTGTAAGACATGGGTTTGTGGGATGTGAAAGCCATTTCTTATGCTTTCACTTTTCTGCCTATAACAAAGACACCGGCTCTTTTTCCAGTTGCATCATCAGTGGGAAATACTAGAAGTTGGAAAGCAAAGAACAAAAGAAGCCAGGGTTTTTCTTACCTACCCCCTTTGCCTTGGACCATGGTTTTGTAGAGGTTATATTTCCTCTGTGGTCTGTCTCTTCCTAGACAGACCTACTAGACCTCTAAACTTCCATGTGGATGTATTGCTGCTTCCCTTCACCCTCCACCCTAGGGATATAACAGTTTCCTTTTATGCTAATCCTTAATTGCCTTGGGGGGGCACTTTTCCTTGTAGTCAAGAGCTTTTTTTTTTCGGTCTTTTTGAGACTGGATATCCCTGTAGCTCCAGCTGTCCTGGAACTCAATATGTAGACCAGGCTGGCTTTGAACTCACAGAGATTGGCCTGCCTCTGCCTCTGCCTCCCGAGTGCTGGGATTAAACACCCGGCTAAAGAGCAGTTTTGTTTTTTGTTTTTTGTTTTCTCCCTAGTTAGTTCTTTGCTGAAATTCTACTATTTCATTAAGTTGGCATGACACAATATGAAATGCCATTCTTCTTTGCACTTGCTAAATTTCTGTGTTCAGTATTTTTCAAGTATTTTGTTTATTTGGGAGGCAGAGGCAGGCAGATCTCTGTGAGTTCAAGGCCAGCCTGGTCTACAGAGTGAGCTCCAGGCCAGCTGGGACTAAAGGGAGTCTAAAAAAAAAAAAAAAAAAAATTATTTCATTTCTCTAGGATCTGGGTCCTTTCCAGCCATGTATATTGTTTGGCTGAGTTTACATGTCACCCATGAGTTCACTACCATTGAGAGGGTTTATGTCCTTTTAGATTGCTGTTGATAACNATTGTACAACACGGGTGCCACAAACCTACATGGCAGACAGTACATGCATACACATACAAAAAATAAATAAAAAAAAAGAAAAAAAAGCTGAAACCTATGAAAACTCTTAAAACTTTCTTTCATAACAGGGTGGTGGCGAAGGCCTATCATCTTCGCATGTGGGGGATGAGGCAGGAGGAGCAGGAGACTGTAGGATTCAAGGCGTCCTGGACTACTATGGACTCTGTTTAATAAACCCAAACTTCACGACAATTCAAACTATAACATCCGCAATCTGAAAAGAGTAAATAATATGGCATAGAATGTAATATCAAAAATGACAACAAATTGTAAAGCTTATTTCTAGGCCTGGATTGGTTTCGATACGAAGTATCCTGATATCTTAAAGTTTAGCGACACTTATAGTTGAATAGTATCTCAGCATTTTAAAACATAATTGAGGCTGGAGAGAGGATGGCCTAGAGGTTAAGAGCGCCAACCTTAACGCTAAGATGGTAGAGGACGGCTCTAGTGCAGAGGACCTGGGTTCGATCCCCCAGCACCCCACATGGTGGCGTGAAAACCGTCGTAACGTCCAGGGTCAGGAGAGTCCGAAGTGCCCGGGCGCTAACCTCTGCCGCAGGCAGACACGGTGACAAACCTACATACAGACTCGTACATTCATATCATACAGAAAATAAATATAAAATTAAAAAACTTAAACAGAAAAATTTAAAAAAAATAAAGCGTTTGTTGGGGTTTCATTATTTTTAGAAAAAACCTTGTGGTGGTGCAGCATGCTTTAATCTAGCATTGGGAGGCAGAGGCAGGCAGATCTTGGTGAGGTCAAGGCCAGCATCGGTCTACATTAGTGAGCTCCGGCCCGGTCCATTCTAAGGGAGGACCTGACTCCTTAAAAGTCAAAAAAAAATAAAAAATAAACAAATTTCTGTTAGCCAGGCGTGGTGGCACATGCCTTTATCCTGCGCACTTGGGAGGCAGAGGCAGGCAAGATCTTTGAGTTCAAGGCGCCTGTCTCAGAAGTGAGTCAGAGGACAGCGGAGGCTACAGGGAGACCCTTGTCGTGGATAAGTCAACAAAACAACAACAACAACAAAAATGCTCGGTCAACAGTTCAAATTTATTATCATTTTACCTAGACTGCCATTTTTGCTTAAATGCTATTTTTAGTTTTGTGTTAACACACGGCTCAAAAATCTCATACTACCAATTATGTTTATTTCTATTTTTCAATTAATTTTTTTTTTTTTTGGTCTTTTTGAGATAGGGGCCCCTGTAGCCCCAACTGTCCTGGAATTCACCTATGTAGACCAAGGCTGGACCTTGACTCACAGAGATCTGTCTACCTCTGCCTCCTGAGTGGAGGATTAAAGGCTGTGCCTGGCAATTTATTATTTATAGCATAGACATTATACATTTGTAAGTCCCTAGACATTCAGAGAGATTCCATGTCTCTTTTTGAGATGGAATATTCTAATGTTTTTCTCTCCTTGGTCTGGGTTCAAATGAGTGATACGTCATTTTTTTGTAGCTTTGCATATTTTATGATTGTCTGTGGAAGGCTGAGTGTTTTTGAATTTCTATAAATAGGCTTCAGGTTTGTTGTGAGACATAATTAAATTATCTGAAAAGAGTTTTGTAGTTTTAAATGTCGTAGTTAAAAATTTTTTTAAATGCTGATAATGTTTCTGCTGTTGCAATAGTTTCCTGACTTAGTGCGGCTGCCCCCATTTTACACTGATAGGTTGACAGACAGATAACCATTTTTGTCGGGTAAATTGCTAGACTGCCATTTCATATGTATTTTGTCGGAGGGGGGACAGTTTTTTCTGGCTTTTGAAATTTTTCTCAACCAATATACAGTGATCAGTGCTCTACTAAATGTCGTGGGGAAGAGCTCTATATAGCTGTTCAGTGTGCTCTTCACACTTTTTCCATTCTAGTGTTTATGATCTGAATATTCCAGTTAGCTTTCTAAAAGTGATTACAAGGGCATTTATAAATTTGTGCAAACTATTAAGAATTGCAAAATTTCTTGATTGTGAAAGATTTAATCACTAAGTGATTTGGGCTTTAAGGTTGTTGAAGAATCATTTTAGTTTGGAAGTAGAACAAAATATAAGATTAGTAATATTGCAGTTACTAAATGTTTTTCTAGATTTGGTGTATTACTTTGTTCTTATGATTATTTGGATATCATTTCTATTTTTACTTCTTTGGATTGTGAGTTCTATAGGGCAAATACTACTTTCCTAACCCCTTTTGTGTCTCTGTGTAAATGTTGTGCTTGATACATTAGGAATGTGATAAAATATTGCAAATTAAATAAGTGAGCAATGTTTCTACTTTAAATAGTTTTTTTTGAAAAGGAAGGATTACTAAAAGAGAAACTGAAAGTCCAAATCATAGAAAACAAAAGATTGCTTTGAATTCATTCGGCTACAGTAATTTCCAGTCCTTTAAGGAGAAAACTAGGTAAAAATCTGAAAACAATTTATTTTTGTGGGTTTGCTGATTTACAGGTATCTTCTACTGGAGAAGGCATCAGATGAACTTGTTGAACGAAGTCATATTTTTAGTAGCTTTTTCTATAAATGCTTGACAAGAAAGGAAAATAATTTAACAGAAGATAATCCAGATCTCTCGTAAGTCAGTTTTTAAATATTCTTAAGTTTCTTTTCCATTTGTTTTGTTTTTTAGAAACTGTGTCTCACTATGTAGCACTGGCTAGCCTGGGACTTCTATGTAGACTAGGCTGGCCTTCAACTCACAGACATTTGCCTGCCTCTGCCTCCTGAGCCACCATGTCCCATCTTAAGTTTTTTAAAAAACTGATTATATTATTTTATATTTTGTGATGATATATTATGCTCTGCAGTGTTGTGCATACCATGGAGGTCAGAAGAGGGCAAAGATCTCCTGGAACTGGCGTTACAGATGTTTGTTAGCTGCCATGTGAGTGTTGGAATTGAACCGGGGGTCCTCTGCAAGAACAGCCAATGCTGAGCGTGACCATCTCTCAGCCCAGTTTTTTTTTTTTTTTTTTTTTAATTTTTTTAAAAATTTTATTTATTTTTTTATGTGTATGAATGTACTGTCTGCATGTAGGTTTGTGCACCCGTGGTCCTGCAATGCCGCGGAGGTCAGAAGAGGGTCTCAGTTTCCCCTGGAACTGGAGTTCTCCTGGATTGGAGTTACAGACAGTCTTAGCTGCCATGTAGGTGCTGGGGAGCGAACCTGGGTCCTCTGCAAGAGCAGTTGGTGGCTCTTAACCGCTGGGCTATCGCTCCAGCCCAGTTTTGTTTTTGTTTTTAAAGCTTTTTTTTTTTTGTGTTTTGTGTGTGTGTGCATGTGCAGGTCAGAGTGCAATTGGAAGTAACCCATTCTGTCATGTGATCTGGGGCATTGATCTAAAATAATCAGGCTTGGCAGCAGATGCCTTAATCCTGAGCCATCTCTCTAGCCTTAAGTTTAAAAGATAAAATACTGTTTTCCTACTCTTAGTGAAGTGGCTTTATTGTGACATTCTGTAAGTGAGTATATTAGCACTTGTGTAAGACATGGGTTTGTGGGATGTGAAAGCCATTTCTTATGCTTTCACTTTTCTGCCTATAACAAAGACACCGGCTCTTTTTCCAGTTGCATCATCAGTGGGAAATACTAGAAGTTGGAAAGCAAAGAACAAAAGAAGCCAGGGTTTTTCTTACCTACCCCCTTTGCCTTGGACCATGGTTTTGTAGAGGTTATATTTCCTCTGTGGTCTGTCTCTTCCTAGACAGACCTACTAGACCTCTAAACTTCCATGTGGATGTATTGCTGCTTCCCTTCACCCTCCACCCTAGGGATATACAGTTTCCTTTTATGCTAATCCTTAATTGCCTTGGGGGGGCATTTTCCTGTAGTCAAGAGCTTTTTTTTTCGGTCTTTTGAGACTGATAATCCCTGTAGCTCCAGCTGTCCTGGAACTCAATAGTAGACCAGGCTGGCTTTGAACTCACAGAGATTGGCCCTGCCTCTGCTCTGCCCTCCCGAGTGCTGGGATTAAACACCGGCTAAAGAGAGTTTTGTTTTTTGTTTTTTGTTTTTCTCGATCTCTAGTTAGTTCTTTGCTGAAATTCTACTATTTCATTAAGTTGGCATGACACAATATGAAATGCCATTCTTCTTTGCACTTGCTAAATTTCTGTGTTCAGTATTTTTCAAGTATTTTGTTTATTTGGGAGGCAAGGCAGGCAGATCTCTGTGAGTTCAAGGCAGCCTGGTCTCACAGAGTGAGCTCCAGGCCAGCTGGAATAAAGGGGTCTAAAAAAAAAAAAAAAAAGAATTAAACTGTGGAGCCATGGATAGGACTAGGTAAAAATGAAGTATTCTACTAGTTTGTAATTTACAGGGTACATTTTATGTTTCCTTTCCTTCTCATACTACAGTGCTTTTAAATACATAAGACCATGCCAGGTGTAATGGCAAACATCTTTAGTCCCAGCCCACAGGAGGCAGAGGTGGCGATTCTTTTCCAGGCTAGCTGGACTAGGGAGACCCTGTTAAAAGAAAAAAAAAGTTTAGGGAGATGGCTCAGCAGATAAAAGTGCTTTGTTTGATAACCTGTGTTTGAGCCCTGAGACCACATGGTGGAAAGAGGTAACTGACTCTCTGACTGGCGTCTGACTTCCACAATAGTATTATCGCATGTACACCATGTACACATGTAGACACACACACACACACACACACACACACAAAATAAAACAAAACTTTTAAGAATGGCTTACTTCAGGGCTGGATGAATGACTCAGGGGTTAAGAGCACTGGCTGCTCTTGCAGAGGAACTGAGTTCAGTTTCCAGGCCCCACATGACAGCTAACATCTGTCTGTAACTCCAGTTCCAGGGGATCCGACACCCTCTTCTGACCTCCATGGGCATTGCATTACATGGATGTACTTACATGCAGGCAATATACTCATTCACATAACATAAAAATAATAAATAAAATATTAAAAATGGCTTGTTTCATTCCATCGAAGGAATAATAAGATGGTCAAATGAATAAAGTTTTAAACTTTGTTACATAATTTGAGAAAGGAGTAGGAATATGGAGAGTATTAATAGTTATTGAATGCTTGCTTTGATGTAAATGGTACTTATTTAGCTGTAATATACTATAAGATAAATATCATTTTTGTTAATCGAAGCTGAAAGAAATTAGGTTATACAAAGTTGAATATAGCTTTTAGGTTTCAAAGTTCTGTTCTTTCTGTGGTTTGTAGTGTTGTGATATATAATTTATGTCTAAGTCGGGACATTTGTAAGAATAACAGGAGGTTCTTTTAAAACTATGCATTAAGCAACTAGTATTATACTAAGCCTATCTTAGATAACCTGGGATCATGGTCAGTTTCAAGTGTCTTTATTGGTTTGGGATTTGTACTGAGGTACAAAACCATCCAGAATCACTTAAAGAGAAAAATATAATTTGAAAATATTTCTGATAATCAGAAATTCTGGTTCTCATAATCAGAGTTAAAAGAGAAAACAATTTTTGTGAATTTTTAAATGATTTTTTTGTGTATTTCATACAGAACATCTTAATCATCTTTATACCCCTTCCCCATTGGCACCCTCCCATGGGCCACCCCCCTGGAATTCACGTATTCTGTTATTTGTTTTAAGGCCTATCTAATCAATTAGTGTCCCCAGACATCCCTCAGTGGAAGTTCATCCATTGAGATCTAGTCAGTCTAGTCCTTCCCTTTAAGAAAATCAGCTCTTCCTCACCTAGCAGTGATCAGCTGGCAATAGTTCTTTGACTAAGATTGTGGCCTGCTGCCCATTTCCACAGTTCTGTGCTGAGTTTTGTCTGCTTGAGTTTGCATGGGTCTTATGCTTGCTAACACCATCGCTGTAGGTTCATATGAGGAAGGTCTAAGGAGCTCTCTTTATGGCTATGTACCTCTTCGCTGATTCTTATAATCTTCTAACACTTCTTATGCAATGGTCCCTGAGTCCTGGGTGGGTGTAGTTTAATATTAAGAATCCTGTCCAGGAAGAAAAAGGGGGGCGGGGGGGGGCTGAAGAGATGGCCTAGCGGTTAAGAGCGCCGACCGCTCTTGCAGAAGACCCGGGTTTGATCCCCAGCACCCACATGGCCACTGAGAACCATCTGAAACTCCAATTCCAGGAGAACTCCAGTTCCAGGGGAATCCGACACCCTCTTCTGACCTCCGCAGCATTGCACGACACGGGTGCACAAACCTGCATGCAGACAGTACATTCAAACACATACAAAAAAAAAAAAAGAATCCTGTCCAGGGATTCATACTCTGCAGACTCTTATTTTCTAAACTTTGGCCATTTATGACCTTTTGTGTTCCTTGCCCTCTGTTAGATGAGGGAGCTTCATTGATGGGAGGTGAGAGATGCATTAGTGTTCTCTTTACCCCTTGTTCTATGTTTCTTGAACCTTAGGTGTAGTAGAGGTTACATTGTAGATGTAAGACTTGAGTAATTCACAGATAATTTCTGTGTATGACCAGTTGTGGAACTCTGCAATAATCTCTGTCTGTTGCAAAAGAAGCTTCTTTGATGAGTGGTGACTGGGATATTTGTCTGTAAATATAAGAATCCATATTTTCCACATAGTAAGAAATTACATCAGGGATGTGACAGCCTTGGGATTTTTTTCTAAGATCGATGACCTCTCCAGCCATGTATATTTGGCTATGTTTATAGTACCACATGTGAGTTTCCTCCCATTGAGTGAGCTTTAAGTCCAATTAGGTAGCTATTGATTACACCCAAGACAAAAGTGCCACTACTGTCCCAATATAATTTGGTCAGTCATTGCTGTGGTTATTAGGCCTTAAAGCTGGGGTTGGACATCAATTGCTGTTCTCCCTTAGCAGCTTGCAGAGTGCTCTCTAAAACTATGCGAGCTCGCCTTCAGGGGAGAGGGCTGCCATCTCTGTGTCTGAAGGATGTCTTGTCTTCAGCAGTAGGGGCTTACCTTCAAGTTCTGGGAGGCCATAAAAGGCTGTGACAGTAGCCTGTATAGTTTTGGGATGCTCTTGGACTACACTAGCCAAAAACTCAGGTTTCTCCTGTTTGGCATTATTTAGAAGAGAAAAAAATTAATACATATTTTGTTATTAATAATTTGTGATGCTCTGCAGTTCTGTTTTGTGTATATAGATATTAATGATTGGGATCATGCAAGAAATCCCACATTTTAAGATTACCCAACTTATAGATGATAAATTTTGCATAGTTGACTTCAAGTGAGGTGAAAGTTCCACTGTGTCACTAGGTTTTTAAAAATATGTCCCTGATCATACAATAAAGTTACATGGTATACTTTAGTGTGGAAAGGATAAAATAACTCTCTGTCTCATGCACTCATACTCTCATACTCCTACTGGTGCTTAGTTTAATACATACACATGTGTGTCTATCTTTTTTTTTTTTTTTAGACAGGGTGTCCCTATAGCCCCAGCTGGCCTGGAACTCACTTTTTAGACCAGGCTGGCCTTGAACTCACAGAGATCCACCTACCTTTGCCTCCCGAGTGTTAAGATTAAAGGCGTGTTCCACCACACACGGCTTAAAGACGGTTCTTAGCAGCCATGTGGGTGCTGGGAATTGAACCTGGGTCCTCTGCAAGAGCAGTCAGCACTCTTAGCATCCGAGCCATCTCTCCAGCCCTACATGTGTGTGTATCTTAAAACAATAGTATTCACAAAAAGAATCCCTACAAATCTTTTAAAACACATAATCAGTTGGGGCTGGAGAGATGGCTCAATAGTTAATACTCCAGTTCCAGGGCATTTAATGCCCTCTTCTGACCTCTGCAGGCATTGCACAGACAGATGAACTTACATATATGCAGGCAAAACACTTATACATATAAAAGAAAAATAAATACTTTTTAGAAAGATATAATGCAGTAAGAGATTAATATTAATTAATATAAATTCATGACAAAAGGCCCAAGCTACTGCTGTTAACAGATTACAGAATGAGTGGCGTATGCACTCTGTTCTCTTGCAGGATTTGGCCTATTTCCATCTTTTTGATTCATTTTGAAGCATTCGCTCATCTTACTGTACTTCCTTTCAGTTTTCAGATATGTTCAGCCCTTTTTTTTTGCCTGAAATTTATTTTAGCACATTTATTTCGCAATGGGACCTTTTATAACCATGTTATTTGTATGCTTCATCTTTTTCTGTTTCCCATCCCAACCTTTCTGTGAAGTCAGTAACTTTCTCTTATTTCCACTGTGTATCTCCAGTGTTTGAAACCATACGAACTTAAAAAAGATGTTAATAATAATGCCTATTACTAAGTGCAGAAAACTGTTAAATATGTAACTGAGAATTTTCTATACATTTATGAACTTAGAAAAAGAGGCCATGTGTGGCCCTCATTTTTTTTAGTCCTCCCAACCAAAACCCACAACCCAACACTCCCTCCCCTCCATCACAACTCCCTCCCTCCCTCCCGCCCTCCCTACCCTCCCTCCCTACTCGCCCTCCCTCCGTGTGTGTGTGTGTGTGTTCATGTATGGGCATTGCATGTGCACACACCTGTGGAGGACAGAGTTCAGGAGTCAGTTCTCCCCTTATACTATGGGTTCTGGGGATTGAACTTAGGTCATCAGGGTTGGACAGCATGTGCTTTTCCTCACTGAGCCATTTCACCAGCCCCTATTACTCATAGTCCTTCTTATCATCCTTGCCTCATTCTATGTCTAATGTATTCACAAATAAGTTTAGCATAATTATAAAGCCTTCTAAATACCAGCATAACAAGACAAAGTGTCCATTTTTGACATTTTCAAATGGAAAACAAATTGTTTATATACTAGTTGAAGGTAATTGTTTCTGATTCATAATTATTTGAGTTCTAAAGTGAGAGAATTTGCTGAACATGTGATTCCTGATTATTTTACTTATAATACTTAATTTTTCATATGATGTCTAATTACTTTCACATCTTTTTCAGTTCATTCTGGAGTCTTTCGCCTAATGTTTACTTCATATGGTTAGATATTCTTCAGATGAATAGAGTGGGACAAAGATACCCTATTTTACTTGATATATATTGTTTGTATTTCCCCCTTGTATAAAGACTTCTTTCTGAGGCACTGAGCCAGAAGTCAGATGCCATCTCTTTTGATGATTAAATGTCCATTTTCTCCCTAAACTATTTTTTGACACCCAGAATTGGTTTGCTATAATTCTCTTGATATAAATTATAAAAACAAAGCAAAACAAACTCTGTTTCGTGTGTGTGCGTGTGTTTTTTCTAGGCACTTTCTATGCAATTCCTTTCCATCCTTTCTAGCATTATATTTTAATTTGTTTGATTTCTTTTGCTTTTTTTAGATTATAAATTCTTTTAAGACAGTGCAGATTATTTTCATTATTTGCATTTAAGAAACTAGTATCTTCTGGTGAACTAAAAGGAAATAGATGAGCAGTGTGTACACTGATCCTTGTTTTGTCATAGCCTTATGTATGAAATGAAGGGAGATAAGTTTCATGTTAAAGACAAAAGCCTCATTTCATCTCTTCCATTAAGTTTTAATATCTATTTCATCACACAGAGAATAGTTGGATAATTCTGTTAAGGTTTAAGGATACTTTTAGACATTATTCCCAAGTGGACCAAAACAGAGCAAATAATTTAGACATGTTTATGTTCAGTTGCTCAGCCACTTTGGAATCCACAAAGCATTTATTACATTAATAACTTGCCTTTTTCTGTTTACTTCATAGATGTTATCAAATTGAAGAACAGTCAAAATATGTATGTTAACATACATATTTTGAAGAAGGCAGTTTAGCAAGCCTGTCATTCTCAGTGTATAAAAGTGGCTCTTGAATGCCATACCTTAGCTTTAAAATTTTTATAAAACAACTGTACATCTTTCATACTCCTAGATTGGCCCAGAGGAGACATAAAAGAGTGAGAACTTGGACTCGTCACATAAACATTTTTAATAAAGATTACATCTTTGTACCTGTGAATGAGTCGTGAGTATTTTTGATTATTTGAAAACCAATTACAGAAAAGAAAGAATATTTGTGGTGTTTTAGACTAGTAATGAGTAAGAAGTATGGGTATGCCAGGGGTGGTGGTGCCCACCTTTAATCCCAGCACTTAGGAGGCAGAGGCAGGCAGATTTCTGTGAGTTCAAGGCCAGCCTGGTCTACATAGTGAGTTCCAGGACATCCAGAGCTACAGAGAGACCCTGTCTCAAAAAGACAAAAAAAAAAAAAAAATAAAAATGTGGACACATTTTTAATTTTTTTCTATCAAAATTCCTGTGACAATCTTGTCTTTGATTTTTGCTCACTTATGGAGCAATGACAAGTTGCTCCAATGTTGTAAAATGGAAGCATTTAGATTTTTAATTTTACATTAAATTTAACATTAAATTTATAAATAAAACAAAAGAGATAAACCCTTTAAATATTGATACAAAAGTGATACTATAAGTCTATTATTAATATAGGTTGAAAATGTGAAATGTATGCAGGTAATAAAGTTGGGGTTACCTTAAATTTTTACCCTGTGGTTTTATTTATGGCCTTTGTAACTGTGGCTATTTAGCATGTATGCCTCATCTTATATTAGATGCTACACTGGACACCTTCAAAATTAATATGCTTGTCATATCTACTATCACATAAGTAGTTCTAGAATATTCTACATTCTTTAGATTTGTCGTGTTATTAACAGTACAGTTCTTTTTCAACAGGTCTCACTGGTATCTTGCAGTTATTTGTTTTCCATGGTTAGAAGAAGCTGTGTATGAAGATTTTCCACAAACTGTATCCCAACAGATCCAAGATCAACAAGCTCAACAGGACAACAAAACAATAGGTGACATTGTTAATATAGTGTTTTTAATAATAATCACAATAATAGAGAAATTAAGAGAAACCACATGAACTTACTTATTTTTATTAAATTATTAAAAAGAAAAAAATTTGAAATTTTCACCATACCCAGTATTACACATAACAACTGTAATTCTAAAGTTATACTGTCAATACTGTTTACTGTTTTTTTAAAGAATAGCTTTGTTAACAGGATTTGGAATTCATGGCATGGATTTTCAGGTATAGCCTAAAATCTCTAATGTAAATGTATACTTGTATATAAGTAATATAGAGATGACGTTCAGGATCTCATTTTCTTACACGATATTTTGTGTAACACCTTATTTTAATTAAGGTAGTTTACAGGGCTGGAGAGATGGCTCAGTGGGTAAGAGCACTGACTGTTCTTGCAGAGGATACGAGTTCAATTCCTAGCACCCACGTGGTGGCTAAGCATTGCCCGACATGGGTGTACCAATCTACGTGCAGACAGCACATTCATACACATAAAAAATAAATAAAAAATTTAAAAAAGATAAAAAAAATAAGGTAGTTTCTAGCTATAACCTATGTAGCAAGGAGAACTGTTAACAGCCTTTCCTGCTATGCTATCCAGAATGGGAGGACTTGGTAGAGAATAACTGTGGAAGCATCTGATTGTTTTTATTTTCTCTTGCCCCTTTGAGTTTCAGAAGTGTACTTATGCCAAGCCTGATAGTAAGATTTAGAAGAAGCCTTACTAGGGGCTGGAGAGATGGCCTACCGGTTAAGAGCGCTGACTGCTCTTGCAGAGGACCCAGATTTGATCCCCAGCACCCACATGGCGGCTGAGAACCGTCTGTAACTCCAATTCCAGGAGAACTCAAGTTCCAGGGGAATCTGACGCCCTCTTCTGACCTCCGTGGCATTGCACGACACGGGTGCACAGACCTTCATGCAGAGAGTACATTCATACACATAAATAAAAAAATAAAAAAGAAACTAAGAAAAAGCCTTACTAGACAAGTTAGCTACTCCCACATTAAAATAAGAGACATTTAGTTAATGAGCTGTATTTGAAGACTGCCTCTTTGTAGGAAATTGGACCAGCTAATTTGTATTTCAGGTTTGGGCTCTAAGGTTTCTGAATTATCTTGTAAAGCCAACCATCATCAGTGTTACCCATTGACTGAGTTTTCTCATAATACTGACCTTAAATTTTTTTCTTAAATTATTGGTATGAACATACAATACAGACTAATAGTGAGTTATTTCTTATTAGATAATGATCTACATACTACTTCAACACTGTCCTTGAGTGCAGAGGATTCCCAAGTAAGTGTGTTCTGTTCAGATATGAAGAAAGGAACACTCACGATTTTGCTACGTGGATTGAGATGGGTATTAGTAGCACATGATTAAATTATACTGCTGCTTGTTTTTTTTTCCAACAGTTTTTAGAAAGGGAACAAGAAGTTCCCATTCTTCTTGATTTGTTTAGTTTGCTTCAACTTCCTGTCTTAGAGATTCATTTTGTACATTAGAAAAATAATACTGTTGAGATATGATATTCATTAGAGCAATCTTTTTGATCTATTCTTTCTGAAATTTATGAACACAACAAGTGTCAACAAAACCATAATTGTTAGTCCTTTTTCCCTTATCAAAACTAATGCTCTGATTGCTTCTCAGCCTTTTGGCTAAGATCAAGTACAGATTAGGACTTTGCTTCTTGTATTTCAAGGGGAAGAAATGTGTGTCTATAGGCCTTAATTGGGTTAGAAAATGTATGTAGAGATAATTATTTATCTTCATTTAAAATTATAAATGAATAAAGTATATTTCTAAGGTGTTTTATAGGCTAGGTTAAAACAGAACTACTTGAGACCAATGTGAAAGTAAACTACTGTTGTGCTAGTATTAAGAAAATAAATCAATGAATTTTTATAAAATAGAGTTAGCTTGATTTATTTTTAAGTGAACTCTTCTTTTTTGAGACAGGGTCTCCCTTTAGACCCAGCTATCTTGGAACTCACTGTGTAGACCAGGCTGGCTTTGAACTCACGGAGATCTACCTGCCTCTGCCTCCTGAGTGCTGGGATTAAAGGTGTGCGCCACCATGCCTGACTGAAGTGAACTCTGAAGAACTACTATTTAAAAATTTAATTTCAAAGTATTTGAAACATTTTAAGAAATAAATAACTAATATATTTAAATTAGCTTAAATTGCAAAGACAAAAATTCATGTTATTTCAGAGTACCGAGATGAATATGTCAGTACCAAAGAAAATGTGTAAAAGGTAAGTATATGCAACAAAAACAATTACATTTATTTATTGTGTATGTGTATATATACACATATATGTGTGCATGTCATGTGTGCACATGCATAGCATCTGTGTGAAGGTCAGAAGACAATTTGGAGGAATGGTTTTTCTCTTTTTACTATGTCAGTTGCCAAGGTTGAATTCAGGTTGTTAGACTTGGCAACAAGCACCTTTACCTGCTGAGCCATCTAACTCACCTATTCATTCATTCATTCATTCATTCATTCATTCATTCATTCATTTGGTGTTTGTTTTATGTGTTTGGGGGAGGGGTATGTATTTGGGTGTACGTATTTATGTATGTCTTTAGATCTTGATTTTCTCCCTTGTTTTTCATAGGCCATGTATTCTCATACTAGATTCCTTGAAAGCTGCTTCTATACAAAACACAGTTCAGAATTTACGAGAGTAAGTAATGATATTTTTCTTGTTCAGTCTATTACTTAAAAATCTCAGCACTTTTGAACCTACCTTAAATATTACTGAAAGCACTCCTGGGGGGTTGGGGTAGAATGGCATCACATGCATGCAGTCCAATACGCAGAGGCACTATAGCAGTCTGACAGGGAAAGGGATCATAAATTCAAGACCAGGTTGGACTCCATTATGAGTTTGAGGCCAGTCTGGTCTATAATAGTGAGACTCTGGCATTAAAAACAAAAGATTGGCTGGGTGTGATGACACATGCCATTAATCCCAACAGAAGCAGATGGATCTGTGAGTTCCAGGCCAGCTGGGGCTACAGGGAAACCCTGTCTCAAAACAATAAAACAAAACAAAACAAAACTGAAGAGATTAGAAGAGGGTATTGGATCCCCTGGAACTGGAGTTATAGATGGTTGTTAGCTGCCATGTTGGGTGCTGGGCATTGAACTGGGGTCCTCTGCAAGAGCAGCCAGTGCTCTTAACTGCCAAGCCATCTTTCTAGTTCCAGGAATTACATTTTCAACATTTATTTAAATGAAGCCTAAAAAAATCTAATGAATAATAAATACATCTATTATGTGTTAATAGTCAAGCATTTAGATTTTTAAAGAATTACATAAAAGGTAAATTCAAAATTTGTATTTATAGTTAAACAAATCCATAACTTTATGCAGGAGCATTACAAATATTAGTGATTATCGAAAGTACCATTTGAAAAAGTAAGAACTCGGGCTAGAGGGATGGCCTCGCGGTTAAGAGCGCCAACCGCTCTTATGGAGGTCCTGGGTTTGATCGCCAGCACCCACATGGCGGCTGAGAACCATCTGTAACTCCAATTCCAGGAGAACTCCAGTTCCAGGGGAATCCAAGACCCTCTTCTGACCTCCGCGGCATTGCACGACACGGGTGCACAGACCTACATGCAGACAGTACATTCATACACATACAAAAATAAAAATAAATAATAAAAAAATTAAAAAAAAAAAGAAAAAGTAAGAACTCTTAAATTGCTATAATTGTGCTTGTGCACATGTTTGTGTGTGTGTGTGTGTGTGTGTGTGTGTGTGTTTGAGAGAGAGAGGGAGAGTTTTTAAAATTCATGAATCATATTTGTGTGTGTATGTGAAGGAATGTATATGTGGGCACTTGTGTGCTCTGGTCTATGAATGCAGAGGTCGGGGGACAACTTGTGGAGTCAGTGTTCTCTTTCCACCGTGTGGGTCCAGGTCATCAAGTGTGGCAACAAGGGCCTTTACTAGAAAGAACCTTTACCAGACAGCCCAAGACAGGAATTTTTATTTACTATAGGAACCGAAAAAAACAAGCCCACAACAATGAAGCTTCAAAAGCCATCTGTTAATTTACTTCATAATATAAATAACTTTATATATTTGACTTATAAAAGTTATGTTGTTGAAAAACTCTAGCTTCTATTTGAAAATGACATTGTTTTCTTCAAAGTGGTACTTGTCAAGGCTCACAGAATATAGTATACATTGTTAGAGTTCTGTCTTTGCTAATTTAATTTGAGGTATCATCCTGAGGGAAATGTTTTACTTCTTTGTGAAAGTGTTATATAATGATAGAGAGATTTTGAAGGCACTCTCTTTATTATTTCAGGTATTTAGAGGTGGAGTGGGAAGTTAAGCGAAAAACTCACCGTGAATTCAGCAAAACAAATATGGTAGACCTATGCCCTAAAGTCCCTAAGCAGGACAATAGCAGTGATTGTGGAGTGTACTTATTGCAATATGTGGAAAGCTTCTTCGAGGTATGTGAAGACACACACTTCTCTTCACAGTTACCAGCACACAGTTACAAATTCCTGGCCAAGCAAACAGGCAGGGAATTGTTTAGTCAAGGGGGGAAAAAAACCCCAAAAATAATAGAGAAGAAAATAGAAATGAAATAGGGACTATAATGACCTAGCTACAAGAATTAGATAAAATTAGATAAAAGTTTAAAATTATTTGATTATTATGTTAGACAAAATAAAGCCATAGATAAACACAATGGATGAAGACAATATAAAAGCAAACAATCCCCCAAATAAAATAATTGGACATTATAGAGTTGAAATTATGTAATAATCTGTTTATTAAGAAGTTATTTGGACCTAGATGTGGTGATACATACATGTAATCCCATGCCAACTGGGGTGCTGAAACAGGGATGAGGAACCAGAGAAACATTCACTTAAAAAGATAAAATCGGGGCTGGAGAGATGGCTCACTGGTTAAGAGCACTGACTGCTCTTGTAGAGGACTTGAGTTTGGGTCTCAGTACTTACATGGTGGCTAACGACTGTTTGTAACTCCAGTTTCAGGGGATCCAATGCCCTTTTCTGGCCTTGTGGGCATTACACTCAGTGCACTTAAGTGCATGTAGGCAAAGCATTAATCATCGTTTGGTGGATTACAGGGATATCTAGCTATCCTGTGTGTTGGGCTGTATTCCCAGTTATCCTAGGACTCATGTGACCCCTGGGCTACAGGTTGGTTGGATACCTGGTAGCACACTAGCTAGAGCAGAAGATAGGATGAGTGAAGTTAAAGAATAGACAGTATCAAAGGATAGCTCACAGAGAAAAATGTAAAGAAGAGAACAAAGGTCAAGAGACAAATGTGATGGGACAAAGTTCTCATTTTTATATAATTGGAGAGGAGGCAAATGTGATGGGACACTTATATAATTGGAGAGGAGACAAATATGATGGGACAAAGGTCTCATTTTTATATAATTGGAGTCCCAGAGGAGACAGCCAGTGGGGCAGATGATACATTTAAAGAGAAATTTCCAGAATGTAAAAAGACCTATTTATTTAAGAAGTTCAGAACATGTAGCTGAGGAAATATAATTACAAACATGGCTATTATTCTAATTTTGAGATTTTATATGACCTTGGCAGTATTAAATAGAAAATCTTAAATGACAGAGAATCAGTTTGCTGTTTTATCATCAACTCATTTAGTTCAGGAATTGGCAACATCATTCATGAAGATGTATTTTTGACTAGAAGTCGGTTTAGAGAATGCTTTTGAGATACTTTCATAGCTTGTTTATAAGTTATAAAGCTTATAAAGATAAGCTTTGTGGCTTATGGACTTAAGACTTTTTTTTGAGTCCTTACTATTGGGAAATGGCATTACATAGTAAAATGTTACATATTTGTTATGTTGCATTTAGCCTCCCTTTCCCTTTCTCCAACATTGGAACTCCATCATAGGGTGACATTTCTGGTCCTCTAATACTCTTTCTAAGTAGATTTCAACTTGGGGTTAAGAATATTCAGTGGTAGGGGCTGGAGGGATGGCCTAGCGGTTAAGAGCACCGACTGCTCTTGCAGAGGACCCGGGTTCGATCCCCAGCACCCACATGGCGGCTAAGAACCGTCTGTAACTCCAATTCCAGGAGAACTCCAGTTCCAGGGGAATCCGAGACCCTCTTCTGACTTCCGGGGCATTGCACGACACGGGTGCACAGACCTACATGCAATGCAGACAGTACATTCATACACATACAAAAATAAATAAATTAAAAAAAAATATTCAGTGGGCCTTGCTAGTGACATAGTCTGAACTTTTTTTACATGATCCTACTCTCAGTAGAATAAGCAGTAAATGCAGAATGAAGCCCAATGTAAAACTCCTGGGAGAAGAAAGCTAAAAAACTAAACTTATGTTTTATAAATTTCTATAATAAAGTGATATTGCCAGGTTAAAAAATAGGCTTAGAGAAGACTGCTTTAAATGGGTGGGTTTAAAAACACTAATGGAAACAATCCAGCAAACAATCCAGTGTTCTAATAAATGCTAATAAAAATCCAGTACCATGTAGGCATTGGCTCCTAGAGTGACAGTGAATCCATCCTGTGATGGAGGAAGAGGGGGCAGAGGAGGAAGGGGAGGAAGAGGAGGAAGAGGCAGAGGAGGAAGAAGAGGAAGGGGAGGAAGAGGAGGAAGGGGAGGAAGAAGAGGAAGAGGAGGAAGCAGAGGAAGAGTATGAAGGGGAGGCAGAGGAGGAAGAGGAAGCAGAGGAGGAAGGGGAGGAAGAGGAGGAAGAGGAAGCAGAGGAGGAAGGGGAGGAATAAGAGGAAGAAGTGGAAGAAGAGGAAGAGGAGGAAGAGGCAGAGGAAGCAGAGGAGGAAGAAGAAGAAGAGGAGGAAGGGGAGGCAGAGGAGGAAGAGGAAGCAGAGGAAGAAGGGGAGGCAGAGGAGGAAGAGGAAGCAGAGGAGGAAGGGGAGGAATAAGAGGAAGAAGTGGAAGAAGAGGAAGAGGAGGAAGAGGCAGAGGAAGCAGAGGAGGAAGAAGAAGAGGAGGAAGGGGAGGCAGGGGAGGAAGAGGAGGCAGAGGAGGAAGAGGCAAACATGTCTGTGAGATTGAGGCTGGTCTGTGTAGCAAATTCTAGGCCAGCTGGAAAAGACAATCAGTCAATCAAAGGAAAAAAAAACTCTTTTATAGGATTTCCCAGTTTTTAAAATTTGATGTTCTTGGGGCTGGAGAGATGGTTCAGTGGTTAACAGTACTGGCTGTTTTTGCAGAGGACCGGGGTTTGAGTCTCAGTTCCCACTTTGCAGCTAATCTGTATCTGTATCAGCTATCTGTATCTCTAGTTTTAGCAGGTCTGATGCCCTCTTCTGACCCCCTCTGGCATTGCACAGCACCGGTGCATTTACGTACATGCAGGCTCATGTATGTAAATACACTCAATACATAAAAAACACAAAGGTATTCTAATATCTGAGATTCTTTATTGCCAAGGCTTTCTCTTTAATAGTTTAAAGTAGTAGCATGTGTTCAAACTAATTTGACTTTCGCGTTCTGCTGAATTATTCTTTACCAACTACCAGTCACTTGGACCTACATTGTAACAAAATAGACATTACTTAATTTCGATGTTGAAAAGTTAGCAATTTAATGAAAATGTTCTAAAATTGATTATGGTCATCATTACACAATTCTGAGTAACTGAAAACTGTGTACTTTAGGTGACTTGTATGGTATATAATAAAGCTGCTGCTTTTCAAGTTACCGTTTTTTCATTTCCTGTAAAAATGAAATTTAAAAAAATTGAAATTGTGATGCCAAACTGATTGCATTATTTCTTTTTTCTCATTAGGATCCCATTGTTAATTTTGAATGTCCAATTCATTTAGAGAAATGGTTTCCTCGTCATGTAATAAAGACCAAACGGGAAGACATTCGAGAGCTCATCTTGAAACTCCATTTACAGCAACAGAAGGGCATCAGTAGCTAGTTAATCTGTACACACATGACACACGCTCTCCAGGATTACTGGAAAGCCGCTTACCAGCATCTGTGTTAGCTCATAGAGAAGAAAATAACTTGCAGTAGTTTTATAAGTCATTCAGCACTATTAAAGTATATAAGATGTCTCATTTTAATTATTGGGCTCTTATAGATGGAGCGGGAATGGGAGTGATGTAGATACATTATAAGATAGAAATTAAAATTTCATAAATATTTGATATTTTTATGAGTAATATGCTTGGATTATGCAGTAGCATATGTAATGTGGGAATGTTTTGTAAGTAATGAAGCTGTGTGACCTGTACTTCCACATGACTGGGTGTTGATGGGAGTTGAGTTTTCCCTGGTGCCAACCCCAGTGCTTGTCAAATTTGTTGACAAGTCATATCATATCGTAATTCTATTCTTTGCAGCTCAAGCATGCAGTATGAATACTGTGTATTTTTTTTTTTAAAAAGGAACCTAGTATCAAGGCTTCAGAAAAATGCCATTCACGGCATCCCTTCTGTACAGTGTAAAAAAACTACATACCATTAGAGAAAAGTTCACCCTTTCAAAGTGCAGCTTACTATTCTCAATTCCTAAACGCGATTACTCTGTTTTCATCCCCCACCTTCTCTCAGTGTCATATGTGGGGATCTGAGAAATTGATTCATTTGTTTGTGTAAAATTTAGGGTAAAATTTAGCTGGTCCCAAATAAGTTTTTAAAAAATCTGTAGCTAATCTTAGTTTATTTGAGATACAGCTATATAAATACTCATTCTTACATTATTTCAGAATGTATGTATACAGTTTATATAAGTGTAAAAGGTAAAATGGATGTCCTCATAACTTTATCAAAAAGAATACCTTCAAACTTCTATTTATTATTTAGAAGCAAATGTATAATTTTATAGTTTACTTTACCCACTACTCATCTGTAAAGCCAGATTTCTCTCATTTCTTTTATATTTTTAAATTATAGTTTTAAAATACCTATGTGTTAGGTATTTTAAGGATTTGAAACTTATGGCACTTAATAGTAACTATTCAGGTAACAATTCTACTGAATTTGTGTGATCATGGTGGTATTATAATTTTAACACCTTTAATGTTATCAGAAATATTTTGAATCATGCCGTACCATATTTTCTCAGATGATGGGTTTTGGAGTATTATTGTAATCTTCTGATTTAAACATCTCTTGGATTTATAATTACAACTGTGTGTAAATCGTTGAAGCAAAGACAGTTTAAGATAAAGCTAAAAAGTCTGAATGTTTTAATTCAAAATTAAATGAATTGAGGTTGTCAGCTTTAGTGACCTCAAAATCATTAATCTTGTTTCCATCATTGTATCTTTCAATATTTCATAGAAGGATGGTTTTTAATTGCATATTTAATTTCTAGTTTGTGTGTGCATTAGGGAGATACTTTTTAAAGGTGATTGTTTTGTACATCTCACTTTGTGAAAGCAAGTATATCAAGACATCTTGTTATTTCTAAATTTTTTGTTTGTTATGTTTTTCAAAGCTACCACTCCCTGTCTTTTATCATGTGTTGCAGAGTACTTAAAATTCATTTTCCTAAATTCTTGTGGAAATAATGCTTTGAGGAGGATATCAACATTTTATATTAAACATATTTCCAATTCATTAAATTGAAGTGTATTTTTTCAAACCACTGTTGAAATATATTTTAATTGTATGATGTCCTGCATATACCATAAACATAACTGATGTCTAAATTAATGTTTCTTCATATTTTAATAAGTACATAGTTAATTCAAATGCCTTTTTGTTTAAGGGAAAATATTTTTAGTTCAAGTTGAGCAACCTCATCAGATAAGAAAAATGTTCCACATATCCAAAATGCTCCAAAGTCTGAAATATTTTGAGTACCAACTGATGCCATAAGAAGAAAATTCTGTCCTGACCCATTTTATGGGTCATACACAGACTTGGGCTCTTTCCCCAAAGTATACTCATGCATTTGCAGATATTCAAAACATGAAACACTTTTGCTCCAAGGCATTCTGAATAACCGATACCTAGTTCCAGATCTACTAATAAGCTAATAAGCCAGTGTTTTGGTACAAAAAAGCCAGTGCTTGGTACAAAACTGAACTCTTGGGCTGGCAAGATGGCTCTGTCGGTAAAGGTACTTGACATGCAAGTCTAGTGTCCTAATTTGCTTTCTGTTGCTGTGATGAATACCATGACCAGATCAACTTGGGGAGGAAAGGGTTTATTACATCTTGTACTTCCAGGTCATAGTTGGTCATTAGAAATTAGGACAGGAGCCGGGCGTG
Source organism: Rhizomys pruinosus (assembly GCA_009823505.1). Classification (NCBI taxonomy): domain Eukaryota; kingdom Metazoa; phylum Chordata; class Mammalia; order Rodentia; family Spalacidae; genus Rhizomys; species Rhizomys pruinosus. Next base: position 991,215 of record VZQC01011911.1, on the reverse strand, counting down.
GTGGCGCACGTCTTTAATCCTAGCACTTGGGAGGCAGAGGCGGGCAGATCTTTGTGAGTTCAAGGCCAGCCTAGTCTACAGAGCAAGTTCCAGGACTCCAGGACAGCTGGGGCCACAGGGAGACCCTGTCTCGAAAAGACCAAAAAAAAAAAAAAAAAGAAATTAGGCCACAGGAATGGCCGGAGGCCCATCTGATCTGGCAAATCCCTCTTGCCAGGTGAGTCTTGGTTGTGACAATCCATACAAGGACACCTGGTGACATGAGTGATCCTGGAGCCACATAAAGGTGGGAGGAGGGAGCTGACTCCACAAAGTTGTCCTCTGATCTGTACAAATGCAAAAACACATCATACACATAGCTTCACAGGCACCCTAATAAATTTAAAAATGTACTCTTATTTGTGAAATTAAATATTCATTTCTGAGTCATTTATGGATATGAGCAATTTTAATATTTTTATAAGAACAGAACAGAGTTTCTTTGGTAGCATGGTAGAGGCCAGCCTGAGAGAGGAGAGAGAGTTGGGCTGGGGTATTAGAGAGAGGTCCTAGAGAGAGAGTGAAATGCTTGCTAGTGGCCAGAGAAGATAACATTTTTTTTAAACGTAAAATTCTTGAGATTAAAAAAAATTTTTTTTTAAAATTAATTTTTATTGATGCTTTGTGCATTTCATACATTTTTTCCAATTCAGTTCAGGCTTCTTTCCCTTTCCCTCCCCCCCCACCCCAGATCATGCATTCCGCCATAACTGTCCTGCATCTTTCTCTCAGTTTTTTTTTTCATTTTTAGCTATAAGTGATAATCCATGAGTACAAGCATCCTTCATGCAAAACCTATCTGCAGGCTGTTGTGCCCAAACACCTACAGCCCCACCATCCAGTGGGGGGTGACAGGTTGTTTGTTCAATCAAGTTGATCAAATGAGTGTCCAGACTACATTGCTGTAGTTTCACCATTCACCCCAATCGCAGCCCTTACATTCTACCACGCCCCCTCTTCCGCAGGTTGTTCCCTAGGCTTAGAAAAGGGGCACAGGTGGATGAGAGGTAAAACAGTCCACTCTCTCTGGAGCTGTTGACTTGGACTCTGGTCAATTCTGGCTGTTTCCTTTCATGGGCTGACAGTTTGTCCAGGAATAACCTTTCGATCCTACTAATGAAGAACAAGCAATTAGATATATAGGTATTTAAGCAGCACTAATAGTTATGGTAGGTTACTTTAGCATAGACACATGTTTGGATATGTTAATCCATGAATTACAATTTTCCCCCCTGTTAAATATGACAGGGTCTTACTGTGGCTTATAACATCTCCTAACCTGTAGAGGATGTAAGCTTGTGGCATCAGCCATGGGTTATTTCTCCAAGGGGAGAGCCAATAGCCAATTAGATTTGGGATATACAGGCACATGGCTGCCTCTGCTGCACAGTATTTCCAGGCAGGTGAGGTGTGGCTGGTGCTGACGGTGGAGTCTTGCTTGACTCAGGGAGACCCATATTTGCTTTATTGGTTTAGTGGCCTTTGGTAACACTCTCTGGCATTCCAGAGGCCATCTGTACACTTGCATGTGTGGTCTCAATACATCCCTCCCATGTTAACGTCAGGTCTTCGGCAGCAGGGTCTTATTGCCTCTCCTCCTGTAGGTATCCCAACTTAGAGGCTAGGAGCCCTTACCTTTTGTGGGGCCTTGGATCCCCTGGCCAACATCCACCTGGTAGAACAATCCATTGCTGATGTCAGAGCTCCTGTATTAATATATTTTGCCTGAGTGCATAGCCCTAAGACTTTAGTATTATATTTGGTTCTGAACAGAGAGTAATCCCTTCCACAGTTCCCATGTCTAGTAGTCAATTAAAGAAAGCAGTTTTACCGGTTTTATAAGAGATTACCTCTACAATAGTTGTCTCCAATTTACAGTTGGGGAGCGACCTCATCATTGTCATATTTCTCCTTGTTCTATGGGTGGGAAGGCAAGGAAGTCTCTCATATCAGAACCTTTGTGGCACCTAGAAGGTAAGTTTCATTAGGACTCATTATAACTAGTTGTTACATGTAGGATCCACAGAGGGGTTCGATGTTTATGGCAATCTGAGGCTTTTCTTCCTTTGAATGTTCAGACGGGTCAGCCTTTCCGTTGCCACTTTTTGGTACATCCTACTCAATGCAAACCTGTATCTTTTCTTTCTCAGCCGTTAAGTTGGTGACGTTTTGTCCTGTTGGAACAAACAAATCTTTTCCCATAGTTAGTTTTAAGATTTTTTTAAAGCTATATTTGATCAAGTAGTACTTGCAAATTAAACAATTAATTTTTTTATGTGTTTCATACACAGCATCTTTTTCTTTCTTTTTGAGACAGGGTCTCCCTTTAGCCCCATCTGGCCTGGAGCTCTCTATGTAGACCAGGCTGGCCTTAAACTCACAGAGATCCTCCTGCCTCTGCCTCCCGAGTGCTGGAATTAATGGCATGTGCTACCATACCTGGCTTTTTTTTTGGGGGGGGGGGGAGTTGGTCTTTTTGAGACCCAGCATCTTAATTGTCTTTATACCTTCTCCGTTGGCACCTTCCCATACTGCCCCCCGCCACTGGGTTTCATGCATTTTGTCATTTATGTTAAGGCCTATCTGTCCTCTTATGTCTCTCTGCAAATTCATCCACTGGGGGCTAGTCAGGCTATCTAGAGTCACTCCCTTAAAGAAGATCAGCTTTTTCTCACCCAGTAGTAATCAGCTGCTAATTCTTCAGTTCTTCAGCTAATAATGGGGCCTGCTGCCCATTTCCATGGTTCTATGGTAATCTTTTGTCTGCTTGCGTTTACACTGGTCTTGTGCATAATATCACCATTGCTGTAAGTTCACACGAGGAAGGTCCTCAGAGCCTGTAAGACTCTTATTTCCATATGGCCATCCACCTCCTCCCCTGGCTCTTACAATCTTTCCGTCCTCTTTTTTCACCATGGGCCCTAAGTTTGCCATCTGTTGCATGAGGGTGCTTGGTTGATGACAGTTGAGAGATATATTAGTATTCTCTCTACCTACTCTTCCATTATGTTCTGTGAGCCTTAAGTGTAGAGGTTCCATTTTAGACAAGCCACTTAGGGTTGGGCATTTCACAGACACAATGTCCTGTGTGTGACCAGTTGTGGAACTCTGTAATAGTGTCTATTGTAAAAGAAGCTTCTTTGATGAGTGGTGACGGGATACTTGTCTGTAAATATAAGTATTCATATTTTCCACATAATAAGAAATTACACTTTTCTAGGGATGTCACAGCCTTGGGGTTTTCTCTTAAGATCTCTGACCTCTCCAGCCACATGTATTTGGCTCTGTTTACAGTGCCACATGTGAGTTCCCTCTCACGAGTGGGTTTTAGGTCTCATTAGGTAGCTGTTGATTACCCCCAAGATAATATTGCCACTACTGCCCCAATAGTTTCCTGTGCCCGTCATTGTTGTGATGATGAGGCCTTAAAGCTGGGGTTGGATGAGCCATTGATGTTCTTCCTTAGCAACTTTGATAAGAACAGAATTTCTTTGGTAGCAAGCAATTTTTAAAAGCTGAGTAGTCAAATAGTACTTGCAAAAATTTTATACCTCTTAAAATCAGCTTATATCTATTTTTGTCAGGAGGGAAAACAGGTTTAAACTTGTTGCAAAGCCCATCTTCATCCTGTTTGTGCCTGTAATTCCATCCTCATCTTTTCTTTCTCCTTAATGTTTAGCTCTACAGAATTATTAATTCATGCCATACTTGTAGAATTTTGACAGCTTTGCCCCACTAAATGTTCTAAGTCTTGGTATATAAGGTCTCCAACTGCTGCTGTGGCTTGTGCTCACCCAAATGATCTCATCTCTAAAACTATTCCTTTTGGGAACTGGAGAAATCAAAGCCTCCAGAAGAGTCCAGATGAAAGCTTATTATGATAAGCTTACTACTTATCATAGTAACAACACTGTGATGTATTCTACAAAGTATACACGGAACCAGGTTTTGGATTGTTGTTTTGTAAGCATTATTTCAGAGCTAGTTGCATGGAATTGGTTTTATTTTCAAATAGGTTCATCTTTGTAATAAACTAATTTTAGCCCGATACTTGATATAATATGTAACTTGCAACACAATAGTCCCAAGCGTTTTAGATACGTGGTGGTGCTGTTATCCAATAATTTGCTAGATGAATAAAAATGAACTTTTTTGAAAGTAAATACCTGTTTTCTTAAAAAAAATGTCATTGTTCTTTGAAAATTTTGTACATTTTATACAATGTATTTTGATCACATTCCCCACCATTATCTCCATCAAACTCCCTCTACTGCCCCTACCCTAGCACTCTCCCAACTTCATGCCTTTGTTATTTATAACCCCTGAGTCCAATTAGTGTTGCCCATATGTGCATGGGTGTAGGGCTGTCTAATGGGCATGTTCAACTTACCAGTGACCGTGTCCTTAAACGAGACTGACTTTCCCTCTCTCCAACAGCTCCCCGACCAGGAGGGGTCTTAGAGCCCTTCCCCCTATTCATGTGTGAATTTGGCAAATAACTCATCTCCAAGTCAGATTGCATGTTGCTATTCTTTTTTCCTAAAACACCCTTGCACTGGCTTCTGCGAATTTAATTTTTCAAAAATCTGTCTCTAATGTCACTGCACGCAGATGTTCAAAGAATACTTAATACAGAATAATTCATTCTTCTGTTTTCCCATAACAACTTGTATATACTTCTCTAATGATATATTTTTTTTTTTTTTTGGTCTTTTTGAGGCAGGGTCTCCCTGTAGCCCCAGCTGTCCTGGAACTCACTCTGTAGACCAGGCTGACCTTGAACTCACAAAGATCCGCCTGCCTCTGCCTCCCAAGTGCTAGGATTAATGGCGTGCGCCACCACGCCCGGCATGATTTTTTATTATACATGCTTTCACCTGTATGCTATAAAACCATTAAATATTGGGAACATTTTGCATTTGAACCTAGATTTTTCTCACTCTAAATATCATAGTGTTTGTAGATTCCCCTTATTCTCAGAAGTTTTCATTTTTTGGAGTAGGTCAACAAAAACCTCCCCTTATTCTCAGAAGTTTTCATTTTTTTGGAGTAGGTCAACAAAAAAGCTTTCCACCAGTGTTTGTTATATAAGAGTGATCTATGAGGCTGGAGAGATGGCCTAGCGGTTAAGAGCACTGACCACTCTTACAGAGGACCCGGGTTCGATCCCCAGCACCCACATGGCGGCCGAGAACCGTCTGAAACTCCAATTCTAGGAGAACTCCAGTTCCAGGGGAATCCGACACCCTCTTCTGATCTCTGAGGCATTGCATGACACGGGTGCACAAACTTGCATGCAGGCAGTACATTCATACACATATGGAAATAAATAAAATTAAAAAAAAAAAGTGATCTACATAGTGAGTTCCAGGCCAGTTGTGGCTACAGGGAGACCTTGTCTCAAAACAAACAAATAATAACTAAAATATATTTTTTTAATTGCACCTTAATGAGTCCCAGTGAAGACCAGCAGGCAATTATTATATTTATGTTCTGGCTGTCTCAGATTTCCCTCAATATGTTTTAAATATTGCATTATTCATCCTGTGTCTTTGTTTTTCATCTCCCTTAGAGTTTATAATTACTTTATTTTTTTTTAATTTTATTTAATTTTGTATGTGTATGAACGTACTGTCTGCATGTGGGTCTGTGCACCCGTGTCGTGCAATGCCGCGGAGGTCAGAAGAGGGTCTCGGATTCCCCTGGAACTGGAGTTCTCCTAGAATTGGAGTTACAGACGGTTCTCAGCCGCCATGTGGGTGCTGGGGATCGAACCCGGGTCCTCTGCAAGAGCACTCGGTGCTCTTAACCGCTAGGCTATCTCTCCAGCCCAGAGTTTATAATTACTTTAAAGGTAACTTCAATTATTCCTCTAATTAGACTCCAATAATAAGTAGCAGTTAAAAAAGAAGAAAAAAAGCATTCTCCTGTGTTTATAAATGTCAAATACTTTTAAGAACTAAAAATTTTTATTGGTTAATAACATTTTCCATTTTTTCCTTTGACTCATGCAAAAGCTTGTCGAATAAATTTTTCAGAAGTTTACTAATATTTTGCAGCTAACAGTACATGTAACTTTAAAAATGGCTGGAAATGTTTATTTGAGGCTTAGTTAAATGATTGATAAGCTTTTTCTAAGCCATAAAAACACTGAATATAATTCAAATAGTTAAGGATTCTTGAGAGAGATGCGTGGGACAGGAATCCTGGACTCAGATGTATCTTGAGTGTGTGCAGGCTACCAACCTGCTTAGCATAATTGGAGCAAAGGATGCAGGGCACAGGTTCGGAAGTCATGAGTCAGCTTGCTTCTCAGCATGCCTCTTTTCTGTATACCCCCTTGAGCTGGAATGACACGTCATGGTGCGGAGGTCTAAGATTGGCCACTTGGGGGTGATGTCACACAATGTAGCGGCTGCCCGCCCAAAACCTATATAAACTGGCTGTTACATAGATAAAACAGATTTTCATGGAGAAGTGTTCCCCTGGCTGTTACTGCGCATGTGCTTAGTTGTTGGGCTATCAGCCCCACAGCTGCTCGTGGGAGCCAAGTGTTTGGCCACGGAACATCAGTCCCACAGCTGCATGTTTGGCCGTGGGCCATCAGCCTGCATGCGGATCCCCTTCAGTCTGTCCAACTGAGGGTCAACAGCCACATAACTGGTGCCTTTGAACAGGGACCCAAAGCAATTCGGTGAGTCTCAGGCACGTGAACCCCCACAATGGGGAATATGCCCTTATCTTCTATTTAGGTCGAGCAACTTTGGGACATTGTCCTCCAACGTGCCCCCTGGCTCTCTGGTGTTCTCTGTTGTGACTATTCTCTTTTTTATGATTGATGTGAACAGCAGGCAGAATGTAAACACTCAGCTGGAGTACACATTCTAAGCATCAACTTCAGGGGGAAGGCCAGCCCCAGACGTTTGGCTGGGTGCACTCCTGCACAATGCGGGCCTGAAGACAGCTCCCTTTCTTGGGGGCGGGGGGGGGGGCGCTGCCTTCTTTTTCCAACTGTGGCAACAGCCAAAGGAGGACTTTACTCAGTTCCTTATCTGGGTTACTGAGTCAGTAGAAGGGACGGTCTCCCATGAGGAAGCCTGTGAAACCTTGATTAAAGAACTAGTGTATAAGGGCACTAATGCCTATTATAAAATAGTCTTGCCAGTTAGCTCTAAATCACTTAAGGACTGGATCAATAGCTACTCAAAGTGTTGGCTTCGGATCTGGAGGCTTTGGCACAGGCGTTTGTCTCTGCCTTACACCTGATGGAGGGCAGCCCAAAATGTTGGGGGTGTGTGGTCCCACAGGTATCTACAAGTGTCTTGCCCCTCTAGGGCCAAGGGCCTTTGGTCAAGGGTATGGGAGGAAATGTGGCCTGGAATACCCCTATCTTTGTAATTCAAAAGAAACAGCAGGGGAAGTTTTGTATGCTCCATGACCTTAGGGCTATTAATGCTACAATGAAAAACATGGGAACTACCCAACCTGGACTTCCTCTTAACCATCAACAAAAGAATTCCGGGGTATTAACTGGTGCGCCCGTGGCTTCATATCTCCTAGGAGGAGGTGCATCCTTGTATGCTTGCCTGAGGGGCCCTACACAGCCCTTTTCTGTGTAACCGGAGAAGCACACATTGTTTTTCAAGGAATCAACGCAGCTCTGCCACGGGCTTCCCTGTTAGATTTGAGTCCTCCCTCAAAGGAGTGGCAGAGGCTGGCATCCTTGGCTTCCGGAGCAGCTGCCTCAAGAGTACAAATGACAGCACACCCTTCAGCAGGAAAACGACCTGCGGCAAAAACTGACTGAACTTCTATTTGATCAGCATGTTTGTGTATGCGAACCTCTCCAACTAGACTTGGGGACCCTGGATTGTATAAAAATTAGACACAGAAGCCGGGCGTGGTGGCGCACGCCTTTAATCCTAGCACTCGGGAGGCAGAGACAGGCGGATCTTTGTGAGTTCAAGGCCAGCCTGGTTTACAGAGTGAATTCCAGGACAGCTGGGGCTACAGAGAGACCCTGTTTCGAAAAGAAAAAAAAAAAAAAAAAAAAAAAAAAAAATTGGACACAGATGCTTGCTAATTGGGTTCACATGGACATTGCTTATGTTTATTGCTTATGTTTACTAATTGGTTTACTCTGTTCAGTTTTCACATGGGCATTGATCATTCAAGTTGCTTATTCCCATTACAAAATACTCATGGCCATTTGGACTCGACAAAGACAAATTGACCACCATTATTATCACGTTCTCTGAGCTAGTGGAGGCAAAAACAGAAGGGGGAGATGTGTGTGGGACAGCAATCCTGGACTCAGATGTATCTTGTGTGTGCAGGCTACCAATCTGCTTAGCACACTAATTGGAGCAAAGGATGCAGAGCACACGTTCAGAAGCCACGAGTCAGCTGGCTTCTCAGCATGCCCCTTTTCTGAATACACCCCATGTGCTAGGATGACACATGATGGTGTGGAGGTTGAAGATTGGCCACTGGGAGGTGATGTAATGTGATGTAATGGCTGCCCACCCCAAACCTATATAAGCTGTCTGTTACATAGAATAAATGGATTTTCACAGATTTGCACCATCTGATGTGGTTCCCCAGGCTGTTGCTGCACACATGGTTGGTTGCGGGTCTATCGACCCCACAGCTGGCTCTTCAGCTCATTTGGTTGTTGGATCCAGCCCCTCCACAACTACATGCTTGGCTCTGGGACCATCAGTCCTGCAGCTGTGTGTTTGGCTGCAGGGCTATCAGCCCTGAGCATGTGTCCTCTTCAGGCTGTCTCTTGACCCCATAGAGATGTGCTTTAGGTCTTAATTTTTTTCAAGACTTTCCCAAGATATATATAAAATATAAATCATATGATACTAAGTCCTGTTTCCATTGGGATTTGAGCTGATGTAATTGCTTTCTATTTGGTTTGTTTGCTGAAAAATTTACTACTACGGAATTTTCTCTGGTCCCACTGGGTATGGGAATTTATTGACTAAGTTTCTTATGTTCATGTAGATAAACACACTGGACTGTAGATGCCATTCTAGAATGTATGGCTATGTTGAGCCATTTTATTCCAAGAACACACTGCTGTTGCTTCAGGGCAGGATGGGCTCAGAGCAAGGTCTCAGAGCAGGTCTGTTACCTTGTCAGAAAGACTTATAAGCCCAGCTACAGTTGTTCTACGCTTTGCCAAGCCACTTCCCTGCTGGGCCTAGAAGCCTCCCTGAAGCAGTGTCTTGGAAGTCCTCCCAGCGTTCTCCCTACTGGCTGGAACACTGTGAGGAACTCTCATTTCTGCCTTTTTCTGGTCTTGGTGAGTTCATTTTCTTGCCATTCCTGATGGAATGGATTTGATATTTGATAGCAAATTTGGCCACACTGTTATTTTTAGCATCATTTATATTAAATGTTTAATATGTATTAAGTACTATTTTAAGCATTCTTGTGCAGATGAGATGGATTAACTTGTTAATGTAATTCTCAGAATAGTTCCGCAGTGAGATTGCTTTACTCTTTCTTCACCAGTTTTTGTTTTTTTTTTAAATACATAAGAAGACTAAATAAATGGTTAAGAAGGAAAGATTTTTCTGGCAAAATTTAATCCTAGCACTTGGGAGGCAGAGGCAGGCAGATCTTTGCGAGTTCAAGGCCAGCCTGGTCTACAGAGTGAGTTCCAGGACAGCTGGGACTACAAGGAGACCCTGTCTCAAAAAGACAAAAAAAAAAAAAAAAAAGGAAAGATTTTTCTATCTAGGGAAATGAAACTTTAGGCTCACACATCTTAGAAAACAGAGAGAAAATATGAATCTACCAGATTTGAATTCATTATTCAGAAAATCTGTAGGAAAACAACTGTCGAGTTATACAGGAAACATACTATTTGCAAATGAGCTGTCTGTTAAAGGGAAGGAGACCATTAGTAAAGAGCTTAACTACCTAGATTAGAAGAAAATTCTCTCCCCATCTGTCCTAATTAGCTTATCTCTCCTGCTTCCATAGCTAGTGATCAAGTCAGAAAAGAAGTGAGAGCTACTTTGAAGGGGCAGTTTTGATTTTACTTATATCACTCATTTACAATGGTTTTGGAGTGGTTGTCTATTCTGAAACATAAACTTTTAACTGTGAAGCCTTTTCTGTAACAATTTGTTAGTGGAAATTTCAAGACTCTGGATGCTCACTTAAGGATTTTTCCAGTTCCTTATTTCTTTGGTTTTGGCCTAGATGATTATGTTACCTTTGGGGGGGAAGATTTCTCTGGGTATTTTGATATGTGTCCTGATAAAAGGAAGCCTTGTATCGTTCTCAGGTAATTGAAAACTGGTATTTGTTTTTATATTTCTATATCTTTCCTATATTCTCTAAAAATAGTATTTGATGTGATTGCTGTTGGAAGTTACAAAAAATGCCTGTTATTCTTTAATGTTGCTTTATTTAACTGCTTTAAAGTATCTGCATTGATTTGGGTTTCCCTTATTAATAATTCCTGGTTCAAACCTTATTTCCCTTTACTTCCTTGTGTTGAAGTGGCGTATGCTTGATTTTAAAACTACCTTTATTTGCTTGCTGTCTTATGCACTGTCTTCACTCCTACCTAGAAGTAACACCGTTTTTTCTTTAGAAGAGACGCAAGAACCCAGGAGTGCAGTTTCTGTCCTCTTGCCAGAAGAATCTACAAGCGCTTCCCCACGAACCACAAGGAGACACCTAGACCCTAGAGGAGTCCAGAGAAGGTGGCGGCTTAGAAGGCGGCGATCTATTCTGTTCCCAAATGGAGTAAAAATTTGCCCAAATGAAAGTGTTGCAGAGGCTGTGGAAAACCACGTGCGGTATTACAAAGCCCGAGGTAAGCAAACAACCAAACCCGTGGGCTCCTTAACAAAAAAATTCAGACACGGAACCCTCACATTTGTTGTAAAAAAAAGTGATAACTAAATAATTAAATAAAAACTTGGTAATTTAGATAGAACTGGGCAAAATAGTACCTATGAACCGTGAGAAAAATACTTCTTAAGACTATTATAGTAATACAATTTGAGAGAGAAGTTTACATTATTGTAAGAGAAAATGTTTTGAAACATTTTAACTACTTCAAATATGTTACAGGGTGTGGAGAGTTGGTTCAGAGGTTAAAGAGCCTAACCTGACGACCTATTTTTTTAAATCAATTTATTTATTTATTTATTTATTTATTTATTTATTTATTTGTATGAATGTACTGTCTGCATGTAGGTTTGTGCACCCGTGTTGTGCAATGCCGCAGAGGTCAGAAGAGGGTGTCGGATTCCCCTGGAACTGAAATTCTCCTGGAATTGGAGTTTCAGATGGTTCTCAGCTGCCATGTGGGTGCTGGGGATCGAACCTAGGTCCTCTGCAAGAGCAGTCGGTGCTCTTAACCGGTAGGCCATCTCTCCAGCCCCGAACTATTTGTTTTATAATGAAAATATAATCAATTCTTTTCTTATATAGTTTAGATATTTCATAGATTCATGTGAATTGTTGTCTAGTTAGGACATATATATGTTTCTGTCTTAAAAATGATGACACTTCTCACAGTGATCTCTGAAGCAACAGTTGAATTTTGTTTTTAGTTAAGTAATGTGATCCTTGAACTCACAAGATTTGTTATGTGAATTCACTTTGTGTTTCTTTTTTTTTTTTTTTTTTTTTTTTTTGAGACAGGGTCTCTCTTTAGTCCCAGCTGGCCTGGAACTCACTATGTAGACCAAGCTGGCCTTGAACTTACTGAGATCCACCTGCCTCTGCCTCCCAAGTGCTGGGATTAAAGGCATGTGTCACCACACCTGGCCACTTTGTGTTTCTTACATTTGCTAAAGTGCTCAGATGACCATGATAGAACTCTTAGATATTTGGAAAATTTCCAAACTTTGCTTTTCCCTATTCAGCAGCCAATAAAAAGCCATGATATGGATATGATGACAGTAAACTATTGTAGAAACTGATGATAATTAATGGTAAATTGAGATTATTGTGTTACACATTCATTCATTTATTCAACAAATGTGCTTTGAGTACTTATTATTTCCCAGGCACTAGGTTATATGAATTTTCTGTCTGAGATGCTACTTCTTCTCTTTTATACTGAAGTTTAAAAATAAAAATAATAATACCAGGTATTTTGTACATACATGTTTTAGTCTGTTAACATGGTATAGTGTATTAGCAGGTTTTATGAGTAAGATCTATTGATTGTATTTGAGGGCCATCAAGCATTACTAAGGAATAGGCATTCCTTTCGTTTTATTTTTGAGACCAGGTCTCACTATGTATCTCTAGTTGGAGTTCACTATGCACATCAGCGTGGCTGGAGCTCACAGAGATCCTCCTGTCTCTACCTCCCCAGTGCTGGAATTAAAGGCATGTGTGTGTCACCGTGCCTAGCCTTCCTTTTAGTTAAAAAAATTTATGGGGCTGGAGAGATGGCTCAGTGGTTAAGAACGCCGACTGCTGTTGCAGAGGACCTGGGTTTGATTCCCAGCATCCACATGGCAGCTAAGAACCATCTTTAATTCCAGTTCCAGGGGAATCTGACGCCCTTGTCTGACCTCCGAGACATTATGCGACATGGGTGCACCAACCTACATGCAGACAGTACATTTATACACATAAAAATTTATGACATCTTTATTTATGGCGCATGCTTTTGTGTGTGTGTGTGTGTGTGTGTGTGTGTGTGTGTGTGTGTGTGTGTGTAGGTCAGAGGATTACTTATGGAAGTTGATTCTCCCCTGGGAATCAAGCTCAGGTTGTCAGGCTTGGCAGCAGGTGCCTTTACCCATTGAGACATCTCACTGGCCTCCTTTGCTTTTTAAAGGGGGAATCAAAGACCAAACACTTTGTATGTAGGACATAGGTTGGGGAAACGAGAAATTGCAAAGTAACTGAGAAGAAAACAAAGGAACTTCAGGTTGATGAGAATGATGGCGAGTATCAAGATGATTTAGACTGCCTGAATTTTTTTAAATTTATTTATATATTTTTTAATCAAATCTAGACCCGTGTCCCCACCCCCATCCCCCCACCCCACCAGAACTCATGCATTCTGCCAAACATGCTTTTCTTCTCTTTCTCAGTCTTTCTCAATATTCTCCATGTGGAAGTTGACTGTTTTGAGCAGAAGTTCACTATTTCAGTCAGTTCTTCGATGCAGTCCTTTCTGTTGTTGTTGTTGTTGTTTCCAATATGCATCACTCCCAACTGCTTTGGACAAAGGCTCAAGGGCCACGCACAAGAAATACTTACAACTAGGTAATTGCAGCATACATCCACAGATGAGGGATACATTCATCGTTTGTTTTTCTGGGACCCTGT
>VZQC01011911.1:961093-977195 GCA_009823505.1 Rhizomys pruinosus | reverse complement strand
GATGTTGAACACTTCTTAAGGTGTTTCTCAGCCATCTCTAATTCCTCACTGGTGAAGTCTCTGTTCAGCTCTTTGCTCCATCTATTGAGTGGGTCATTTGTTTTCTTTCTTCTTTGTTTTTTGAGTAGTTTATATATTCTGGAAATCAATGCTTTGTCAGATGTTTCTGCAGTGAAGGTTTCCTGTCACTCTGTGGGATTTCTCTTCACTTCCTTGATTGTTTCTTTTGATGTACAGAAGCTTTTGAGTTTAATGAGGTCCCATTTGTCAATTGTCCACCTTAATTCTTTGTGCAGCTGCTGTTTGATTTAGGAAGTCTTTTCCTATGCCTATGTCTTGTAGTCTCCTGCCAACTTTTTCTTCTATCACCTTCAGAGTTTGGGGTTTCACGTTGAGGTCTTTGATCCATCTGGAGTTGGCTTTTGTACAGGGCGAGAAGTAAGGGCTTAATTTCATTCTTCTACAAGTGGTGATCCAGTTTTGCCAACACCACTTACTGAAGATGCTGTCTTTTCTCCATTGTGTCTTCTTGGTCCCCTTGTCAAATATGAGATGGCTGAAATTGTATGTGCTCAGGTTTGGATCTTTGGTTTTGCTCCATTGGAGACTGCCTGAATTTTAACTCTTCAATATAATAGAACATCCAGATATCTCAGCTCTTCCTTATACAGGGAAGAGGAGAGGGCCAATAATTTAAGGAATGTTCTACTTTGTGATTCCTTTATCCTTATTTTTTTTTAATTTTTATTTATTTTTTATGCGTATGAGTGTACTGTCTGCATGTAGGTTTGTGCACCCATGTCGTGCAGTGCCTCGGAGGTCAGAAGAGGGTGTCGGATTCCCCTGGAACTGGAGTTAAAGATGGTTCTCAGCCACCATGTGGGTGCTGGGGATCAAACCCAGGTCCTCTGCTAGAGCAGTCGGAGTTCTTAACCTCTAGGCCATCTCTCCAGCCCCCTGTCCTTATTTTTTATAAATTCAAGAGATACTGCTCAAGAAGAAGCCCACAAAAGGAAAAATAAGACATCCTTGTAATAACTGATTTTAATACAGATGTTATGGGTAGGGTTATTGAAAAAAGACCTCACAAAAGTAAATAGAGGTCAGGCATGTTGACGTACACCTTTAATCCCAGCTCAAGGGAGGCACCGATAGGCAGATCTTTGTGAGTTCCAGGCCAACCTGCTCTACATAATGAGTTCCATGACAGCTGGGCTACAAGCTACAGACCCTGTCTCAACCCTCTGCATGTAGGTTGGTGCACCCGTGTTGTGTTGTGCCATGCCATGGAGGTCAGAAGAGGGTGTTGGATTCCCCTGGAACTGGACTTAAAGACGGTTCTTTGTCACCATGTGGGTGCTGGGAATCAAACCTGGGTCCTCTGCAAGAGCAGTAGGCACTCTTAACCAATGAGCCATCTTTCCAGCACCCCCCCATTAGTCTCTTAATCCCTTCTACCGAACCCCTTCTCAACAAGTCCCTGTGATAGTTTTATGTCTTGTGTGTGTGTGTGTGTGTGTGTGTGTATGTCTGTCCATCCATGTGTCTCGCCAGGTTTAATTAAAACTGTTTGCATGAACATTGGTGGGGCTCATTTATTGGAATATGGGTAATTTAACAGTGCTTAGTTCCACCACTGAAGAATGAGTCCCCCTACTCTTGTAACCATTAGGCACCTATAGTTTCTCCAGGAGAGTGGAGTTATATGAGCCTTTCCCCCATCCTTAATGCAATGTCAATTGGCACCACCTTGCTCAGGTCTTGGGCAAGTCACCACAGCTGCAGTGAGTTCATATGCGCAGTGGCCGTGCCGTGTCATAGCGCTCTTCCCTGCTCATCTGTGAGTTCATATGTGCAGTGGCCGTGCCGTGTCATAGCACTCTCCCCTGCTTACCTCTGGCTCCTACAGTCTTTCCTCCTCATCTTCTGTGATGTTCCCTGAGCCTTGCAATGGCTAATTTTCTGCATGATATCTTTAAAGGTGGATATTTTTTATATATTGATAGGGAAACATTCACGATTTATATATTTCATTCTCTATTAAAGCTTAATAGTTGTTTTTTTTTTGCTTTAACTATATTCTACCACAGTCACTAGCAGACAACCAGAATCCAACGTACTAAAAGCTGAGCATCCCTAATCTAAACAGCTGAAATCCAAAACTCTAAAAATTCTTTTTTTTTTTTTTTGAGACAGGGTCTCCCTGTAGCCCCAGATGTCCTGGAACATACTGTGTAGACCAGGCTGGCCTTGAACTCACAGAGGTCCACTTACCTTTGCTTCCCAAGTGCTGGGATTACAGGCATGTGCCACCATGCCAGGGTCAAAACTCTAAAATTTTAAACTTTCCACATTTGACCTTATGTACCATGTGGCCATAAAAATGCAGGTACACTAAAGGTATTAATGAACTCTGTGTTTAGACTTGAATTCTGTCCTTAAGACACCTCATTTGTGCATGCAAATATTCACATTTTCCTCCTGTTTTGCAGTGCTAAGATACTGAACACAGTACCTGGCATATGTTTGGCAAATGCACTGTCACTGAGCTGCAGCCCCCAGCTTCCCAAGAAATCTGTAATTACCGAGGTTATTCACATAGCATTTTTAGTTTACAAAATACTTTTCATGGGGCTGGAGAGGTGGCTCAGCAGTTAAGAGCCCTGGCTGCTTTTGTAGAGGACCAGGATTTAGTTCCCAGCACCCACACAGCAGCTAACAATCATCTGTAACTCCAGTTCCTAGGGATCTGATGCCCTCTTCAGGCTTCTGTGGGCACTGTGTGACAATGGTGTACTTACATTCTTGCAAAAAACTCACATACATAAAATAAAAATAATATTTAAAAAATGCTTTTCAGAGAGAAGGAAAGTAAGGCAGCAGGTATCCATTCTCTTAAACAGGAGATGATTAAACTGAATTATTAGCTAAGTCATTGTGCTGGATAGCTTTAGTGTCAACTTGACACACCTGGGTTGAGGGAGCCTCAATTGGGAAATTGGCTCCATTGGATTGACCTGTGGCCACATCTGTGAAGTATTGTATTGATTGTGGAGCAGTGTCGGAGGGCCCAGCCCACAATGAGTGGTGTTATCCTGGGCAGGTTGTTGTGTACCATATAAGAAGGCAGGTTGAGTAGGATGGACATTTTTACTATATTTTCCCAATCCATGAGCATGGGAGGTTGCCTTCCACACCCCATAGAACAAGGAGAAATATGACGATGATGACATCGTTCTCCAACTGTAAATTGGAGACAACTATTATAGAGGTAATCTCTTATAAAACCGGTAAAAATGCCTTCTTTAATTGACTAATAGACATAAGAACTGTGAAAAGNAAAAAAAAGAAGGCAGGCTGGGCATGAGCCAGGGGAGCAAGCCAGTGAACAGCATTCCTCCATGGCCTGTGCTTCAGCTTCTGCCTCCAGGTTCCTGTCCTGAGTTCCTGCCTTGGGCTCCCTAAGTGATGAACTGTGACCCAGGAGATGTAAGAGAAATAAACCCTTTCTTCTCCAAGTTGGTGTCAGAGTGTTTTGTCACAGCAATGGAAGACAAAATCGACTAATACAGTCATCCATTGTTATTAAGTTAGCATGTGGTGAGACTAGGGCTAGATCTCAGATCTTCTGGCTCAGGGAGTACAGGGACTGCATCTCAATATGCACCCCATGAGTAGTCGTCTTCTCACAATGAAGAAAAATTTATTTGATCTCTTGTCTGTTACATTTTTCTTTTTTTTACCATTCCTTTTCTCTTCCCTTCTATTCTAGTCTGTCTATTGATTATAGGAGAGCAGTATACCTAATGCTACACAGTGGCTACGCATTGGGTGTTATGGTTTCGATTTGAAATACTCCCCATGGGCACCTATTTTGAAGCCTTGTTATCCAGCTGGAGATGCTATTTTGGGAGGCCGTGGAGCCCTTACTGAGCTGGTCCTAGCTGGCAGAAGTAAACTTGAGTAGCAGTCTTTTGAAGGCTACAGCCTTTCTTGGTTGTTTGTGGTGTAGACAGTCTCTGCTGTAGGCACCATCACGCCTTCCTCATTAATGATGCCCTGAAACCCTCTGAAAATTTTAACCAAAGTAAATCTTTCCTCTCAAGTTGTTTCTGCTGGCAGTCATGCCAAAGGAATAAATGCGTGTTATTTAGCCTCCTTTCAGAACTGATGCTTTGAAAAACATCGACAATATGTTTAATTAGTTTTCATTTTCATACACCAGACTATGTCTCCCAAATGTCATTAAATTTTTTATTTGTATGTATGTGTATATGTGTGAGTATATGCCATTCATGTTTGGATGCCCACAAAGGCCAGAAGAGGGGGTCAAATCCCTCGCAGCTGAAGTACAGGCAGTTGTAAGCTGTCTCATATGGGTGTTGGGAAGCTAATTTCGGTCCCGTGAAAGAGCAGCAAGCTTTTCAGTGTTGAAACATCTCTCCAGCCTCCCCTGTATGTAATTTTTTATTTGTAATTTTTAGATGCTTTTCTAAAGTCAATAGAATTTATTTTTAGAGTAGTTTTATATTTAGAGAAAAAGTGAGCGGAATGCCCAGGAAGTTACCACAACCTCTTCAAAGTCCATTGCATTAACATTTTATACTAATGCACTAAATTTATTGTAATTGATATGTCAATATTGGTGTATTATTAACTGAAGTTCATAGTTTACATTGTAGTGCACTATAATGTATATTCATTGGGCTTTGAGAGTATAATGACACTGTTAATAGTTTTATATATGCACTGAAAGTATAAATGCATGATTATACTTTTGTTTTTAAAGACATATGCCACCACACCTGGCTCAAATCCATTTTGTTTTTTTTTAATTTGGTGTTTTTGAGACAGGGTCTCCCTGTAGCCCCAGCTGGCCTGGAACTAGCCCTGTAAACCAGGCTGGCCTTTAACTCAGAGATCCGCCTGCCTCTGCCTTCCCAAGTGCTGGGATTAAAGGTGAGAGCCACCACACCTGACTTAAAGACAGTTCTTAGCCGCCAAGTGGGTTGCTGAGCCATCTCTACAGCCCCCAAAGATTATAGGTTTTTTTATTGTTTTAAATTTACTTTTTATTTTTTATGTGTATGAATGCACTGTCTGCATGCAGGTTTGTGCACCCGTGTCGTGCAATGCCGCGGAGGTCAGAAGAGGGTGTCGGATTCCCCTGGAACTGTAGTTCTCCTGGAATTGGAGTTACAGACGGTTCTCAGCCGCCATGTAGGTGCTGGGGATCGAACCCGGGTCCTCTGCAAGAGCAGTCAGTGCTCTTAACCGCTAGGCCATCTCTCCAGCCCCTTATAGGTTTTTAAAGAATAATTCCACCTATTCATCTCTCCTCTTGCCTACCCCTAGCAGCTACTGATCTTTTTCAGTCCCCATCTGTTCTACTTAGTTTTTGTCAATTTGACACAAACTAGAGTTATCTGGGAAGAGGGAGTGTCAACTGAAGAATTTCTCAGATCCGACTGACCTGTGGCCATGTCTGTCAAGCATTTTCTTCAGTGTTAGTTGATATGGGAGGGCCCAGCCCACTGTGGGTGGTGCCGTGCCTAGGCGGGTGGGCCCGGACTATATAAAAAGGGTAGCTGAGCAAGTCAGGTACAGCAAGCCAGTAGCCAGTGTTCCTTCATGGTCTCTACTTCCATTCCTGCCTCGAGTTCCTAACCTGATTTCCCTCAGTGATAGTTTGTGACCTGCAAGTTTTAGGACGAAATAAATTCTTTACTCCCCAATTTCTCTTGGTCAGTGTTTTATCATAGCAATAGAAGCCAAACTAGGACACCATAGTTTTATCTTTTCCATAACTTTATAGGAATCATATAATATTTAGCCAGTTGAGATTGGTTTAGTTGGTTTGGTCATATGATTATAATTGAATAATATTCCACTATATAGATATGCTGGAGTTTGTTTTACCATTCATCTATTGAAGGACATCTTGATCACCTACAAGTTTTGGCATGTATAAATAAATAAAGTTGCTTTAAGCATTTGTATGTAGGCTGGGTGTGGTAGTGCATGCCTTAATGGTAGCACTTGTGAGGCAGAAGCAGGTGGATCTCTGCTAGGCAAGTCTGGTTGCATAAGAAGTTCTAGGCCAGACAGTAGTAAGACCCTGTCTCAAGACAAAACAAAACAAACAACAACAAAGCATTTGCATGGGAATTTTTGTGCAGTCATAAGCTTTTACTTTTACTTATTAATTAATTAATTTTTTTATTGTTACTAAACTTTTTCCATAAGTCTTACATCATTTCTCAATCGAATCTAGAGTCACTTCCCTTTCCATGCCCCCCACTCCGCCCGAGTCACTGCAGTCTGCCATACACATCCTGCATCTTTCTCTGAGTCTTTACAGAGTTGTTTTTTTTCCAGTTCTTTTGTTGTTGTTGTTCTCTCCAACGTGTATTGGTTCAGTATATATACATAAATACCAAGCAGTACAATTGACCTGAGTTTGTTTTCTCTTGATGTGTAAAATGACTCCTCATTATGTTTTGTTTTCAGATATGAGTTATAGTAGCTGAAGAATGATCACTCCAGGTGAACATTCTCTTCCCAGCCTTATGAAGTGCCCTCAACTTCCTACAGTGTCTCAGAGTCCCAAGTACTCCTTTTAAAAAATTAAAGATATATGATAAGTTTTCAGAAGAGTGAATTCAATTCATTGGTGTTTCTACATTTTGCCAAAAATAGCTAGCCATAGGTGGTTTCAAAATGTCATTAACTCTTAAAAATCTGAGAAGTTATTTTTGAAGTGACAACTTAAGTAAAATCAAGTAAACTTAAAATTATAGTATCTATTATTATACTCAGTAGCTGCATTTTCTGAGATATAAACATAGAATTTTTAAAATCATTGAGTAGCAAATTCATTTGAGATTAGTTAATCCCCTTTTTAAAATATTTTATTTATTATTTTTATTTTATGTGTATGAATGTATTCCTTGCATGTATGTAAGTGCATCTGTGACATGCATTGCCCTCAGAGGACAGAAGTAGGTGTTGGGTCCCCTGGAACTGGAGTTAAGGATGGTTGTTAGCTGACATGTGGGTGCTGGGAATGAAACTCAGGTCTTCTGCAAGAGCAGTCAATGCTCTTAACCACTGAGCCATCTCTCAGACCTCAGTTAATCCCCTTTGTAAAGGGAGCATTGGTGAGTAAAACTAAAAAGTTTAAACTGGATGGCTTTAACTGGCTCTCAGAAAAAACAGTATGGTCAAAAACATATCCAGAGCAATGTGAATGGCTTATCTATGATCATTGTCAGAAGCCCAGAGAACATTAGCTTTTCCTGAAACATCTTTCTCCATTTTCCAGTGTGCCAAGAAGCCATCTGGGAAGCCTTCAGGACCTTCTGGGATCGACTGCCTGTGCAGGAGGAGTATCTTTACTGGATGAGTATGTGTGAGAGTGGAATCACAAGTATATTTGAAATGGGCACAGATTTTAGTCAGTCTGTGGAACATAGAAGATTAATCATGAAGGTAAGTGTCACGGGAGAAAAGGGACTGTTGAATGTTGTAGGTGGAAGTATGCAAGCCTGAAGGAAGAAAAGTGCAAGTTGGAGTCAGGTTACTGAGTGTAGCTTACTTAGGCTTTTCTTCCTAGCTCTGGCCTTTTATTTATTTATGTTTTTGTTTGTTTTGGTCTTTTTGAGACAGGATCTCCCTGTAGCCCCAGCTGTCTTAGAACTCTCTATGTAGACCAGGCTGTCCTTGAACTCACAAAGATCTGCTTGCCTCTGCCTCCCAAGTGCAGGGATTAAAGGTATGCACCATCAGGCCTGGCTGCTCCGGGCCTTTTATAATGCACATTGTCAATCTAGGTAGCAGCCTCAGCCTTGTGTGATGTAAATGTATTGAAATAATGTTCAATAAAAGTTTAAAGATAGGGATCTGTGAGAGTTAAGCCTTTTTGCCAAATTCAGATATTTATTCAGAATGGATATCAATCTGTTGGAAGATATAGTCCATTTAATAAATATTTAGTGAAGTGTAAATATGAGTCTCCTTCATGATTTACTTAATTTCCTCATTTTAGACATGTGTTTACTCATAGCGCAAAGGTTTATAAATATGCATATAAATTGCCCACTTTTAAATTTCCACACAGCATGTCAAGAAGATGAAACTCTTCACATAGATGACAGTGTCCACCCAGTCTGAGCCCTTGCATCCTCATGTCCATTGTTGAAGCGCTATTTGTTCTCAGCTCAAATGTAACTTCTCTGTGAGACTCATTTCCTAGTCTAACAGATTTAGCTCCTATAATTCTTTGAGCTTCTACAATAATGTAACTCTCATCTCATTGCCACTAGTTGTATATTTGAACAATTCCTTATTAATAGGCTATGAGACAAAAGGCAATGACCATGACGTTATATATTAATTAATTAATTATTATGTGTGAATGTGTATGTGAAAGAGGCAGAGAGAAGGAGAGTAAGAGATAGAGAAGGGAGAATGAATTTGCCCACGACCCTATATATATCTGATATATAGACTCATCTATATATCTCATAAACTATACTAGCATACTCTATATTGGTCCACGACGGACAACCTCTTGGGGACTCCGTCCTCCCTCCCACTTGTTTTTGAGGCAGTCTTTTGTTATTTCTGCTGCTATGCTGTGTACATGAGCTTCTGGCTAATTCTGCTTCTGCCTCCCATCTCACTGTAAGAATGCTGGGCTTATAGATGCATATAACTGTACCTGGTTTTGTTTTACTCAGTTCTGATTAAATTCTAATCATCGGGATTGTGCAGCAAGCACTGTTACCCACTGAACCACCTTGCTGGCTCTATGTATTAATTTTTGCATTCCTATGATAAATATTAGTTGAAATAAAAATATAAACAATTGCCGGGTGTGGTGGTGCATGCCTTTAATCCTAGCACTTGGGAGGCAGAGGCAGGTGGATCCCTGTGAGTTCAAGGCCAGCCTGTCTACAGAGTGAGTTCCAGGACAGCCAGAGCTACAGGGAGACCCTGTCTCAAAAAGACACACACACAACCACACACACACACACAATATAAATATATATATATATATATATATATATATATATGAGCAATATATATATATATATGAGCAATAACCACAATGTTTTTTTCCTACTTGATGCAATATATAAAGTTCATGAATAGTATTTCAAACATTGGTTACAAGTATTGTATACTGAAAATAATTATTGAAGGATAGCTAAAAATAAAACTTTCAAATCTGTGTTCCTCCTTCCATGTTATTGAGCTTCCATTTTCAATCATTATTGATTTGAAAAATTGCAATGGCTGTGAAATAGTTATTCTGTAAAAAAAGAAAAAATGTGTTTATATGCATGTTTATATATAAGCATCATTATTTCAACTGTGTTTATGATATAGGATTAGCTATTAAAGCAAGAAATATCTGTGATGAGTTATTTTATTTTATTTATTATTTTATGAGTATGAATGTACTGTCTGCATGTAGGTTTGTGCACCCATGTCATGCAATGCTGCGGAGGTCAGAAGAGGGTGTTAGATTCCCCTGGAACTGGAGTTAAAGACGGTTCTCAGCCACCATGTGGGTGCTGGGGATCAAACCTGGGTCCTCTGTAAGAGCAGTCAGTACTCTTAACTGCTAGGCCATCTCTCCAGGCCCCATGATCTGGCATTTCTTATTTATTTATTTACTGTGTGTGTCATGGTACATGTATGATGCTCAGAAGATAACTTGTGGAAGTTGCTTCTCTTCTACCGTGTGGATACTGGGGATTTGAACTCAGGTGTCAGGCTTAGCAGCAAAGCACCTTTCTTTGCTAAGTCACTTTGGTGACACAGTTTTGATATTATGGTCATAAACACTGTAAGAAGGGTTATAGGAGATAATATGGTAGAGACTAGGCAAGAAGCCAGTCAGCCCTTCAGGCCTGAGAGGATGAGGTTCCTGGCCTGACCATGACATAGAGAATGGGAACATGATGGGCAAAAGCAGCGCGTGGTTTGTGGGATCTGATAGATTGGATGGGAGGGTAGGGCAGGGCTGTGAGGCTCCCAGTTTCTAGCATGAATAATAAAGACCAGGTGTGTGTGTGTGGTGTGTGTGTGTGTGTGTGTGTGTGTGTGTGTGTCATAGTGCATGTGTGGCAGTCAAAGGACAACTTTGTGGAGTAGGCTCTCTCTGCATGGGTTCCGGAGATTGAAATCAAGTTGAGAGGTTTGTGCTTTGAAGTTGCTGAGGCATCTCACGGTGATGGTACATTATTCATCATTTTGATCTCAAAATAAAATGACCAATTTAAGTCATTATTGTGTGTATCGTGGTACATGTATGAAGGATATTTGGGGAAGCTTTTCTTCAAAATACCTCTGAACAAAGAAAATCTCTTACTGGGGTGGTTTGTCTTTTTGTCTGAATCCTGGGGAAACATATCAATTACTTTATCTATATATTTATACTATCAAAGGATGGGAGTTATAATTCATTATATTACAACATTCTTTGATTCTAAGCCCGAGGCAGGTTAATATAAAACTTTAGATCTTTGTGAATGATTAACGGGCAAAACTTGTTTATGCGCTCATTAAGAAAGCATAAGAAAGCTGGGTGTGGTGGCACACACTTTTAATCCTAGCTCTTGGAGGCAGAGGCAGGTGGATCTTTGTGAGTTCAAGGCCAGCCTGGTCTACAGAGTGAGTTCCAGGACAACTTGAGCTACAGGGAGACCCTGTCTTGAAAAGACCAAAAAAATAAATAAATAAAATAAATAAAAGAAAGCATAAGAAGCCAGGTGTGGTGGCGCACACCTTTAATCCCAGCACTCAGGAGGCAGAGGCAGGTTGAGCTCAGTGAGATTGAGGCCAGCCTGGTGTACACATCGAGTTTTGGGCCAGCTGCAGCAACAGGGAGACCTGTCTTAAAAAATAAAACAAAGCAAAGCAACGATCAAAAAAGAGAGCATAAGAACTTCAGGTACAGAAACAGATGCTGGGCTGTTCCCACACCTGTAGAGCAAGCTTGACATGGTTAGAACCTGTTTTCATTATCTGCATTAGAGACAAGTAGGAAAGCTTCTACAATGTTAGGAAGTCTGTGAACTCAATGGATTAAATTTTATTTACTGTTTAATCACTTAGTCATTGTTAAATCTTTGTTGTTAACTTGTCATTTTATATATTTGTGGTCCTTAGAAACTGACTTACATAAAGGAAATCACAAGCAGGTGAGTCTGTCTTTTCCTCTAAATTTATGCTTGGTGCTGTAGATGTGTCTACTCACCCCAGTGTCATGGTTCCTTTTCTGTTTTCTTTCAGTTCCTGTAAGGACCAGGACTGTGGGTAAGTCCCAAGGCTCTTCTTATCTTGAGGCCCTCTCCCTTCCCAGAATACCACCATTGAATTTATAGCCTGTACTAAACCTCACCCACCCATGGCTCAGGGACAATTGTGGAAGAGGGGGAGGAAAGCTTATAAGAACCAGGGTTGGTACATGAACATAAGGAACCAGAGGCTTTCAGGCCTCTGGGAACTTGCTCACATGAACTTGTGGAAATGGTGACAGCGCACACAAGACCCGTTGGTGACTCAGTTGGACAAAAATCTATCATAGAGCTAGGGGAATGGGAAACAAACCCCAACCCCAGCTGAGGAACTACTGGAAACTGATTACTATGAAGTGACGGAGAGTAGCTATTCTTTTTAATTTTATTTATTTTGTATGTGTATGAGTGTACTGTCTGCATGCAGGTTTGTGCACCTGTGTTGTGCAATGCCACGGAGGTCAGAAGAGGGTGTCGGATTCCCCTGGAACTGGAGTTAAAGATGGTTCTCCGTCGCCACGTGGGTGCTGGGGACCGAATCCTGGTCCTCTGCAAGAGCAGTTGGTGCTCTGAACTGCTAGGCCATCTCTCCAGCCCCAAGAGTAGCTATTCTTTAAGGGAGTGACTCTAGTGGATGAATTTGCACTGAGGGACATCTGGGTACAAGTGCTTGACCAGATAGGACTTAACATATGTTACAGAATTAATGAAATCTGGTAGGGGGTATGGGGGGCACAGAGGGGAGGGGGAGGGGAGTCTAAATTTGATTAAGATCTATTATATGAATGCACAAAAACTCAATAAAAATATTTTGAAAAATCAGGGCTGGAGAGATGGCTCAGTGGTTAAGAGGACTGGCTGCTCTTGAAGAGGACCCTGGGTTTGGTTCCTTGCTCCTACATTGTGGCTAACAACCATCTACAACAGTTCCAGGGGATCCAGTACCCGTTTTTGGTTCCTGTGGGCACCGTGTGCATGTGGTGTATGTTCATGAAGGCAAAACACTCATACACATAAAATAAAAATAAAGAAGATGTAGTGTGGTGTAAAGGGTGTGGTAGCCTTTAATCCCAGTACTCTGGAGGTAGAGGCAGATAGAGCTCTATGAGATCAAGGCCAGGCTGATGTATATAACCAGTTTCAGGCCAGCTGGGGCTACAGGGAGACCCTGTCCAACACCTCCACCCCCCCCCCAAAAAAAAGAATAGTACAACTTTGTTGGATCTTTCAGTATGAGTCTTTAGGTATAGGGCTGAGAGCACTTGTGGTTTATAAGCAGTAGGAGTACAAAGCAGACCGAAGGTCAGTAACGTAGTGGCTAAAGATTGAATTCTGTCTAGACTCAGAGTTAAGTAAAATTAAGTAAATAAGCCGTGTCCAGAGATCCAGCTTGTACAACAGAATCAAGACGTGGTTGAAGTCTACGTGCTGGAGGTTTCAAATGGAACAGCAGCAGCTAGCAAGGGAATGGAGCTTCGTGGTTTTGGTCGTTCACGCTGCTCTGTGTACCACCAAGTCTGGGCAAGGGTCTGAGCTTAGGCGTCTACTTAGATGTGGGGTCATGTGGTGTCTTGGGCGTGGCTTTATCATTTGACAGATTTTGGAGATTATCTCTGGGATACTTGTCGTTCTTCTCTTGTGATTAGAAGTGTGTGCCAGGTACTGTAAGGCAGGGATAACAGGAAGAGATGGAGCAGGGAGGGGTCCACTGTGCTGGCCATCAAGAGTGTATTGATGAAGACTTTTTTTTTTTTTTGTATTTTTTGAGACAGGGTCTCCCTTTAGTCCCAGCTGGCCTGGAGCTTGCTGTGTAGACCAGGCTGGCCTTGAACTCACAGAGATCCACCTGCCCCTGCCTCCTGAGTGCTGGGATAAAAGGCATACACCACCACACCTGGCTTGATTAAGCCTTCTACACTGAGCTGATGAAGAGTGTTTGGCTGGTGTTTATCTGTTGCCTGTGAATTTGCTGGACTGGTTGGTATTGACCTTCTATTTTTGGCCTAAATATTTGTTTATAAACAGAAGGCCTTGTTTATTTAGGAAGTTTTAGGCCAGCAGTTTGCAATGTTGGCTTAACAGATTTGCAATGTGGCCTGGACACAAGGATTTTTAGATCTTCAGGTGATTCTTATGAGCAGTTGATGTTGAAAGCGGTGGTTCTCAGCATTGGAAGGTTTCTCATGTGCAAATAGTTTCACCAAAAAGGCAAACACACTGGTACAAAGCAGTATTCATCTGGAAAAGAGCTTAGAGTGTGTCTAGAAACTGGCAACAGACCTGTCATATGCTAGCATGTTTATTACAAATGGAAAGGTCCTCAGTGTAGAAATAATTACAATTGAATGCTGTCAACTAATGTTCTTTTTAACATGTAATATTTTTATTAGAGAATTCCATACATAGATACAATGTATCTTTACCATATTTACCCCAAACTCCCCCATACCCTTGTCTAATGTTCTTAAGAGGAAGTGGAATAGCTTTCAGTATGTTAAAGATTTATGTTTTCACTGGTCGATGAAGCAGAGGCAGGCAGATCTCTGTAGGATGTAGGCCAGTCTGGTTTACATAGTGAATTCCAGGCCTGATGGGGCTGTAGGAAAATGCTGTCTGAAAAAAAAAAAACCCAAACAAAACAAAACAAAAAAACCAACCAAAAATTTATATTTCCTATGCTCATATAAAAGATTATTTTAGGAAAATATTTTTTTGATATTTTCAGAAAGACATAGTTTTTGATAAACATTGTAACATAATATACATTTTACTTTCATTTACTTTTTTCATCCTGTGACCAACTCCTTAGCAATATTCTCTGTGAATCCATGATGACAGTCCACTGGATCCAGACTGACTTCTTATTCAACTTCTTAAGTTATTTCCTCAAAAGCCTGTTTCATTTTGAGTTCTCCTCTTCAATGAATTGTACTATCACTTATCAAATTGCCTAGATTTCCCTCTCTTGCTTTATTTTTCATTTTAAGAGATTATGTCATTTATTTATTTATTTGTTTGTTTGTTTTTTTGTTTTTTTTTGAGACAGCTGTTCTGGAACTTACTATGTAGACCAGGCTGGTCTTGAACTCAAAGACATCTACCTGCCTCTGCCTCCCGAGTGTTGGGATTAAAGGCATGTACCACCACACCTGGCTGTCCTTTATTTTTAAAAAACATTTAAAGATACTTATTCTTTGAGAATTTCATGCATGTATTGTGTACACCATGTATCTTTACAATATCTACCTCCTACTTGTGTCCTCCAGCTCCCCAACTTCATGTCTTCATTTTATTTTATTTTTTTATGTATTTAATCACAGTGACAAAATACCTCTGGTGATGGCTAATCTCATCAACCTAACTGGATCAAGGGTGAAGCACCATTTCTGGGTGGGCCTGTGTGTGAATGAGGTCCTGGAATTAGTAGACTTTGGATCAGTACACTGAGTGAAGATCAGGGATCCAATGTGGATAGGCACCACCTTCATGTCTTCTTTTTAAAAAATGTAACTTCCTGATGTCAGCTGGGTGTAGTGGTGCAGGCCTTTAATCCCAGCACTCGGAGGCAGAGGCACCCAGATCTCTGTGAGTTCATTTGAGGTCAGCCTGGTCTACAAAGCAAGTCTTAGGTCAGCCTAGTGCAATTCTGTCTCAAAAGAAAACAAAAAACAACCAAACCAAAGGATGAAGATGACAACAGCAGCAGCAACAACAACAATAGCAGCAACAACAAAATATCCTGTTGTCTCCAGTGACTAACTGCTGCTTATATATGTACTGGTATGGGGTTGTCCATTGGAGGATAGGAAACTTATTATTGGCCACACCCTCAAAGAAAAAAAAAAAACCCCGAGGGAGGATCCCAGCCGCTACCCTCTCTTGCATTTTCTTTTCCTTCTTTATTTCCAATTATCTTTTGATTGACTCTATCCATTCTCTCAGGCTCTTCTGTTCCTACCATAATTCATCTGATTAACAAACACTTCTTTTTGTTACAAAGCTTATGGGTAGGTCTCTGCTTTCCACTGAACCACGTGCTATACTTGGCCAAAGATCTTTGAGTAGAATAAATTCCTCCCCTGTGGAAAACAAGTTACTAGTTCCTTGTTGCTCTTGGAAAATCAAGATCAATCTGTCTTACAAGGTTCTTCCTAATTAGGCCTGCATTTAAGCCTCTAGATTCATTTGTTTCATTTTCCTTTTTTGGAGGGGTGGGGTTGAGACATGGTCTCCCTTTAGTCCCAGCTGTCCTAAAACTCAGGCTGGCCTTGAACTCACACTCACAGAGATCCACCTGCCTCTGCCTCCTGAGTGCTGGGATTAAAGGTGATAGGCCACCATGCCCGGCTTATTTTCCTTTTTAAGCTTTATAGTTTAGTCACACTGACCTGAGACCACTGTTGTGCCCTTTCATTTCTGTCTTTGTTACCTGGTTTTCGGTTGACTCACATTGCTTCTTTTCTTTTTTCTTCTTCTCCTCTCCTCTCCTCTCCTCCCCTCCCCTCCCCTCCCCTCTCCTCTCCTCTCCTCTCCTCTCCTCTCTTCTCTTGTCTTCTCTTCTCTTCTCTTCTCCTCTCTTCTCCTCTCTTCTCTTCTCTCTTCTCCTCTCCTCGTCTCCTCTCCTCCTCTCCTCTTCTCCTCCTCTCCTCCTCTCCTCTTCTCTTCTCCTCTTCTCCTCTCCTCTTCTCTTCTCCTCCTCTCTTCTCTTCTCTTCTCTTCTCTTCTCTTCTCTTCTCTTCTCTTCTCTTCTCTTCTCTTCTCTTCTCTTCTCTTCTCTTCTCTTCTCTTCTCTT
>VZQC01011911.1:926796-960587 GCA_009823505.1 Rhizomys pruinosus | reverse complement strand
CCTCCCCTCCCCTCCCCTCCCCTCTCCTCTCCTCTCCTCTTCCTTCCCTTGGCTTAGCCACAATTTCTTCTTGGACATGTTCCATTATTCAGGATCCCTTTCTCACTCCATGAAACAGTGGTTCAATTTTGTTCATCTTTATTTTTCCAGGGGTGAGGAAGTGGGTCAGTTAGTAGAGTGCTTGCTGCACAAGCATGAGGCCCTGAGTTTTGATATCTAGCACTCATCTAAAATGTCAGGCGTGGTAATGCATGCCTGTAATCCTGATGGTGGGGAGAGACAGGCAGATTCCTGGAGCTCATCAGCCGGCCCACCTAGCTGAATTGGTGAGCTCCAGGTTTAGTGAGAGACTCCGTTCCCCAAAATAAGGTGGAGAGGGACCAAGGAAGACACCTGACCCAACACACACACACACACACACACACACACACCACACACACCACACACACACACACACACACACACACACACACACACCACACACACCACACACACACACACACACACACACACACACACCACACACACCACACTGACTCCTAATAAATTCTAAGTGAATAACTGTCAAATGAATAAATGAATGGCTATCATGTAGCTAGCCTATGGTAGTATTATTTCATCCCAGGTCCTCTGACCTCAAATTAAAAACTTTGTCAGGGATCTTATGCTGGTTGTGAGCCTGGCCCATCAGTTCAGAAAATAGCCAGACTTTCCTACTCTGAACTAATGAGTGCTATTAAAGGCCACATGACCTCTTTCAACAGCGGAATATCCCTAGCTGACCCACGCTATCAAATTATCGGTTGCCTCACATTTCTGGCCTGTGTCAAGAATAGAACTTAAAAAAAGAAAAATAATAGAAACTGTGCTGAGAACACAAAAGTTTTGATTAAAATGTATGCTGCGAAACCTTGAGTAAACTGAATATTCATCTGTGAGTACTCATGAGTGTGTACTAAGCAAATGATTACCAAACAAGACTTGTACCATTGAGGGAATAAGAGAACTTCTTTGAAGGAAGGATGACTTTGGAATTTGGATAGGGAGTGAAACACGAAATAACTTTTATTAAGTGTTTATTGTATATCAAGCATTTTATATGCAGCAATGTATTTCATCCTCACAATAATTCCATGAGAACTTTTACTGTTCTTTAAAATTATACAAAGAAACTATGTAAGAGCTTAAATAACTCCAGGCAATCCAGTTTATTTACTCTAGCTGAATAAGAGGTGCCTCTGAGATTTAGACCTGCAACCATCTGAGTATCAATAATCACATTTTAACCTCTAGTAAAGCTGTCTTTTACTATGTAATTGTTTTTTCATTCAGTTATCACAACAGCACCCCCCCCCAGTATAACTATAACGCCTTTACAGAAATCTAAATATGCAGAAAGTAATTTCATGAAACACCTAAAGCCTGAATCTACCTGTGTAATCTACCATGCAGCCATTAGTGGCCTTCTTGGGAAATGAATAAGAAATCTATGTTACTAATTTCTAACCCTAATGGACACCATCCTTGGGGGAAGAGGCTTTGTTTTAGATTTTCTTGTAAACTCTACATTTTCCAGCACCAAACTTAGATGTAGTATCATCTCAACATGTATAGTATGTATTGATTTGGTTGATTTTGTTTAATCAACCAGGCCCAAATCAATACATATTTGTGTTGGAAGTAGTGTGTGTGTGTGTATGTGTGTGTGTGTGTGTGTGTGTCCACACATGAACATATGCACATGCCCACAGAAAGAGAAGAAAAATAAATCAGTTCACCAGGATGACTTTTATTTTATTTTAATTTAATTTAACTTAATTTTATTTTATTATTTCAGCATTGCGTGGGGTCAAGCCCTGTTGTCTCCAGAAGATGTTTCACAGCCCTTTTTCCCATCTTTAGGCTCTTCTATTCTTTTTTTTTTTTTTTGTAGCCCCAGCTGTCCTGGAACTCACTTAGTAGACCAGGCTGGCCTTGAACTCTACAAAGATCCACCTGCCTCTACCTCCCAAGTGCTAGGATTAAAGGCATGCGCCACCACGCCCGGTGGCTCTTCTATTCTTTCAGCCTCCTCTTCTTCAATGCTCCTGAGTCTTAGAGGCAGTGATATTAATGTCCCATTTAGGGCTGATTATTCAGTGGTCACTCATTCTCAGCACTGTGACCACTGAGTCTCTATATTAACTTTCCTCATTGCAAACAGCTAAGAGCAGTACTAACCAATGGGTATAAACATAAATATTTAGAAGGAAGTTTGACCAGTACAGTCAAAAAGTTTGTCCATTTAGCAGACCATCAGGAGCTGGTTTCCTCTTAGATTCTATAACTTACACAGCCATGGGTTTTGGACCAGGTTCACAGTATCTGCTATGGCTTCCTCCTGTGTTGTAACAGTCACAGCACTGTTTTTATTGTACCTGTGGGTGCATATTGCCTGGCAAGTCGATGTTGTAGATTGCAGGGTCTACTGCTGGGTAAGACCATTAATGGGACTCCCCTCGCCCCCAAGCAACCTGAATAGCACCTTCCAGCACTATAAATGATTCTATTTGAAAAAAAATCTTTCCTTGAAAAAATTTATGAAAAATCTCAGATGCACAGCACCATCTTCTCTGACTCTAACCTTTTTTGCCTTGATGGAGACTTGTGTTCACAGAGATGACAGTGAGCATAGTAAGCAGAAAGTGCTGGGGATGTGTGGAGTCTCACAGGCATGACTAGGATGAGTGCTGGCAGTGGAGTCCCTACGCCTCATATATGTGAGGCAAGTCCTCTACCACTGGGTTACGTCTCTAGCTTATTTTATTTTTTTTGTTCTTTTTGAGACAGGGTTACCCTGTAGCCCCAGCTGTCGTGGAACTTGTTATGTAGACTAGGCTGGCCTTGAACTCACAGAGATTGGTCTGTCTCTGCCTCCTGAGTGCTGGGATTAAAGGTGCGAGCCACCATGCCCGGCTTCATTTCATTTTTTGAAAGGAAGCTTACATACAGATTTGAGGCTTTGCTATGCAGACATGGATTTTGTTACCTTACTGTGCTATAGAAAATCAGAACTAATTCCTTCTACATTCGGATGCCCTTTCTCAGACTTCTTCCATCCGTATTGCTCCGTTCCCTTCCAGTCTCTAGCAACAGCCATTCCACTCTGCTATTCTGAGATAGGTTCCATTATGACTTTTCTTTGTAATTTAAATTTCTTCTCTGCAACCTTCTAACATACCTGTTAATATCTAACTTACAGCAGATACTCTACTATATGCCATTTTATTTTATTTCATTATTAATTTTTATTTATTTTTGTATGTGTATGAACGTACTGTCTGCATGTAGGTTTGTGCACCCATGTTGTGCAATGCCACAGAGGTCAGAAGAAGGTCTCGGATTCCCCTGGAACTGGAGTTCTCCTGGAATTGGAGTTACAGACGGTTCTTAGCCGCCATGTGGGTGCTGGGGATTGAACCCGGGTCCTCTTCAAGAGCAGTCGGTGCTCTCAACTGCTAGGCTATCTCTCCAGCCCCTACTATATGCCATTTTAAAGCTTTTCCTAACACCATTTGTCCAGTCTCTTCAGTTTTCTTCTTTTTTTATTGGTACTCTAAGCTCACCTCCTCTTTCTTTTAGAAACCTCTGCCTGTCATTGTTTCTCTTCTGAGTTTTCACTCCTCTCCTTATTAATTCTTTCCCTTTGGTAGTTAAAACATTCTTATATCTTTCCTACATTACCTATATTTTTAAAGGATTTCCTCTAGCTGTCTCCTCTGTTGTGGCTAGACACCTTGAAAGCACTTCTACTTAGCTCCAATCACTGTGTAACCCTGCTCTCTGGTTTTACTGATGCCCTCAATAACTGTACAAGACACACTAGAATATGTGTTCACTAAATGTTTGTTAATGCACAACTGAATAATTGAAATTTTGCTAGGTTTCCAAGTCTGTTACCGGTTTTCTGGTGATAGTCTTATAACAACTGCTTTTGGGCTTTTAGAAAAGTCTCATTAACTTAGAAAGTTTCATCTGTTTTTATTTTATGTGTATGTGTTGGCTTCCTCCATGTCCTGAGGTTCCAGCCTTCCAGATAACCAGCCTTGTGGCCCTAGGTTTGGCAGTTGCACCTGGCCATGGCTTGACTGGGGAGGGGGGGCAGGGGAGAGAAAGGAGGGAAGTGGGAGGGAGTAGAGTGGTCCTGAGAGATGGTGATAAACCTGAACAGGTCCGAAGAGAAAGATCTGGGTGTTGCATCAGTGAGCAAAACTCATTTATTGCAGGGGTTTAAGCAGTTTATTTATTTATTTATTTATTTATTTATTATTATTATTATTATTATTATTATTATTATTTGCATTTTTGAGACAGGGTCTCCCTTTAGTCCTAGCTGGCCTGGAGCTCTCTCTGTAGAACAGGCTGGTCTTGAACTCACAGAGATCCACCTGCCTCTGCTTCCCAAGTGCTGGGATTAAAGGTGTGCGCTATGGAGCACTTATATACTTTCACTGGGTTCTTTGACCAGTGCTGCAATGGCTAAGTTTTATGGCAGAAAAACCACCTAGCTCCCGAGATAAGCTTACGGCTTGTGCCACTTGCCTCCAGAGGACAGGGTGGACATGCCTCAGGAGGGATAGGACTTGGGAGTGCTACTCTTCAAGCTGCATTCCCCTGGGGGGTTGGATGCCCGATGTTCAATATGACTAGGGAGAGGGGGAGTGCTCTCATCTCCTGCCAGCCTTCTAGGTTTTCAGGGGTGAAATCTACTAGAAGGTCACCAGGGAAAGAAACCAGCTCTCTTATACTCAGCAAAAATGGATTCATCTCGCCCCACATGTATGAATGTTTTGTCTCTATATAAGTGGACCACATGTGTGCAATGCCCACAAAATCCAGAAGAAAATTTGGATTCCCTGAAACTAGAGTTATGGATGGTAACTGAACCTGGGTCCTCTGGGAGAGCCGCAAGTGCTCTTAACCACTGGGTCATTCTCATTAACTTCTGTTTGAAGTTGATGATGCTCATCATGCATCACAAAGCCCAACACACACTTTGAACATATTTTGTTCCCCTGGGGATGACAGGCTTTAGTCTTCTAATAGCTTCTGCTTTTACTTATATCCTTTTGGTATTTAATACTTCATAATGCTTCTGCACGTACTGTTTTATTTAGTTTCCTCAACACTTTCATGATATAGGCAGTATAATAAAGTACTCCTGACTTAGGAGATTAAAATTTTAGGCCTAGACCAACTAAGATATTTAACAAATAATATATAGAGTTAGTGGTGTAGTTGGGGCTAGCAGCCCAGATTCCTGACATACTGCTTTGAGTTCTTTTGCTGTTCCTTGTAGATGAATTAAAGGTATATAATGATGAATTCAGAAGCAAAACATAGAAAATTATTAAGGGGAGTAATAATTTGAATATGGATCCATGCTTAATTTGTTTCACAGTTGTTTTGGGGGTAGGGTAGGGAGTGCTCTGGGAATTGAACTGCTGAGTGATACCCCTAGCCACAACTTTCTAAACTTTATTTTTCTTGTGACTATGAGTATCTTTTGACACAATCCCTTCTGAATTGCACTGATATTTTAAGGTAGTAATAGCAAAGAATGAATATTGTGCTGCATGAGCTGATAAAAATGAGGTAGCAAGGGGCTGTATGCTCTGGTGTTAAGCTAAAGGTCTTAGCTAACCAGCTCCATATTCGTGGCTTGGCTAGAAAAGAAGTCATATTTCTGTCTCTAAGCTCAACACACACTTCATTCCAGAGCTGACCCTGTGGGAGGCATAACTAATGAGAACGTGTAAGAAGATTCTTTTAAAAATATTTTATTATTTTATGTGCATGAATGTTTTTTTTTTTTTTTTAATTTCTGTATGTGTATCAATGTACTGTCTGCATGCAGGTTTGTGCACCCGTGTCGTGCAATGCCACGGAGGTCAGAAGAGGGTGTCGGATTCCCCTGGAACTGGAGTTCTCCTGGAATTGGAGTTTCAGACGGCTCTCGGCCGCCATGTGGGTGCTGGGGATCGAACCCGGGTCCTCTGTAAGGGCAGTCGGCGCTCTTAACCGCTAGGCCATCTCTCCAGCCCCGTGTATGAATGTTTTACCTGAATGTAACTAAATGCACCCATGTAGTACAATGTGTACGGAGGACAGAGGAGGGCTGCATCGGATCCCCTGGAACTGGAGTTACTCACGGTGGGTAGGTGCCATGTGGGTGCTGGGAATCAAACCCAGTTTCTCTGCAAGAGCAGCCAGTGCTCTCAATCACTGAGCCATCTCTCCAGCCCTGTGAGAAGAATCTTATTAAGCATTATTTACTGTCTTTCAGAAGGAGAGTGAGTAGGAAGTAAGATGGCCTAGCGGTTAAGAGCGCCGACTGCTCTTACAGAGGACCCGGGTTCGATCCCCAGCACCCACATGGCGGCCGAGAGCCGTCTGAAACTCCGGTTCCAGGAGAACTCCAGTTCCAGGGGAATCTGAGACCCTCTTCTGACCTCCACGGCATTGCACGACACGGGTGCACAAACCTGCATGCAGACAGTACATTGATACACATACAGAAATAAATAAAATTTAAAAAAAAAAAGAATAATTATTGAAGTATTGGAAGAGTAGTTTGACTTACTGATAATTTATTATTTTATTTTTGAGACAGGGTCTCCCTTTAGTCCCAGCTGGCCTGGAGCTCACTCTGTAGACCAGGCTGGTCTTGAACCCACAGAGATCCACCTGCCTCTGCCTCCCAAGTGGTGGGATTAAAGGCATGCGCCACCACACCCTGCGAGAATTTCTTACCACCAGTAAAATAATAGTATATTAAATTCAGTAGTGAAATGTCATCCCTCTGAAGTAAACAAACTTCTCCATTCTGAATGTTTGCCAAGTTAGAAAACCAATTTACATTTGATTTTGATGTGGTGACAGTCTGACCCACTTTGAGGTCTGGTGCTTGACCCTTTTATCCCAACAGAAGAAAGTTTGGAAAGGTTCCCTTTCTTCTTCTGGACCTTCATGTGCTTCAACTTCTAGTCCGTTCAGTTTATATGAGCCGCTGTCCCAATCCCCACCCTATAGCTTATTCTGTGAGAAAATTCCTCTGCTAGCATTTTGTCTTTCTCTTTTTGTCTTTCAATGGGAAAAATATCTTCTTTTCAGAATATTTACCAGAGTTAAATGAGCTAACCAAGAGAATGCACTTAACATAGTGTTTGACTCAAGATAAGGGTTCAATAAATTCAGTTGTAATTATCCCATTATTGTTTCATTATTATTGTGAAGGAATTGGATTTGGCTAGGGATTTTGAATGATGCTGGGAACTTTGCTTCTTCCATTTGGACATTATTATTTATTTTTTCTGTCTATGCTGTGAAGGCAATTGATAGGAGGTTGTCTGTGGACAATTGATGGACCTGTTCAGGCTTGATTTTGCTATATATATATTTTTTTGGTCTTTTTGAAACAGGGTTTCCCTGTAGCCCCAGCTGGACTGGAACTCTCTATGTAGGCCAGTCTGGCCTTAAACTCACAGAGATCCACCTGACTCTGCCTCCCATGTGCCACCACACCTGGTATGATTATGCTGTATGTTGTAAATGCACCTAAATCTCATTTTATTTTTACCTGCATATCCTACAACTGAACATGCCTCTTGATATTTTCTTATTACTCAGTCTTTACTCTGCTCATCAAAAATGACTTTTCCAGATGCCACATTCCTTTAGATTGTTCTAGGTGATTGATCATTTGGAAGGCAATGCTTGTGTGTTCTGAATAACCAGTAGTGATTAGTTGGTATAATGGTTTAATACATTACTCTTTTTAGATGATAGTTTTTAATACTGGAAGGATATTTCTGGTGATATATATATATCTAGATATACATTTAATATGTTTCTCCAATTTTCTGTTAAACCTGGGGTCTTAGAGAACCTTGATTTTTGATCCTCTTGCTTCTACTCCAGAGTGCTGGAGTTAGAGACTGGAACCACCACACCCAATTTATGTAGTGCCAGAGAGTGAACCCAGGAGTTTAGGCATGCTAGGCAAGAAATCTACTGAGTTACATCTCTATCCCTGCAAAGATGTCTTTCTAATGTTGTTCTAGTTTGCCTTCAATTGCTGTGACAAAACACTCTGATCAGTACCAAGTTGGAGAATAAAGGGTTTATTCATCTTACATGTCCTATGTCACACAGTTCATTTACTTGGGGAGCCAAAGGTAGGAACTCAGGGCAGGAAGCTGGAGGCAAGAGCTGGAGCACAGGCCATAGAGGAACACTGCTCACTGGCTTGCTCCCCTGGCTTACTCTCGACCTGCTTTCTTATACAATACACAACAACCTGCCCAGGGCTGGCACTGCCTGCAGTACCCTGCAGTAGCCTGCAGTAGGTTGGGCCCTCCCACATCACTCAACAGTCAAGGAAATACCCCACACAAATGGCCACATGTCAGTTCAATGCAGGCAATTCACCAACTGAGGCTTCCTCAACCCGGGTACGTCAGGTTGACACTAAAGCTATTCAGCACAATTGTCTATTGACAGGTACTGTTTTTAGACACTGGTGACACAGTAGGAATATGGCAGACAAAACTATCTCATGGAGTTCATTATTATTATTATTTTGTATGCATGCAGTCCTGGGGTTGAAGGTTTTATACATTCAAAGCAAACATTCTACCACTCCAGCTCTTCACAGAACTTTTTCTTTGTCTTTCTTTTTTTCTTGTATTTGTAGTACTTAGGGTCAAACTCAGGGCCTTGAACATGCTAGGCAAGTACTCTTTCACTGAACCATGAATAAAGAACTGAATTTCCAGCTGTTTAATTTTAATTAGTATAAATACTATATATGTTCAAGGGTTTTCCTACTGACATACTCCAGAAAATTAAGGGGTTGGAGACATTGATAAAGTAGATAAATAAAATAATTTTGCATAGTGATTTGAACTGAAAAGGAAGAAAATAGGTAATGAGGATAACTAGGGAGGCACTGTAGATAGTATGACTATATTAACTATGCATCAATAATATAAAATAAATATAAATAATTATGAAGTTGTAATCTTTTTAACTTTGCTACATTGTTCTTGGTTTGGGAACCTTTATTTGGTGCTGTAAGTGTTTCCTTTGGGAAATGTTTCCTCATGTTTCTGGAATCTTTTTAGCTATAAGCATTTCTCCCCTAGACCTGAACTGTCTTCTCCAGTTCCTGGTGAGGATCCCACAGCCCTGGGAGGTATGCTTATGTGCCTTTATTTGCTTTTCTTAGTTATTTAAGGGTTAAAACAAAATTTCAAAAAAATAGTTTTTCAGCTCACATTTAAAAAAAGATTAGGGCCAGGTGTGGTGGCGCACACCTTTAATCCCAGCACTTGGGAGGCAGAGGCAGGCGGATCTCTGTGAGTTCAAGGCCAGCCTGGTCTACATAATGAGTTCCAGGCCAGCTGGGGCTACAGGGGGACCCTGTCTTGAAAAGACAAAAAGATTAGGTTTTCTATGTTTAAATATTACTTAAGAGACTCAAGAAATGTAATTATTTTCTCTTGGTTTATGATATTATGTAGTGGGTACTTAAAAAACTTCGTTAAGTGTCATACAAATCAGACCAAAGCTGAAAACAAACGAATGACATAATGAATTGCTTGGAGACCAACACTATGTCAAAGGTAAAACCTTTCCATGCCTGTTATGTGCCATTTGTCCTGAAGTTTCCCAGAGTAAGGCTTTTTTTCTGATGGATCCTGGGCATAGAACATGAGCTCTGTCTAGGGAGAGACTCAACCACTGGTCTGTACCCCAAGCCCCTGTTACTTTCAATAAATTTTGTTTAAAAATACAAACTTATTTGTATTAGAAATTTCAAACATGTATAAAAATAGAATGGCCATGTTTCAATGATTATCAAATAATGGTCAATCTACAATTCCAGCTACTTCCTTTGTTATAATTACAAGTTTCGGCATCTGTTTCCTTTACTATATAGCTCCTAAGGACAGATACTTTCTTTTTGTATCTCAGCATTGATCCTAGTGCCTGACCTAGCTAAGAAAAGACTTGTCAGCAAGTCACAATTATTTGTTCTATATGCAAACACATTTTAAGGTTAAAATGGAAGGAATTCTCACTATGACTTGTAAGAATGGCCTTTGAAGTCAAAGTCAGTTCTTTAATTCTTGACATGAGTTATAACTTACTCAAGGACCAATGTCATACACTTTCTGGTTTTATGGACCAAGGTCATACATTTTCTGGTTTTATGGACCAAGGTCATACACTTTCTGGTTTTATGGACCAAGGTCATACATTTTCTGGTTTTATGGACCAAGGTCATACATTTTCTGGTTTTATGGACCAAGGTCATACATTTTCTGGTTTTATGGACCAGGGTCATACATTTTCTGGTTTTAGGTGCTGCTCCCAGTGTTCCGTATCCAGGGGTGGCCTCCTATAAAGGTGCCTCAGAGAGCAGCTTGCAATCACCAGAAGAGAGTGTAAGTCATGCTCAATTCTGTTATTTATTCTCCAAAGTGGAGGATAGCTGTTAACACAGTTATACTCCATTGCTGGACTAGACACGATTTCAGAGTGCCTTGCTATTGAAAATATTATAAATTCTAAACAAGTCCATAAAAAATCTGATATTCCAGAGCTGGAGATATTGTTCATTGGTTAAGAACACTTGGTGTTCTGGCAGAGGACCCGAGTTCAGTTCCCAACATGTATATGGTGGCTAACAACCATCTATAACTCCAGTTCCATGGGGATCTGGTGCCCTCTTCTGGCCTCCATGAACACTGCATGTATGTGGCACACATACACAAAGGCAAAACACTCATATGCATAAAATAAATAAACAAGAAAATTAATTAAAAATCTGATATTCATTGAAGAGCTGGATAGGCCTATTATATCAGTAAGTTGTTGGCGAGAGAGGATTTCAAATGGTAAAAGAAATGGCTTGTGACCTGGAAATTCTCACAACTTATGTTCTTCTAACCCTTGTAGATCAGATCTTAACCTTTTTTTTTGGTAGTTTAAAATTCTAGAAGTTACTAAGCCTCTTATATATAGCATTACTAATAGGAAACTGTTTACTAAACAATGCTAAATCTGGGTGTCTACTATACAATATTACACACTGCCTAGGGAGATGGAAGCATTTTGTTAAAAATTGCATTACAGGGCTGGAGAGATAGCCTAGCGGTTAAGAGCGTCGCTCTTACAGAGGACCCGGGTTCGATCCCCAGCACCCACATGGCGGCTGAGAACCGTCTGAAACTCCAATTCCAGGAGAACTCCAGTTCCAGGGGAATCCGAAACCCTCTTCTGAACTCCACGGCGTTGCACGACACGGGTGCACAGACTTGCATGCAAACAGTACATTCATACACATACAGAAATAAATAAAATTAATTAAAAAAAATTAAAAAAAATTGCATTACAATCTACAACGTAACCTCTACACCTAAGGGTCAAAGATCATGGAAGAAGGGACAGGTAGAATGTAAGGAATAAAAAAGAGCCAGAGGGACAAGACACCTATGGTAGTTAATGCATTCTAGGCATGGCAGGGAAGCTGCTCCAGTGAGATCTCCACAGTATGGTAGTCTGAGATCTGTATAATGATAGAACTAGTTGACATCCCAAGGCGAATGGGGGACTGTCATGGGGTTCCACCTCAAGATGGAAAGCTATAGGCAATCAATGGATGCTGAATGGAGAGAGAATTTCTAGGGACTAGCTCCCTAAGAGGTTATCTGATTCCAAATGGGCAGCCCTAAACACAGGTCCACATGAGCGCCACTAAAGGGACTGAGTGCCTTATACATATATGTATATATGTATATATATGTATGCATATGTAACAATAATAATCAAAGGGGA
Organism: Rhizomys pruinosus; assembly: GCA_009823505.1. Classification (NCBI taxonomy): domain Eukaryota; kingdom Metazoa; phylum Chordata; class Mammalia; order Rodentia; family Spalacidae; genus Rhizomys; species Rhizomys pruinosus. Next base: position 948,704 of record VZQC01011911.1, on the reverse strand, counting down.
GGAAGCATTGAGAAGGAGTGAGGGCTTGGAAGGATTTGGTGGGGACTGGGAGGGATGGAAATAATGCAAGGACAACATGTATGAAATTCTCACAAACAAAAAGAAAAATTTTAAAAAGTTGTATTGAATTCTGGGCTGGGAGATGGCTCAGTGGATAAAATACTTGTAGTAAAAGTGCAAGTCCGTCAGGCAGGCATGGCAGCCTGCATTTAATCCCAGGGCTGGGGAGGTGGGGAAGGGGTCCTTGGGGTCAGCTGGCTGCCTAGAGTAGCTGGATCTGAAAGTTCTGGGTTAGAAAGAAACCCTGCCTCAGTAAGTAAAACAAAGAGCGAAAAGTCAGCCAGTGGGCCATGTATATGCACATGTCCACATACACGTGTACCCACACACATGCAAACACACATGCACATGACACACATTTTTTCTAAATTCTGAATTTTAAAAAATTTAAGTGTTCACATGTCCTGATTTATTCACTAACGAGCAAACTATGAAAGTGTTCTCCAGAAAGCTGAGATTTGGTTACTTTGCACATTCTTTCCCCAATGTGGACATTTTAACTAATGTGAAATCAAATAAGTTACTCTGTTTTGTCTCCCAAACTTCTCGTCACTTAAGAAGAATGGTAGCAACTTCAAATCCCTTCCCTTTCCTTCCTTTCTCCTTCCCCTTCTTCCCCTCTCCTCCCCTCCTTCCCTCCCCTTTCCTTCTTCCCTTCCCTTCTTCCCTTCCTACCCTTTCTCCCTCCCTCCCTCCCTCCCTCCCTCCTTCCCTNCCTTCCTTCCTTCCTTCCTTCCTTCCTTCCTTCCTTCCTTCCTTCCTTCCTTCCTTCCTTCCTTCCTTCCTTCCTTCCTATTTCTGACATTGTTCCAGAGTTTCACTTTGTACCTTTTACTGAACTGGAACTCACTGTGTAGCCCAGGTTGACCTTGAAGAGGGGATTGGTTCCTCTGGAACTGGTGTTATGGACGGTTTTTAGTCACTATGTGGGTACTGGGAAGGTCCTCTGTAGGAACAGCCAGTGCTCTTAACTGCTGAGCCTTGGCTGTAGCCCCATACTTTGTTATGTTTTAAATTTATTTGTTTTTATTTTATGTATATGAATGTTTTACCTGAATGTATATAGGTGCACTGCTTGAAGGCAATACCCATGGAAGCCAGAAGAGGGAATTGGGATCCCCTGGAAGTGGAGTTACAGATGATTGTTAGCTGCCATGTGGGTGCTGGGAACTGAACCTGGGTCTTCTGCAAGAGCAGCCAGTGCTCTTAATTGCTGAACCATCCCTCCAGCCCTTACTTTGTTATTTTAAAATGAATTAATATGAGCTTTAAATTTATATTTTGATTTTTTGTTGTTAACTCTTTACAGATGTTATGTATAATTATCATACTTCTTTGAGTTGATAAATTATTTTCAAGAGTCTAAAGGGACTCTAGGCCCAAAATGTTTGAGAACTCTCCCTCTAAGCCATGTTTTGATGGTAATTAGGGTATAGTCAACTCTTTTCTTACTCGCCTTGATAGTTTTCTATGGAAAATTTTCTGCCCTCCCTTTTCAATATGTGTTGAAAGGAATATATAAATGTACAGTCATTTTAATGTTAGTTTATGTCCTAAAGTCTAATTTGTTCTAAAAGTAAATATTACATGAAACATTATCATCACACATTGGTTTGGTGCAGAGTCTGGAATTTTGTGGGTCGTCAGCATGTATTTGTTGATGGCATGAATCCATACTATTCTTTTCTAAATACAGATCAGCAATGAAATTGAGAATGTGACAGAGGAGCCCACACCACCAGCAGCTGAACAGATGGCTGAGTTCAGCATCAGACTTCTGGGGAAAGAATACAGGGAGGAGCTGCGGTACCCCTCCAGCGCCCTCTACCAGCAATTTGTGGAAGAGTTTATTTCAGAGGTGCGTGGTTTTTGTTTGGTTCATGGACAGTTTGCTGGGGAGGTAAGTTTCTCATTTCACAATACTCTTTAAAGATAGATTTAGTATTCAAGATGACTGTCAGCTTGGTTCCTGACGTTGTGATTTAGCCATTTCTTCAAAAAGCTCTGTGAAAAGTTCAGAGAAAGGGACATTCTTTTGTTAAAAAAAAATCTTTTTCCTGCTAATGAATCTACCTTTTCTAACTCATAGCCAGGGAAGAATGAGCTCTGTGCTGTCATTTTGACATGACAATGTCTGGAGAAATGATTATATCTGAAAAGCTATGTATTCCTTATCTTTTTTTTCCTGGAAGTACATTTAATTTAATTTCTTTATATTTCATCTTTGCTACTCTTTTTCCTTAATTGGGGAAAAAAATTGAGTAGTTAACTAACACACAGTTGATATATGTGAAAAGTTTAGAAGTATAAAAAAAAATCCCTCCTCTCTCCATTTCTGGCAAGAGGTATTTTTTTTAAGGGATTTATTTTTTTCTAAATAAGCATGGACTAAGCCACGCCATAACTCACTTTCTGGAAGGATTCTGGATAGAATTTGAACTCAAGATTCTTCCATTAAAAGTCACCCACCCCTGGCCTCTTAATGTGTCTCTGCTCTTGGGTTTGAGGGTAGATTGACGTCCGTCTACCCCTCTCTGTGTGATGGCAGGGCTTCATTTCTTCCTGTCTATCTATTTCTTTTCCATTCCTACTTGATTGGTTTCTCCTTGGCCAACTTTGCCAATTCCATTACCTTGGCTTACTTTCCTTCCCCAGATATTATGTCCAGATGGGAAATACAAATATGCATCTCTCAGCCAAACAGCTTCATGGCAGACATCAGACATGAGGACTGTAGGCCAGGATAATTCTTTTTCCTAACTGTACAGCCAAATTGCAAGGCTGTATGGTATGTGGGAGAAATGTCAGCCAGGCCAGTGGCCACCTGGCATTGGATAGTGTCTTGGGTTGGCTGCTCAATCTTACTGCCCTTGGATTAAGGAACCTTTAATAAGTCTTAGAGTTTGGGTAAACAGCTGCATGGAATGACTGGAGGTTTAGAGAAAGTCTGGTAAATATTCTGAATAATCCCTCCAGTAATGACTTTATGAGATAGGTGGTCACTTGGTTGAGGTGACTTGAGGGTGATGAATAGTCTGGGCCTACCATGAAATACCTCTGTTCCTGGCCAACATCTGCACCACCATCATCATCTTACCTAGACTGAAATGTCTATGGATAACTACTACTTTGTGTGGAATAGCAGTGTGTGTGTGTGTGTGTGTGTGTGTGTGTGTGTGTGTACCTGTGCTTGTCTATATGTTTGTATGTGTGTGTTTGGCATGTGTATGCATTTTGTGCAGATTCCTGAAAGAACTTGTCATTCTACATACTGCAAGCTAAAGCAGACCCTCTGACTTTTTCCTCTCATGCATAGTCCTACTGTGTGTTCCCTCATATAACCTCAGTAACATTATGAGACACACAGGAAAGGGAGGGTGCTCAGAAGCAAGAACTCTTTTTTTTATGAGAAGAAATGTTAGAGGAATACGGAGCACGATAAGCTTGAGACAACACCAAGTATACCAGACAGGGAAAGACAGCATGATAGATGTGGAAAGATTAGCATCTGTAGGCTGTCACAGTATTGAGGTAGTGTCTCTACAGGCTGTTGCAGTCTGCTTTCGTCTGTCTGCTTGCAATAGCCATGCTGATAAGCATTTCACTTTTCAGATAAGGTTCAGGAAGCCAGATAAGTTGTTCATGCCTATTTCAAACTCTTTATGAATAGAATATAAAATCAAGTCTCCTTTTGCCTTTGTGTGTTTGTGTGTGTGTGTGTGTGTGTGTGTGTGTGTGATATGTATATATGTATGCATGTGGTTCTTGGCTCAGCATGCATGTGGAGGTCAGGGGACAGCCTTGCCTTTTGGTCCTTGATTTCCACCTTGTTTGACAGGGTCTCTTAGTGAACCAGGAGTACATCCATTCAGCTAGGCTCTAGCCAGCGAGCCCCAGAGATTCTCCCATCTCCGCTTACTAGTGCTGAGATTTAAAGTGCATACTGCTTCTCCTGGATTTTCATGTGAGTTCTGTGATCAAACTCAGGACATCCTGCTTGCAGAGCAAGGACTTCATTAAATGAGATATCTTCACAGCTCCTTGAATTCTTTATTCTTAAGACAGGAAGATTTTTAGTGAACCAAAATGAAAAGCATTCCATTGTCCTGAGGACTTAGTTAAAAGCATATACCCAGGGGCTGGAGAGATGGCTCAGGAGTTAAGAGCACTCACTGCTCTTCCAGAGGACCAAAGTTTGGTTTCCAGTATCCATGTTGGGGAGCTCACAATTGCCTATTACTGCAGGGTATTGCTGCTCTCTTCTGACCTCCATGGTTACCTGAATGCATGTGTGTGTGTGTGTGTGTGTGTGTGTGTGTTAAATAAATTTGTAAAAAAAATACCCAGAGATGTCTCTAAAGTCCTTTTGGCTTATTTCCATTTTTCTTGTGTTGGCTCCAGAGTCATCTGTCTGATGCTCTGCCTTATGGATTAAATATTAAATTTTGTTAAAATATGCATTTATACAATTTAATTATTTCTAGATCCTCAATCTAGCATTCTTTCTCCTTCTTCAGTTACTGAGCTCACATGGAGCTACAGGGATGGATTTTAAGGACTTGGTATTAAAGTCGGCTCATGTGGATATGATGTCCATAAATTGACAGCTGAGTTACCTGGCCACTGCTTCTTAACCTCCTTCATGACAAGCAGACTCTAAGGCTGGGGGTAGACAGTTCATGACTTGTGTGCTTTGTTTGGATGTTGAGTATATTCATAGTTCTCTTGTGCTGAAGGAACAGGAAACAGATGCTACCAGACACTTTCACACTTGGAGAAAACAGACATTTAATTGTCTTTCAGTATGCATTCTGGGACCAGATTTCCAACTCAAACAATAACATTGGCAAATGCTATAATAAAAGATGCTATTATAGCTTCCTTTGAAATGAATTTTTTTTGGTCTTTTTGAGACAGAGTCACCCAGGCTGGCCTTGAACTTGCAGAGATCCACCTGCCTCTGCCTTCTGAATGCCCCGCTGAATGTTTTTTCTTATACGTTTCATCATGTAGTATGGAAAACAGTGCTTTACAATGCTTCTATAAATTAAAAAATTAATGCACATTAAAATCATGAAAGACAAAATGAAAAAGAAAAATATGGTAGTATTGTGGTAAGCACTATTTTCTTATATTGTAGCTATTATAATTTAAAAAAATCTGTGTGTGGCTGGGTGTGGTGGCACATGCCTTTAATCCCAGTACTCAGGAGGCAGAGGCAGGTAGATCTCTGCGAGTTCAAAGGCAGCCTGGTCTACATAGTGAATTCCAGGACAGGTGGGGCTAAAGGGACACCCTGTCTCAAAAAGACCAAAAAAAAAAAAAAATCTATGTGTGCAAGCTTCCATAATTGTAAAAATAGTATTTTTTTATTCTACTCTTAAAAGCTTTTAAAATATATGTTTTCACATCTCTATACAGTTATCAACTTTATTTATTTATTTTTTTTATAGGTTGAAAATGCATTTACTGGGTTACCAGGATACAAGAATATTCATGTTCTTGAATTTAGGTAAACAAATTTACTCTAACAATGCGTGTATGTGTGGTGGTAGTGCTCTTTGTTCTGAATAGAATAGCTTTGTGTTCATTATACATATTTTAGCAACAGCAGATTGGACTTTGTCTAGAATTCAGTGCTATTTGTGGTATACACACACACACACACACACACGCACACACATTGATGTGGAGGGTATTTGAGACAGGATCTCACTATGTAGGCCTGGTGGCTGGCCTGGAACTCACTATATAGACTAATCTGGCCTCAAACTCAGAGATCTGCCTTCCTTTGCTTCTCGTGTTGGGGTTAAAGGCATGTGCCACCATGCCTGGCCTAAATTAGTATTCTTAATAGTTTTTTTTTTTTTTAGCCAGATGAAACTTAGTAAAAAGCCAAGGGACAGATATATAGCTAGGTCTGTTGTTGAGCCACGGTAAGAACTTAGACATTTGGATCCTGGCTTTCTTCTCAGAAGCTTTTATTTGGCCCTGGATGTGGAGTCCGATTAGGCTCAGGGTCTTCTGAAATCTCTTCAGTCTTCCACTGAGGTCACTTTGGTACCTTGGTGGAAAGGCCACTCTGAAAAGGGTTCTCTACTCCTTATTTGAAGTTCAACAATTTTTAGTAAATCAGAGAGACCTCTACTAAAGACATTTTCCCTGCTTAAGACTCTAAATGACTCATGAGAGCATTTATTTAGTGAATCAGTGGTTTGGAAACTTCATCTTCCTGAATTCCTTTAATCTTCAGGCCTCTCAGGACAGACATTTTAAATCCTCATTTTACAGAGGAAGAACAGGGTTAAAGGACTTAAGTAGCCTGTAGTGAGCAGATCACTTGTTCACTGAGGAGGACATAGCTTTCATTATAGCTCTGGCTCTTAAGCTCCACACTAGGCTCAGTAACATTCTGTTTCTGTTCGGAGGACCTGTGAAAGCTGCGGGCCAGCTACAGGATTCAGGGACAGGGACTGGAGCACTGTGAAGTCTGACAACATACTTAGCTATGTTGCATGTTTTCAGCAGAACATGTGATACCTAAAATAACAGTATTTATATAACATTTACAGCAGGCCAGGATATATAAGATGTAGACTTATTTTTATTTCTGATAAGAAAACCAGAATGTGGAAAGTTTAAATCATTAACCTAAGGGTACACAAGGGTACGCATCTAGTTGAAGAGAGGCCAGTGGACCTACTTCATCTCACACCACAATAGCCCTTTTAACTCTGCGTCCGAAGTTTTCACCAGCTGTCACTCCACTGAGATCAAGATTAGACCCTAGAATGTGAGGCCTTTGAACATCTGGCTCATTTGGCAGCCTGTGGCAGGCAGCATGGCCTTTGGAGCCTGCTTGTCTGGCTGGGAATGCTGGATGGTTTGGGGTAAATTACTAGATCTTGACTTTCCATTTGTATAAAAATAATTTACCCGTGAATCTTGCTTCATTAAAAGTGCTTTTGAGATACTTTGAACAAATTACTTAGTTTCTTTGCTCCTTAGTCTCTTTACTTACACTGTGGATAGTAACGGACTTTAATGAATCTTAATGAAGGTTAAGTAAATTACTTTTTGTTAAATGCTTAGCATAGTTTCAGGCATGTGGGAAGTTATATTTTGATAACTATTATATACAATAAATATGAAAAGCTATGGAACAAACCCTCGCTAGCAGGTCTGACCTCGACTTGCCGTTCTCCTACTTTACTGAGAATCACCTTTCTATGCTCTGTCTTTTCTTCTTTTTTGCATTAATTTCATTTATTCTTAATGTCATAGAACTGAATTTTCAGTCTTCTAGTCTGTTTTGTTCTTCCTCAGAAATATTTTAATTTTCTTTTGAAATCAAGCTGTGGGAATAGAGCCAGAGACTGTGTCTATTCCAGTATTCACGTTACTTATCACAAGTTTTGGATTTGGTTTCAGCCCATTTTCTTTTCTTTTTCTTTTTCTTTTTCTTTCTTTCTTTCTTTTTTTTACTTTTTATGTGCATGAATGTACTGTCTGCATGTAGGTCTGTGCACCCATGTCTTGCAATGCTGTGGAGGTCAGAAGAGGGTGTCAGATTCCCCTGGAACTGGAGTTAAAGATGGTTCTTAGCCACCATGTGGGTGCTGGGAATTGAACCTGGGTTCCTCTGCAAGAACAGTTGGCGCTCTTAACCACAAGGCCATCTCTCCAGCCCCTCAGCCCATTTTCATATGTGTATCGTTTTCTTTTTTGAGGATGTGCTGTATTTCAGTACTCTATATGTACGTAATTAATTCCAGCATTCTCTTACTGTTGAACATTTTGGCTGTTTTCTTCTCTTTTAATTATAAAAATATTATACTGGTAAATTTGTAGGATAAATTCCTAAAGCCAGAATTGCTAGGGATGAGGTTATATATACTTGCATTTTTGTGGGAATGCATTTTATTGTTTTCTTTTCTTGGATGGAATATAAAAGGAAAGCAAAAAGACAAATAATAAAAATACAGCCTTTTGGTAAGCAACCAATATTGCCAGCAGCTTCTTATATCTTTACAAAGATGTTCTATGAAATTATAGACAGGTACATATTGAGGAAAAAACTTTTGTTTGAATGTATGCCTCTGCTTTAATGGCTTTCTCTGAATTTCTGAATCAGTTTCCCACAGGTTGGAATATGCTATTTCCTTAGGCTTTGAATGTGCAGAGAAATAAGACAATCTGGATGAGCAAAAAGGAACTTGACCCCTGGATAATGTTTGAAGCAGAAAACATCCCACCAAACTGTATTGCTGAGTACAGGACTTTATTTAAGAGAGAATTACCTTTCTGTCTCCTTTAAGCTACCTTAGTTGGGAGGCCAGTTCGTTATAGAGCTTATCTTGAATCTTGATGGTATTCTTCTATGCCTTTGTCTCAGAAGACCACCAGGGATGTTTTTGTTCTCCCATGTGGCCCATGAAAATTTTTTTCTTGATCTGCTCCCTCCTTTTCATTGAGTACAGTACAATGTGGGAAATAGTTTCATTGATTTTATGAGTTTTTGAACAGCCTTATTTGAGCTTCCTGTTGGGTTAATAATAGTCTGATTAGGGATTAAATTCTTGTTGGGAAATAATTTTCCTTTAAGAATAATCAAGATTTTATTTCTTTTATTTCTTTTATTTCTTTTTTTATTTTATTTCTTATTCAAGAAAAAGTTTATTTTTCATTTGCTTTCCTCCTTTTCTTAAGGGATATAGGACTATTTCTCTTTTTTTCAGGAAGGTCCTGAAATTTCTCAGTGATTTATTTTTGTGTGAATCTATATATTTGATTTTCCTTTCATTTAATTTAATATTACATAGCACATTGTATACCCAAAAGGAAATTCCCAATTTTAATGTCGACAGCTGAAGTTCTCTTCTGATCTACCAAAATGTTATTTACAAAGAGAAATCACATATGACTTAAAGAAGTATTTTTAGGCTAAATTTAAAAGACTGTAAAAATTGCCATGTCTGGTGGCACGTGCCTTTAAACCCAGCACTTGGGAGGTAGAGGCAGGCAGATCTTTGTGAGTATAAGGCCAGCCTGGTCTACAGAGTGAGTTCTAGGTCAGCTGGGGCTACAGGGAGACCTTATCTCAAAAAAGAAAAAAAAAAAAGACTATAAAAATTATTGTCAGGGCTGGGGAGATGACCTAGCGGTTAAGAGCACTGACTGCTCTTGCAGAGGACTTGGGTTCAATCCCTAGCACCCACATGGTGGCTGAGAACCATCTTTAACAACAGTTCCAGGGGAATCTGAAACCCTCTTCTGACCTCCACGGCATTGCACGACACGGGTGCATAAACCTACATGCAAACAGTACATTAATATACATAAAAAATAAATAAAATTAAAAAAGAAACAAAACCCATATTTAAAAAAAATTATTGTCTTTAACATAAATTCTTCCTCCATTTTACTTTCGTTAATCTATAGGATTTTGCCAAAATCTGATAGGGTATAAACATTTTTCACTTAAGAAAGCATTTAAAAGAAAATCAGGAGAACTATATGAAGAACTTGTACACTGATGACTGCTGTGACAATTATAACCATCTTGAACTCTAATTTATACTTTTGTTATTTTTAGGTCCCCTGAAGAAAATGGCAGGTAAGTGCTTTTTTTGGTACTTTCAGTGCTATCCATTGAATCAGGAAGTGGTTTAGAGAATGTCAGCCCTAGCGCTGAGGACGAGGCCCAGTTCTTCAGTCACTTCCGGCATCATAGTGTGACTTGTTACAGATCAGGCATTGGCAAAACCATGCATGGGGATACATTAATGTGCCTTTATGATGAGTGCTCTAATCCCAGCACTCAGGAAGCAGGAGAAGACAGTCTCTGAGTTTGAGGTTAACTTAATCTACATAGTGAGTTTAAGGACAAATACCTAGTGAGACCATGTCCTGAAAAATAAACAGCAAAGCAAAACAAAAATATCAGGTACTGGCCAACTACTAAGAGTCTGTGGTAACTATTTTAAGCTACGAAGGTCCTTAGACTCTACTGCAACTGTTCAACTCTATCAGGTGAAAGTAGACACAGGCAGTGGGTTTAAATGTGAGGGAATGACTTCCCTTGGAGTGCCTCCCGTCTTACCTAACCTCGAAACCAAAGTTAATCTTGTGTTTTGAGATCATTTAACACTATGTATTCAATCTGGCTTCTACAGTGTAATCATCTTATTTAAATTTAGCTAACTTTTAGGAAAACAGTGTAAACAATCTTACTAGGCCTTGAGTTTCTCTTGTAATCAGTTGTTACAAGCCAAGCTATAGTTTTTAGTTGATTTGTCCCTGTCCTAGAATGTATGTGTATGTTTTTTTTTTATTTTTAAAATTTTTATTGAGCACATTTCCTACAACATTTCTTAATCAAATTTAGACTCATTTCCCCATCCATGCCCACCCCTCATGCCCCCCCCCATCAGAGCTCATGGATTCTGTCATACACAAGTCCTTTCTTGCATCTTTTTCTCAGTCTTTTATGACCTTTTTGGTGCACAGGTTTACTGTTTTGGTCAGTTCTTTGAATAGGTTTTTTTTCTCTCTTTTTTTGTTCCCATTTGATTTTCTATTCCAAAATATGTATACATACACTCCACACATAAATCAAAGTTACAAAATCTGAAAATAAACTCTAGGTTAATTACAAAGCACATTTAGAGATTTACATTTTAACAGTAAAGTTGCATGCAGATAAAAAGAAGTATAACTTTACATTCTCTCTTTTTTTCTAGAATATGAATATTAAAGTTCACTCATGGGCTCTAGTTGATAAACTCTTGATATAGACTGCTGACTAGCACTTTAAATATCAAGTTATGCTTAGTTTAAACAGGAGTAAAACTCATCAATGAAAATAAAATGTATTGTGCCACTAAAAAATATAATCAAGTATATTTCAAGTGGCAAATGAAGATGAGAAAGCTGAGCTCTATATTTTTAAAAATATAGATTTTTATTTTTAAAAATAGATATTTTGTACCTTTTAGGAAGAAGCACAATATAAACTTTTCTAGTTTGCATTCTGTTTCTCTGATAAAGCATTTAGCAAAATAACTTGGGAGAGAAAGGGTTTATTTGGCTTACAGGTCATCATAGTTCATCGCTGAAAGAAGCCAAGGCAGGAACTCAGGGCAGGAACTGAAGCAGAGCTCATGGAGCAATGCTGTTTCCTGGCTTGCTTTGCTCAGCTTCCTTTCTTACACAGTCCAGGCCTGGCACTGTCCACAATGGGCTGGGTGCTTCAGACATGCCCACAGGCCAATCTGGTGGAGGAAATTCTTTGGTTGAGTTTCCCTCTTCCCAGGTGACTCTAGTTTGTGTCAATCAAGTTGACAAAAACTAATCAGCACAAAAAGCATACTGGTTTTGTCTTTGTATTACAAATTTACTTATAAGTTACTTTCTTAGAAGACTCATGAATACAACATGGATTATGTGAATCAAATTCATAGGCTGAATGTGGACATGTTAGAGATTATAGTAATATTGAATATTAATATTTGACTATTATTCCTTCATTGAATAACTGGCCTGGTATATCTTTGGGTTCCAAATTTATGAATTTGAGAAAGCACTTGTGGAAAATATTAAAAGAAAAAAAAACAAAGACAAAAATGATCCTTTTGTCTGTAGTGATCTTGTACAGGCTCTTTTGGTTGTCATTATTTTCTAGTCCGTAACAAGTGTGTTTGCATTTTACTGAATTAGATATGAGAAGGATGATTTAAGATCAAGGAGAGGCTGTATGTTGGTTCTATGAAAACATTACTCCATTTCATATAAAGGACATGAACATCTTTAGAATTTGGTATCTATGAAGGTTCTGAGAAAAAATACCTAGACATGCATGATAAGAATATCCTGTTTTGCCAAGCATGGTGGTGCACACCTTTAATCCCAGAGGCAGAGGCAGGTGGATCTCTGTGAGTTCAAGGCCAGCCTGGTGTACATAGTGATCTCCAGGCCAGCTGGGACTAAAGGAGACCCTGCCCTCCTGTTTAGAGAAAAGGACTTTCTGATCTCATTTTTATTTACATTATTTTGTCAAGTGTTTATGAAGAGCCTAGGTACTAGGCAAACCATATGCATACAGAAATGAATAATTTAGTTTTTTTTGTCCTTTGGGAACACAGGGTATAATGAAATACACTTCCCAAGATCTGTCAAAGATGAGTCATAATTCATCTGTTATTTTCCTTGTTATCTTAGTATTCTTATAGAATAGTAAAATGAGAGTTAACATTCCTTTCCTTTTGGTTGGTGAAGAAATTTTGCTTTAGAGAGACAAATGGACTTATAAGTTATATACTTAGCAGATTATCAGATATTTGAACCAAAGAAATTGAAATTTGGGTTTCTGTACTTTTAGTGATTGTAACTGTTCTGTGCATGTGTATTATTGATGTTGTGCTGAGGTCTATAACCATCCAAATATCCAGTTGATGCCCTCTAATGATGATTAGAGTGTGAAAACAACCCTAAACCATGAGGTTACTCTATTACTAAGTACCAACAGTTCTGTATAGGAACACAAAAAAACCAATTCTGTATGACATTATTACATCTTATCACAGAATGTTAGCCTACTCACAGTTTTCAAAATTGTTAAGCACTATCAGCTAGTGTCAGTTGATGGAGTTTATTTGTAAATCTTGCATACTGATATTCTGTATATGAATGACTGTGAGGCATAGACATATTCAGTTTATAGAATATATACTCCGTCCTCTATCCCATCAGAATTTAGATGCATATGACATGTTCTGTTTGCTTTATACCACCTTCACTCCTCACACATTGAGTGTAGAACTCACTTGAAATGAATCAGCAGTGTACAGTGGTATACACGTGTCACAACTTCAGCCTCAAGCCTTCTAACTATGTACTTTCTTCCTAGAAGGAATGTTATAGAAGAAGAGATGTCTGAATTCCTCTGAAATTCTTACTTAGGCTGATCTTGGTGATATGTAGGACCACTACTTTCTCTTGTAAAATGTGCACAGTCAGCCGAGCCTGGTGAGCATACCTTTAATTGCAGCACTGTGGAGGCAGAGGCAGGCAGATCTCTGTGAGATTAAGGTTTACAGAGTGAGTTCCATGCTAGCTGCGGCTACAGGGAGACCCTGTCTAAAACAATTATGCAATTCAGATAGCCAATCAGGGCATTTGGGGTTGAGAGAATAAGATGAATCTTACTTTCATATGATTGATGCCTAGCTGGTAGACATAGAAACTGTTTTCTAGGGGCTGGAGAGATGGCCTAGCGGTTAAGAGCGCTGACCGCTCTTGCAGAGGACCCGGGTTCGATCCCCAGCACCCACATGGCGGCCGAGAACCGTCTGAAACTCCAATTCCAGGAGAACTCCAGTTCCGGGGGAATCCGAGAGCCTCTTCTGACCTCCGCGGCATTGCATGACGCGGGTGCACAAACTTGCATGCAGACAGTACATTCATACACATACATAAATAAATAAAATTAAAAAAAAAAAAAGAAACTGTTTTCTCCAGACAGCTGTTTCAGTGTAATTCAAGTTGAAGCATCATGGTGCAGCAGTGATTGTTAGCTCAGGGTTTCCAACTATGGAGCGCCAGCACAGCTTTCTTCAGTAAAACATGTTTTGTCTACCCCTGTGCATTCGACCTCTTATGGACTTCCTTGGTCTCTTGGCTTTTTAATTTTTTCCTTCATCCTGAGACAGCTTTACACTTCATTACTTGCCAGAATTCAGCCTTTCTGGGTCACAATAAAGTTCTTGGCTTTAAGAACATTTTTTTTTTTTTTTTTGGTATCTCAAGCATTTCTTTGAGTTCTTTTTCCAGGATAAAAACATGGTAATAAATTACAACATCTCCCTGAGCCATATTATCTTTTTAAATAAGCTTATCTGTATTAGACAAGGCAGGTTATAGTAGAAATATTATTGTTAGATGACCAGTGGAAATACTGAGAGGTAAATAGATTTTGTCAGTAAAGGGCAAGGTTAGTAATCTGATGTAGACATCCTGATTTGCATAGATTCTCAATCTAGGAACATTTCTCTTGATGTTCTCTCCATAATGTTTAGAAGCGTGGAAGGCATATGGTAGGCTTCCAGTACATGCTTGACTCACTTGGAGGAACACTGTTTACTGACTTCATCCTCTTGGCTTGCTCAGCTGCTTTTCTGGTATACCCCAGGACCACTTGCCCAGGGGTGGCATCACCAACAGTGGGCTGAGACCTCCCAAATCACTCAACAATCAAGAAGACGCCTCACAAACATGGCCAATCCTATAGAGAAAATTCCACATTGAGGTTCCCTCTTTTGGGTAAGGTAGGGTCTTACCATGAATTTCTGGTGGGTACCAAGAGCAGGGGCAATGGCCAGTATTGTTTGAAAGTCTATGGGACATCTGGTTAATAGCTTCAAAAGAGGGAGTCTATTCCTGACATTAGGCTTTTACTTTGCAAGCCTATGGTGTCTAGTAGGGGCAATGTCTCCCTGCTATAAGGTAATTCCTTTTAATTTCTTTTTGTAACGTTTATGTGTATACTTTAAGTAGTCATAATCTGTAGTCATAGGCTTTTATGTGGCTTTTTCTAAGGCCCTATTGCTCCCTGCATTCCCTCTTCTGTCCTCTCTCCCATTCCCCACCCCATTTAACCTGTTCCTACTCTGTTATTCCATTTTCCCCCTTTATATCATTGCTTCCTATGTTCCTTCCCAGGGAGCATCCCTCCCCACCTGCCAAGGTCAATTACTAGGTTTTGACCACTCTAGATTTTGAGATTGAAACATGCATATCTAAGATTTCAATGCTAGCATTCAGCTACAGGGGAGAATATGGAATGTGTGTATTTCTGGGTTTGGGTTGCTTCACTCCAGACGATTGTTTCCAGTTCCATCTATTTACCTGCAAATTATTAATTTTGTTTTTGTAAGAGTTGAATAACATCTTTATTATGCATTTATCAGTTGATAGACATCTAGATTGTTTCCAATTCCTGGCTATTATGTGAAGGGCAGCAATGGACACGGATGAACAGGTATTTCTGTAGTAAGGTAGAGTCTTGTGGGTATATGCCCAATAGTGGTACAGCTGGATCAAATGATATATCAATTTTTTTCTTTTTGAGGCGTCTCTACTGCAAGAGCTGTGAGTGCTTTTAACTCCTGAGACAACTCTCCATCCTTGACATAGAATACCTTAATTCTCTTTACACCCCCTTCTGCATTGGCGCCCTCCCATACTCCCCCCTGCTACTGGATTTCATGCATTTTGTCATTTGTGCTAAGGCTTATTGAGTCAAGTTAGTGTTCCCAGATATCCCTCAGTGCAAGTTCATCCAGTGAGGTCTAGTGAGCCTATCTAGAGTCACTCCCTTTAAGATCACTTCTTTCTCACTGAGTAATAATCAGCTTCTAGTTCTTCAGGAAAGATGGGGGTCTGCTGTCCATTTCCATAGTTCTATTCTGGCTTTTTGTCTGCTTGAGTTTGCACGGGGCTTGTGCATGGTGACACTATTGCTGTAGGTTCAAACGAGCAAGGTCTCAGGAACCTCTGGGACTATTTCCATGTGATCATGTACCTCCTCCCTGGCTTTTACAATCTTTCCTCTCTTCTGCAATGGTTCCTGAGCCCTGGGTAGGTGGAATTTAACAAACAAAGTCATAAATCAACACAGTTTGTGAATACATTGGTGGAAATATCAGGTGGATTATAACAATGAGTCTCTGTTATGGGCCCCAGATGTTATCTGATAACATTCTTTGCTTTTGTGACTCATTTAGAATGTATAAATAGATCCCTATTTATAGGATCTATTTATAGGAAGTTAGTTCATATACAGAGGTGGGCAATAAATGGCTATTAACTTGGTTCTAGACTTGCAGTACTCTAGCCTCTCATATCATTGAAGTTCTAACCAGTCTTTGTACTTACAGCTTCTTTACAGATACATTTGTTCACACAGGGAAAGGAGAAAAAAGGCTATTAGTGAAAAGGAAGGAGCTGGCTTTGAAAGAGGAAATAAAGGATGAGAGTGTGGGGGATGAACAGGCCCAGATAATTCTGTAGGGTTGATTCTGTGGATTTCTTGGAATTCTTGACCTGTTCTTAAAGCTATGACCCTCCATTCTCTGGGAAGATGGAAGGGGTGCCAGGAGGTTGTTCAGAGTCTACAGAGAATGTTGATGGATTCCATTCCTTTCTAGACATCCTCTCTTGGTCAACGTTTTATTTTTATAGACCCAAAGCTGCTTTCTTAGCTAGCCTTAATATGTTCTCTTTTGATCCATAGTGGTATAGATGTTCACTATGCAGTCACCTTCAATGGTGAGGCCATCAGCAATACTACCTGGGACCTGATAAGCCTTCACTCAAACAAGGTAGAGAACCACGGCCTTGTAGAATTGGAGGATAAGCCGACTGCTGTTTATACAATCAGTAACTTCAGGGATTATATTGCTGAGACACTGTACCAGAATTTTTTGATGGGAAATTCCTCTTTGAATCCAGATCCAGACTCTCTCCAGCTTATCAATGGTAAGTTGAATAATAGTCATTAAATCCTTGTATAGTTTTTGTTTCTTTCCCAATGTGGTATGGTGGAGACCTCCTTAATATGTATGGTTCTACATTTTCCTAGACTGCATGAACTGGGACCCATCCTGATATGTGGAGTTTCATCTCTGTAGCCATTTGGGATAGATTAAGCAGGGTTCTGGGATGTCTGTAGGCAGAAGATCACAGAGCAGGGAAAGCAGAGATCAACATGGCATTTTGAAGGATGGGAACAAAGTGTAAGAAGAAGGAAAGCAGTACATGGAAATATGACTCAAAACAGGTTGCAAGGCAGTCACAAGGTGAACTCCGCAGAAAAAGCCAGTTGGTTATGGCTTAAATTCAGCAGAATAGAAGGGACAGCTGAGGAAAGCCGATGGAAGATGGCCAAAGAGCCAGGTGCTGAGAAGAATCCCTGGTAGTTTAGAGTCTTCAAGGAAAAGGGGACCACTGTAGTCTGGAGGCTAGAAGGGTCTTCTAATCCACCTGGGATTAAAACTCGCTCACTCTCCAGCTACTGATGCACAGCCTCTTAACCCATGAGGGACATGGTGTCCTAATTTATTTGCTACTTTTCTTTTTTTCATGTTTGCTGTGCCATCACCTTTACTTTGGATAATTTAACTTTTTTTAAACCTCCATAACAGTGTATTTTACTGAGAGAATTGGAACAATACCAGCTATCAAATAGGAAAAAAGAGAAACATATTTATAACAATATATTAATATTTCAAATATTTTGGACTTTAAACCATATATTATTTTTTCTGTAACTATATTTCTTCTTAGCTACAAACATACAAGTATATGTATTTCAGTTTTTTATTTGTGGTGTGTGTTGTGTATTCTTGTGTGTGTATCTATATTCCTGTGTGTATTTGTATGTTAGAGAAAGAGAAAACTTTCACCATATATGCTGAGATTCCTTGTTTCCAAAATAAAAATAATTACTAGGAGGGCTAGTTCTTCACATTGCTTTCAACAACTTTGGCTGATGGACCGATGTTTCTTCAATGTTGACATTATGTTGAGATAGAGTCAGCATGTGGTCTGAACTTTATATGTGTTACACGGGATGCAGTGAAGATGCATAGTGGAATTTGTGGTTCATGCCTGTAATCTTGTTCTCAGAAGGCTGAAGTAAAAAGCTAGCCTGAACTTCTTAGTTGCAATCCAATAAATAAATAAATAAGAAAATAACAGAAGGAGAAGAAGGAATAGAAAACATAAAAATCTAGCAAAGAGACAGCAGGACCACAGCTCGGTGGCCAGATGGGCTGAAACTGCCTGGAGGCCCCCCACCCTTGCCCCCTGGCAGCTTGGGACTACCTCAGGAAAGCCCCCACCTCAGGTACCAGCCTGAAAAGTGGTGTGGGCAGAGCTAGAGAGGCAGACAGCAGGACCACAGGGTACCTGTGCACAGGACAAGGAAACAACCCCCCCCCAGCTCAATCTTGTGGTGCTGTGGTGCAGACACAGTGGGCATAGTCTAGGCTGCACAGCCAATGAGGAACTGCCTGGCAGGAAGCACAGTGAGTGATCAACCAGTTCTCCATATTAACATTTAAGATTAGCATCAGAATACAAACAATAAAACAAACCCACATGCCAAAAACACAATGAAAAAACAACAACATGTGAAAAGTTCATAATAAATCCACAGTGAACCCTACCATTCCTATAGAAGATCCCTACGATGTGATCTCCCTGGAAGGAAACTAAGGCACAGAACTTAGAAGAATAATTGTAGACATATTCAAAGAAATCAGGGAATATAAGGAACGAATCAGAGAACTAAGAGGAGAGAATGAAAAACTCAGGAAGGAACTAGAGGAGGACAAAGTGGAAACACTAAAAAGATCAATGCAAAAAGAAACTGACCAGTGAAGCAAGGAGCTACAAGAAGAGAATGACAAGCTCCAAAAGGTAGTGGGAATACTAAAGAAATCACAGGCTGACATGAAAAAAGGAAATTGAACATTCGTCCAATCAACAGGAAAGGATGAGAAAAAGCCAAAGAAGCAGAATGGGTGAAGCAGCAAAAAGAATATCAGATCTGCAGGACAATATGAAACAACTAGAATGCTCAAGTAAAGACTATGAAAAGTTTAAAAAAAAACACAAGAGTGGAATAACCAGGAAATGTGGGACACTATGAAACGATCAAATCTCCACATCATAGGGATAGAGGAAGGAGAAGAATCCTAAGAGAATTTCCCCAAACTGATAAAAGACAAATCCATACAAATACAAGAAGCACAAAGAACACCAAATAGACAAGACCAGAAAACAAATTCCCCATGCCATATCATAGTTAAAATGCTAGATGCTCAAAACAAAGACAAAATACTGAAAGCCACAAGAGAAAAACAACAAGTTACATATAAGGGGAAATCCATCAGAATTACAGCTGACTTCTCAGTGCAAACTATGAAAGAATGTGGACCAAAGTATTCCCAGTGCTAAACAAATTTAGATGCCAACCAAGATTACTATACCCAGCAAAAATGTTATAGTTGGAGAAAGAAAAACCTTTCATGACATAAAAAAAATGAAAGAATACATGCCAAGAAAACCAACCCTTCAGAAAATACTCAAAGCAATTCAAATAACAGAGGAAAGGAGCAACTAAGGAGAGAAATTAATAAAAGCACAACAGCAGAAGACTAAGAATGCTAACAAAAAATAAGGTGAAAGGAAGAAACACACATCTCTCAATAATAGCCTTAACTATTAATTGTCTAAATTCCCCAATCAAAAGACATAGACTGGGAGAATGGATTAGGAAACAGAATCCATCTATATGCTGTCTACAAGAAACCCATCTGACCCTCAAGGACAGACACCACTTAAAGTGAAAGGATGGAAAAATATTCCAAGCAAATGGTTCCAAAAAGCAAGCAGGAGTTGCTATTCTAATATCAGACAAAATAGACCTCAGAGTAAAATTAATCAGAAGAGACAAAGAGGGCCATTATATCCTTATCAAAGGAACAATTAAACATGAAGATTTCACAATCTTAAAAGGGTATGCACCAAACTCAGGTGCATTGAACTTTATAAACACAATTCTGCAAGACCTCAAGACACAGATTAATCTCAGCACACTAATAGTGGGGGACTGCAATACCCCACCAAGCCCCTTGGATAGTCAACTGAGCAAAAAATAAACAGACATTGGAACTGAACAATACCATACACCCAATGTACCCCATAGATATCTACAGAATATTTCACCCAAACACCAGAGAGTATACTTTTTTATGCCTTTGTTAATGTTTTGTGTATTATTTCAGACATCATTTCTCAGTTCAGTTTAGACATATTCCCCTTTCCTTTCCCCCCACCCCACCCCAGACCATGCATTCTGCCAGAAATGTCCTGCATCTTTCACTCATCTTTTTATGTTTAGGAATTCACATTTTCCTCCTTTAATTTTATAGACTGTTATATTTCTGTTTATCTGAGAATATACTTTCTACTCAGCGCCTCACAGAACATTCTCCAAAATCAACCACATACCGGGACACAAGAAATCTCGACAAATACAAAAGGATTGAAATTATTTCATGCATTCCAGCAGACCACAGTGCAATAAAGCTCAATATGAACACCAGAATAAGCCCTACTAGCTACAAGAACACATGGAGACTAAACAATACAATCCTGAATAATGAATGGGTCAGGGAGGAAATAAAGTATTCATAAAACTAAATGAAAAAAACAAAACCTGTGGGATACTTAAAAGCAGTCCTAAGAAGGAAATTTATAGCCCTATGTGCCTACATTAAAAAAAACAGAAAGGGAACAAGTAAACAATCTAACACTGCAGGTAAAAACACTTGAGAGATAACAACAAATAATCCTAAACCCAACAGACAAGAAGAAAGTATAAAAATCTGAGGAGAAATTAATCAAATAGAAACAGCAACAATAACAAAACAGTACAAAGAATCAATGAATCCAAAAGCTGGTTCTTTGAAAGGATAAACAAGATAGGGCTCTAGGCCAATTAACTGAAAGAAAGAAATAATTAACTCCAAATCAATAGTATTTGCAATGAAAAGGGAAATTACCACAACAAAGAAAATATCCAGACAATACTACAAGAAACCTATACTTTACTAAACTTGAAAACCTAAGAGAAATGGATGAATATCTGAAATCCTGGGAATCAACAAAGCTTAACTAAGATGAAGAGATTAACAGCTTAAACAGACCCATAGTAGTTGAGGAAATTGAAAATGTAGTAAAAAACCTCCCAACTAAGAAAAGACCAGGTGCAGATGGTTTCACAGCAGAATTCTATAAAACATTTAAAGAGGTCTTACAACCATTACTACTCAAACTGTTCAGAAGGATACAGAGGTTTCTCTCCCAAATTCCTTCTATGAAGCCAGCATCACTCTAATACCAAAACCAGGCAAAGATACAACCAAAAAATAAAACTATAGCCCCATCTCATTAATGAACATAGATGCAAAAATTCTCAACAAAATACTTGTAAATCGCATACAGACCTACATCAAAAAGATCATCAAGATCAAGTTGGATTCATACTAGAGATTCAGGGATGGTTCAACATACATAAATCAATAAGTATCATAAAACACATAAATGGACTGAAAGACAAAAATCACATGATTATCTCAATTGATGCAGTAAAAGCCATTGACAAGATCCAGCCTCCCCTCATGTTTAAAGTTCTAGAGGGAACTGGATTGAAGGGAACATTCCTCAACATAATCAAAGCCATATACAACAAACCCACTGTCAACATCATCCTAAATGGAGAAAAGTTAGAAGCATTCCCCTTAAAGGCAGGAACTCAGCAAGTCTGCCCCCTATTGCCACTCTGCTTCAATATAGTGCTTGAAACACTTGTTAGGGCAAGAAATAAGGCAAGAAAGGGAAATTAAAGGAGTACTATTGGAAAAGAGAAAGTCAAGCTATCCCTTTTTGCTGATGATATGATAGTTTACCTAAGGGATGCTGAAAACTCCACCAGAAAACAACTAGAAATGTTTGAGATTCAGTAAAGTGGTGAGATGCAAAATTAACCTAGAAAAATCAGTAGCATTTCTTTTTTTAATATATTTTTTATTATTAAACTTTTTCATACATCATACATCATTTCTCAATCCAATTTAGACTCATTTCCCTTTCCATGCCTCCTACCCCACTCGAGTTCATGCCTTCTCTGCCATGTATGTCTTGCATCTTTTTCTGAGTCTTTCCAGAGTTGTTTTTTTTTTTTTTTTCAAAGCAGAGGATTATTGTTCTGGGGAGAACTT
>VZQC01011911.1:830376-926775 GCA_009823505.1 Rhizomys pruinosus | reverse complement strand
TATATATCACCTATACTAAGATTATGTGGTCTGAAATAAAACTATGTTATTTCCAAATCATATTTCAGGATTATTTCCAAATCATATTTCAGGATTCACATTTTTCCATTTTGATTTTATATTACTCTAAAATATGCATACATACCCTCCACCCATATACCCAAATTCCAAAAATCTGAAAATAAATGGTAGGTTAATTCTAGAACCTGTTGAGGGATTCATGATATAAGAACATAGTTGCTTTCAGATCGCGAGGAATATAACATTAACGTTGCTCAGTTTGCCTTATAACTAGGTACTTGGTGCTAGCGTCCACAGATGAGGGATACCAGATATCGTTTGTTTTTCTGGGACTGTGTTACTAAGTTAACATAATGTCTTCTAGTTCCACCATTTACCTGCAAATTTCATGATGTCATGTTTCTTTACCACTGCCCAGAACTCCATTGTGTAGATGTACCAGATCAGTAGCCTTTCTTTACACCAACAACAAGCAACTGAAGAAGGAATATGAGGAGACCTTCCCACTCACAGCCTCCAAAAAATACCTGGGAATACACCTAACCAAAGACACCAAAGATGTCTACAACAAAAATTTTAAACCCCCGAAGAAGGAGATTGAAGAAGACATCAGAAGATGGAAAAACCTCCCATGCTCATAGATTGAAAAATTAATTCTACCCAAATTAATGTACAGATTCAATGCAATCCTAATTAAAATCCCCATGAGTTTCTTCACAGACATGGAAAAAAAATCCTTAAATTCATATGGAAAAACAAAAGACCCAAAATAGCTAAAGCAACCCTGAGTGAAAAATGCAATACAGGGGGGATCACCTTACCAGACTTCAAGCTATATTACAAGGCTATAGTCATAAAGTCTAGGCTTTTGTGTACTGGCACAAAAATAGACCAGTTGACCAATGGAACAAAATTGAAGATCCAAACTTGAGCTCATACAATTTCTTTTTTTTTCCAAAACCAATTTTTTATTGAAGCTTTGTGCATTTAGAGCTCATACAATTTCAACCGCCTCATATTCAACAAAGGGGCCAAAAAAGCTCAATGGAAGAAAGATAGCATCTTCAGCAAATGGTGCTGGCAAAACTGAATCACCATTTGTAGAAGAACAAAATTAAACCCCTACCTCCCACCCTGTACAAAAATGAACTTCAAATGGATCAAAGACTTCAATGTGAAACCCAAAACTCTGAAGGTGATAGACAAAAATGTTGGCAGCAACGTATAAGACATAGGTGTAGGGAAAGACTTTCTAAATCAAACAGCAGCCACACAGGAAATAAGGTCAACAATTGACAAGTGGTACCTCAGCAAACTCAAAATCTCTGTACAACGAAAAACAAGGAAGTGAAGAGAAAACCCACAGAGTGGGAGTAAACCTTCACCAGTGATACATCTGACAGAGCATTAACATGTAGAATATATAAACTACTCTAAAAACAAAGTAGTAAGAAAACAAATGACCTACTCTGATAAGACTGGCTAAGATCAAGAAAACAAAAGATACCAAATACTGGAGAGGTTGTGGAGAAAGGGGAACACTTATCCACTGATGGTGGGTGTAAACTTTTACAACAACTATGGAAGGCAGTGTGGAGAACTCTTTTTTTTTTTAATTTTATTTATTTTTGAATGTGTATGAATGTACTGTCTGCATGTAGGTTTGTGCACCGTGTCGTGCAATGCCGCGGAGGTCAGAAGAGGGTCTCGGATTCCCCTGGAACTGGAGTTCTCCTGGAATTGGAGTTACAGACTGTTCTCAGCCGCCATGTGGGTGCTGGGGATCGAACCCAGGTCCTCTGCAAGAGCAGTCGGTGCTCTTAACCGCTAGGCTATCTCTCCAGCCCATGGAGAACTCTTAAAAGACTCAAAATGAACCAACCACCTGACCCAGCCATACCACTCCTGGGTTTGTATTCACAAGACTCATCCTACTGCAGAGATACATGCACATCTATGTTTATTGCAGCTCTCTTCACAATAGTGAAGAGCTGGAACCAACCCAAATGTCCCTCAACTGATGAGTGGATAACAAAAATGTGGTACATCTACACAATGGTGTTCTATGTAGCGGTAAAGAGAGATGACATCAAGAACTTGCAGGTAAATGGATGGAACTCGAAGCCATTATGCTAAGTGAAGTAACACAGTCCCAGAAAAACAAATGGGAAATGGTTTCCCTCATTTGTTGATGCTAGCATCAAATTCCCAGTTGAAAGGCAAGCTGAGCAACATTATTGTTATATTTCTTTTTATCTGAAAGCAACTGTGCTGTTATAATGTGAATCTCTGAATGGGCTCTAGAATTAACTTACCACTTACTTTCAGACATTGTAATTGCTGTATATGGGTGGGAGGTATGTATTCATATATTAGAGTAATATAAAATTAAAGGAAAAAATGTGAATGCCTAAACATTTTTGAATTAACATAGTTTATTTTCAGAGGTCATAATTTTTGTATATATGTGACATATATAGGCATATTTTGGAGCAATACAAATGGGAGGGAACAGCAACAACAGAAGGACTGGGTCAAAGAACTGACTGAAAAAGTTAAATTCTGCCCCAAACAATAAACCTCTGAAGAGAAAAACTTAAAAAAGACCGAGAAAAAGATGCGAGACATGTATGGCAGAATGCATGAACTGGGGTGGGGTGGGGGCAGGGAAAGGGAAACATGTCTAAATTGGACTGAGAAATGATGTATGAAATACACAAACATCAATAAAAGTATTTTATTAAAAAAAGAATCTAGCAAAGAGTGAGAACTGACAAGATAAAAGGAACTAACACAACAAGGCAATGTGTTATAATGGGAAGAATATTTGTTTTGTGTTAGATTGTTATTAGTCACACAGGTTTGCCAGGTGTATAAAAATATCTGAACACTAGTATTACAAACATTTTCTTTTTTTTTGGTCTTTTTGAGACAGGGTCTCCCCGTAGCCCCAGCTGTCTTGGAACTTACTTTGTAGACCAGGCTGGCCTTGAACTCACAAAGATCCGCCTGCCTCTACCTCCCGAGTGCTGGGATTAAAGGTGTGTACCACCACCCCCGGCTACAAACATTTTCTAAGCAAGATGGTTTCATCTATTCTGCCAAAATCTAACCTATATGGAAAACGAAACTGGTTTTAGTTGTTCCTGTACCTCAAATAGTGTCTCAATTGAAAATGTTCTTCAACATTTTTCTTTCCTCAGTGAGAGGAGTTCTGCTTCCCCAAATGGAAGACCTCACTTGGAACACCCAAAGTTCAAGTTTTCAGGCAACGCCGTCCTTTGTTCTGGTAAGCGTCTATGCCTTATATGCAGACCCAGCCCCCACAAGCTTCTCTCCTGTGCGACCTCTCCTGTTTACTCTGGAATTATGAATTTCCCAAGTGGTTCCCACTTCAAGTATTCTTTTGTGTCATCCCTGGACATCACTCATAGCTGTCAGCTCATGGGTACCGAGTGTTGGTTCAGAAAATTTAAGCCTCTATAGTGGTTGAATGAAGTCTGTGCTGCCAAACTCCACACATGGTGGAAAATTTATTGTTTATATCTTATACTTGCTTGGAGATAATTAAGCTGTAAGTACCCACTGAGCAGTTCTTAAGTTACCAAGAAATAGGATTTTATAGCCAAGACTATAAATTGATATATGTAGGTAGAGAGTATATATGATCAGCCCTATTTTAAAATAAAACTTGTTTATGGTTATCGGATGTGTATATGCACACTATTTATCCGTGAAGCCATGGATTTAGTTCTCCCTTCCACCTTTATGTGGGTTTCAGCGATTTGGCTCAGGTTGCCAGGCTTGGGCAGCAAGCACCTTCATCCACTGAGTCATCCCCCTGGCTCACAGCCTTCCTTTAAGCCAGGGTAGAAGCATTTCCTTCTGTACTTAAACGAATCTTTTTTTTTTTTTTTTTTTTTACCACCCAACTCCATCAGGAGTTCCTATTCCCCTTCTACATCTCCATTTTCCATTTCACTTATGGGGGGCATTGAAGAGAACAGAAAATGACTTCCTGAAGTATAGTTGGAAGAGCAGGGCTGGCACCTCAACAACAGCACGATGACTACCCATGTGCAGATGTCTCCAGTGATCGCTGTGATCACACAGACACCAAGAGTGACGCCTTTCCCACCCACAGTTCTCCTTTCTCTTCTTGTAAAATTTCTTTTTATCTCACACTAGCTCTTTGAAATAGTTGTTTCTTGACGTGAGCAGAGCAACGAGAATTTAGAAAGCAAATTCATTCAACCAGTGGTCTATATAACTGTCTCCTTTTATTGAGTTGTGAAGCAACTTAGGTTTGAAATGTGAAGCCATTGAAAATAACGTTTTCACTGAGATCTGTTTTGGACAAAGAATGGTTTTGGAGTGTTGATGCTAGATAGCACATTAATTTGACATTTATTTGTCCATTCATCCAAATAGATTTATTTTGTGCTTTTCATATGCCAAGTGCTGGGGAAACTAAGAAGAATAAGGTGTGGTCCTCCCTATGAGAAGTTTCCAGTCTGGTAGTAGACGGATTTCTAAGCAAATAAGGTGGCATAGTTGCTGTCCTGTAAGACCATTCAGGGTGTAGAGCCACAAAGAGGGGATGGCATGCCTTCTGGTCACACTGTCCTGGGACTTCTCCAACCAGAAGACGTGTTAGGGTATTTCTGAAACAAAGTGTAAAGGGCTGGAGAAGTGACTCAGTCCATAAAGTGCCTGCTTTCTCAAACTTGAGTAACTGAGTTCAGATCCTCAGTGCTCACATAAAAAAGTGGATCACACACACAGAAACATAAAAACAAGAATTTCTGAATCACCCAGAGGTTGCCAACTGGGGACCAGCTAGCTGGATTCAGAAACAGATATATATTTTGGAACCAAATTAAAAGGAAAAAAAAGCCAATATCTAAATATTAGGTTTTACATAACAATGCACGTTTGCAGCTTCTTTGGAGAGTCGGGAAGACCCTGATATCACTAAGTTCCCATTCCCGCAGTCAGAAAGTGGCCAGAGTGTGAGAGGGGCTGCCAACTAATGGCGGCAAGCACCGACTACTGGGCTTACTGCTCAGCTATGTGGCAGGAGCTCAGTTTTCCCATAAGCCGAATCTCTTATAAGAAGTCACAACTATAAGAAATTAGTTAACAATTTTAAAGAGCCTGGAACATGGTAACATTTTTATGATACATAATCATGTATATTTATGAAGTGTAGTGTAGGTTTTTACATTGTACATTGTGGTCAAATGAGAGTAATTGGCACATCTGTTCCCAACCATTTATCATTGCTGTGTATGTTGAGAACAGTCAAGTTTGGCTATTTTAAAATGTACTATAAATTATTACTAGTTATAATCACTCTGTTATGCTATAGAATACTAGGTGTTTTTCCTTCTAACTTTAGTTTTGCATTCATTAACCAGCTTTTCTCTATCCTTTTATCCATACTTTCCCAGACTTTAGTAATCACTATCTTATTGTCTGTATCTATACAGTCCAATTGATTTTCAGCGTTTACATATTAATAGCATATGAAGAATTTGAAACATTGAAATGTTGATGAATGATAATAAGACCTAATTGATTAAAACGGCCAGTTATTCCTTCCTTCAACATTTTACTTCTTTTGTAGAAGTGAAATTTATTTATTTATTTATTCATTCATTTAAAAATGTATTTAGCTGGGTGTGCTTTTTAAAAATTATTTATTATTTTTATGTGTATGAGTGTACTGTCTACATGTAGGTTGGTGCACCCGTGTCATGCAATGCTGCGGAGGTCAGAAGAGGGCATCAGATTCCCCTGGAACTGGAGTTAAAGACGGTTCTCAGCCACCATGTGGGTGCTGGGGATCGAACCCGGGTCCTCTGCAAGAGCAGTCGGCACTCTTAACCGCTGAGCCATCTCCCCAGCCCCAGAAGTGAAATTTATTAATCAAATTTAAAGTTTCAGACTTTTTTAGAGGTAGGAATGGTTATATTCAAGGTTTCTGGCATCCTAGTTTTGAGAATCACTTGTTTTACAGAATGTTTTCTTTTTTTAATTTATATTTACGTGTATGAGTGTGTTGCTTGCATGTTTGTAAGTGCACTCATGTTGCACAATGCCTGCAGAGGACAGAAGAGGACATCAAGTCTGGAGTTACAAATGGTTATTAACCAACATGTGGGTGCCAGGATTTGAACCTGGGTCCCATGCACGAGCAGCCACTGTTCTTAACTGCTCAGCCATCTCTCCCAGCCCCACAGTATGTTTTCTGTAGTACTGGAAAGCTATTCAAATGGAATTGGCAGAGGTGAAGCCGACAAATATGGCATTAAACATATCAGCAAACTATATTGAATTGAAAAAATTTAGGAGTTGAATTTGTTATAAAGAAACATCTATAAATAAAGCACCATTCTGGGCATGGTGTGCTTCCCTTTAAATGTATAAGAAAGCTTCATTACCATGTAATTTTTTTTAGAATTGGAATTGATGTTTTTTAGAATTGGAATTGATGTACCTTTTTATTTGAAAGGTTGGTTTTTTTCTTTCACACTTTGTTATGCATTGATAATGATTTTCTTTTTTGAGACAGGGTCTCTCTGTAGCCCTAGCTGGCCTGGAACTCACTATGCAGACCAGGCTGGCCTTGATCTAACAGAAATCCACATGGCTCTGCCTTCTGAATGCTGGGATTAAAGGTGTGTGCCACCACCCCAGCCCTATTTGTAATGACTTTTATTAAAGATATTATGAATATAAGGAAATGTATTTAGAGTTTAGTAAGATACTACCTTGGTCTCAGAAAGTGACAATGGTAGATTCTTGTCTAGTGTCTATGACCTTTCTAACCATGTATACTTGACTGTGTTTACCATGCTTGGATTCCTGAGAGGGCCTTAAATCCATTAGATAGCAGTTGAGTATTCCAAAGATAAAAGTGCCACTCTTGTACCTATAGAGATCATTTACTGGGCTGGTCATTGTAGTTTGTAGGCTTTGCAGTTGGGTAGCACTGTTGATTTTTTTTTTTCCATTAGCAGCTTACATAATACTTTCTGACACTATTAGAGCTAATCTTCCAGCCAAGTTCTGTGTCCAAAATATGTCATGTCTTCGGCAACAGAGTCTTATCTTCAAGTTCTGGGAGGCAACCATGGGATGTGTAAACAGCCTATATTATTTTGGAAGGTTCTTGGACTATGCTGACCAACAACTGGAAGGGGGTTTCCCTTCCCTGGCACTGTGATTTTTGTTATATAGTCTTCATCCACACACATGCAGTTGCATATATATTACATATATATTTCAGTAGCTTTGGAAACAATATATTAATAGATACTACTTGAGAACTCATTAAAATATTTTATTTTATGGGCTGGAGAAATGGCTCAGCGGTTAAGAGCACCAACTGCTCTTCCAGAGGGCCTTGGGTTCCATTCCCAGCACCCACATGGCAGCTCAGAACCACCTTTAAGCTGGGTGTGGTGGCGCATGCCTTTAATCCCAGCACTCAGGAAGCAGAGGCAGGCGGATCTCTGTGAGTTCAAGGCCAGCCTGGTCTACAGAGTGAGTTCCAGGCCAGCTGGGGCTATAAGGACACCCTGTTTCAAAAAGACAAATAAATTTTATTTTCAATTATGTACAGATGTGTGTCTGTGTGTATGTGAATGTGTATGCTGGTTCCTATGGAAGCCAGAAGAAGATATCAGGTCCCCTGGATAAGGAGTTACAGAAGTTGTAAGCCATAAGCTGTGGGGTGCTTGCTGGGAGTTGGACTTGGGTCCCGGTAACAGCATTACACTCTCTTAACCACTGAACTATTTCTCCTGCCTCTTGATGACTTCTATTGCACGAGGATTCAGGTGCTTTCCTAATATGTATCAAGACATAAGCTCTGTCTGATGAAACAGTTTCTCAGCATGGGCTAGATGGCATAAGCTATCTGATCTAGAATTTTAAAAAATATATTTGCGTGATTCAGTCAGAAGCATAGGCTGCTTTAACATAACTTTAGAAATAGTTCTAGAAAACAAATAGGGAAAAAAGTGAATTTCAGTTATAATATGATTGCAAGCACTCCGGAGAGATGGCCTAGCGGTTAAGAGCGCCGACCGCTCTTACAGAGGACCTGGTTCGATCCCCAGCATCCACGTGGCCGCCGAGAACCGTCTGAAACTCCAATTCCAGGAGAACTCCAGTTCCAAGACCCTCCTCTGACCTCCGCGGCATTGCACGACACGGGTGCACAAACTTGCATGCAGACAGTACATTCATACACATACAGAAATAAATAAAAATTAATATGCAAAAAAACAAAAAAAAAAAAAAAAAAAAGAAAATTGCTAACCCCAGGAGCAGGGACTATGTAGTCTCTGGGCTTTAGTGTCTCCGCTAGGACCCTTTCACTGTCTGGGCACATGAGGTTGTAGAGCCGTCTGAATGAACAGCTACAGTGGAAAAAAACCAGTTACAGTGGGAAGGCTAGAGTATCAGCTTTAGTTCTGATACTTTGTCTAATTTTTTTGGTGTGAGCCTTTTGATCCTGTATACTTCAGCTCTTTATCTGTAAAACATGTGATTTGATTATGTGATTCTCAAGTCTTTCTAATTCTAAAATGCAATAGCTTTTTATGTTCACACACATGTGCATGCTTGCTCTTTCCTCTTGACAACTAAGGTTTTTTTATAAACTGATGAAAGGCCTAGTAAAGTCCCTTAGCCTTTGGCAAGATAAGTTGGCATTTTTTCTTAACTTCTTTTTTTCATTCACATTCATAATTTCAGTTTATTCTTTTATTTTTGGTGGGGGGACAGGGTCTCCTTGTAGCCCCAGCTGTCTTGGAACTGACTATGTAGACCAGGCTGGTCTTGAACTCACAGAAATCCGCCTGCCTCTGCCTCCCGAGTGCTGGGATTAAAGGCGTGTGCCACCATGCGCAGCTTAAAGACGGTTCTTAGCTGCCATGTGGGTGCTGGGAATCAAACCTGGGTCCTCTGTAAGAGTAGTTGGTGCTCTTAACCACTGAGCAGATCATCTCTCCAGCCCCAATTCATTCTTTTTTTTTTTTTTTTTGGTCTTTTCGAGACAGGGTCTCCCTGTAGTCCCAGCTGTCCTGGAACTCACTCTGTAGACCGGGCTGGCCTTGAACTCACAAAGATCCACCTGCCTCTGCCTCCCAAGTGCTAGGATTAAAGGCGTGCACCACCACGCCCGGCTCAATTTATTCTTATTATATGTTAATTCAACTTTTCCTCTCTCTATAAGGTGCATTCCAAATAACTTAGACATTCTAGGCAAAAATACAATGCAGCTTTGTGTGAATATGTGGTGCAAAGTTGTGAGAGGACCCTGTACTTAGGTCAGCACCCGTGGGCTGGATTCACTGCATAGTTATGTAAGGTTAACTCTTCCTGATGGTTACATGCTTCCAAGATGCTATTGGCTTGGCTCATGAGCCATGTCTTACTCCTCAGGTTCACATATGATCAGGGATTCCATGAAAGGGAATTTCTTATCCTAAAATCTTTCACTTTCCCCACAGCTCATTTGTACCTAGTCATTTGAGGATGATCTTCAGCTTCTTTTACAATGGACTTTTGTGTTGCAGTACATTTTATTTTAATGAACTCAGGTTATTAGAGTATTAGACTCTGGTCTTATGTTCAGCATAGATTAAATAAACTCTGGGCTGGAGAGATGACCGGGCAGTTAAGAGCACTCAGTGTTCTTGCAGATGACCTGGGTTTGTTTTCCAGCACCCACATTGCAGTTAACACCTGTCCTTAACTCCAGTTTCAGGGGATGCTGTGCCCTCTTTTGGCTTCCTACTGGGCACCAGGCTCACACGTGGTACACTTATATACATGTAGGTAAAACATTCATACGTATAAAGTAAAAATAAATGTTCATAAAAATAAACTTCTAAAAAAAAAACTTCCACAAATGCCATGACCATTTTACTTATTAGCATCCTCATTAAACGTTTTTTACATTAGTCATCATAAGATTAAATAATTAGCATTTGTTGGGTTGTGTTTTTGTCAACTTCCCATTCTTGAACCCAACACTGAAATAAGATTAGTACTACATTAATAAAAGGTCACCAGAAAGAGAAGATTTTATTTTGAGGTATGATGCCATTTCACATGTATGGCAATTTATTTGAGACAATTAGATAGCACTTTGATATGATATTTTTCATAACAATAGAGAACCTTTATATAGATACCTTTCAGAATGGATGGCCTTGATTAGATAGCTTTCAGATGGTAGATAAAATGCTCACTGTCCCTTTTTGATATAGGCAGTGCACTTAAGTCTTTGCCAACAAGTTACAGATACTGATAAATTCAATGTCTGTAAAGTCATTTAAACAAAAGACACAGAGAAACAAAACATCTAAAGCAAGAGAAACAATATTTTCTCCTATAAATTCACTTTGCTTAGGGGCCTTTAACTATATTACTTCTCTTGGCCCTATATAGGCAAGTTTTGAGAGGTTATATAGGTTTTCTGTAGATCTTTAAGCTTTTAACTAGCTGAACTTCAATTTGATTCTAGAATGTTTGATTCAAGAGCACTTGTGCTTTTCTCCTTCACCATGACATTGTCCTTTCCCTAGGAAGCCCAGGAATATGAATAGGTAGGAAGCATTTGAAATAATGTGTTTCTTTTCTCTATGATATGATTTAGCCTTTTTCTCCCCCCAGGATAATACCTTTCAAGCCGAATGGCCTTCAGCAGATGAATCCACCACCAGCAATGTTTCACCACTTGGTTTCAGCTCTGGTCCTCCCTCAACCAATGGCAGGGAACTCTGGTCAGAAAGTGCTTTGGGTGATTTAGTGTTTACAACTAAATTAGCCTCTCCCTCGAACGTGGTCCTCAGTTCTTCCCCAGAAGGTTTAGAGGGCAGCAGCTTGACCCTTCATTCTGTCACCCCAGCAGTGCATCAGACTGGTTTCCCTGTGGCTTCTGAGGAGAGGACTTCTGGACTTTACATATTAGAATATGGTAAGGAATGTTAATCACTTTTCGTACTTATTTGCTGAGTCAGAATGCAAGAGCTTCGAAGAGAAGCAGAATTTAGAGTGATGAGAAAAGCATTAAGCATTCACTAGAGTGAAAATGTCTGGGAAAACATATGGGAGAGAAGAAACAACCAGATTTAATTAGTTAAATTGGAAAGTGCAAATAAATGCATACTAAGAAATGGATTTGAGGAGGTGGGAATCAATTAATTGATATTTTGATAGTCATATTGAAGAATATATAATCAAACTGCTATGACCACTACTGTCAAAGAACTTACCTGCTTAAATATTAGGGTAGTGAACTGCACCTAAGAAGATTATTCTAGTAAGTTCTAATAGGATTAATTATGGGGTCAAATCTAAAAATTTTAGGTTATGGTAATAATGAGGAGAATATGAAGTAGAGAAGTCTCCGAGAAACAGTCAAATATGATTTTGTAGAGGAAAGGAAAGATCAGTGTGATGGGGTGAACTCAAGATGGGAAAGAAGATGAACAAAGATATAAGTGGGTCTAGAATTTTGAACACAGGATACATGGGGGACAATAAACATAACAAAGAAAGAGGCACAATTCCATCTGTGTTTTTAATATGGTTAATTATTTTTATGGAACAAGTGTTTGAGGATTATTTTAATAGTCAAAGTCTTATGTTCAGGGAAGGGGGTTATATTAATGAATGATTATATTATAAAGATCATATCTGCTTATAGGGTAGATATAAAATCAGCCATTGTCCTTGGTAACTGGAAAAAATAGGCAGCTAGTTTTATTAGGAGAATTAGGGTTATGTTTTGGCAACTTTGTAGATTCATTAATGAAAAACCTTGTTTTTAGGATTAGCCAATATTGAAGACTCGGAAGATGTTCTTTCTACTGATCCATTGCCTTCAAGTTCATTCATTCAACCTGTGCCTAAAGAAAGAGTACCTTCTATGGAAGACTCTGATATGACTCTTCCGACATCCTCACCATATCTGACTACTTCTGTTAGGGAAGATATTGCTATAGAATCCTCGGCCTCCAAAGTCATAGACCAATTAGAAGTAAGCCCTTTGTTTCCAGATACCTCTGTTGAAAAAGAGATTGTATTTGAAAGTGGTTTAGGTTCTGGATCTGGGGACAATGTGGATCAGATTACTTGGCCATGGAGTGAGACTTCATTAGAGAAGAGCACTGAACCACTCTCAAAGTCATGGCCTGAGGATAAGGCCTCACTCTGGCCAACTGACAGTATAGGTGAAAAACTGCTTATAGATGACAAAGTTACTAAACACTCAGAACATAGGTCTGATGATAGAGCCATAAAATTTTCAGAGGAAGATTCCCTTCGTGTATCTACTGTACCCATCTTTGTAGAGTCTGCAACACATTCTACATCTCTAATCTTCTCCAAGCACACATCAGAAGTACCTGACACTGATTCTTACTCTGTTACTAAGGTACCTCCTTTACTGGAAACTATTGAAATCTCTGCTTCTACTGAGGAAAGAGACCAAGTGAATATGGAGGAAACAACAGAATCATCTAGTAACAAATGGCTTGACAGCAAGGTTTCAGTGGCAAAGCCAGACATGCAGCCTGTGTGGACCATATTGCCAGAATCAGATACAGTTTGGGCAAGAACTTCTTCCCTAGGGAAATTGTCCAGAGACACACTGGCAAGTACACCAGAGAGTACTGACAGACTCCAGTTGAAAGCGTCCATGACACAGTCTTCTGAGTTACAGCCAAGCACCATCTCCACCCTGCTAGAGGATGAAGTAATAATGGGCGTACAAGATATTTCATTAGAACTAGACCGGGTAGGCACAGATTACTATCAGCCTGAGCTAATCCAAGAGCAAAATGGCAAGGTTGGTAGCTATGTGGAAATGTCTACAAATGTTCACCCCACAGAGATACCTCTTGTGGCCCATCCCACCAAGGGAGGTGACTGGAGTCACACCCAGGCCGCAGGAGCGTTGGTGGTTTTCTTCAGTCTCCGAGTGACGAACATGATGTTTTCAGAAGACTTGTTTAATAAAAACTCTTTGGAATATAAAGCTCTGGAGCAAAGATTCTTAGAATTGGTAAGCACGAAAGTGTAAAACATGGGCATTAGTGAACATCATGTGAATTTCTCCTCACCCTCGGCATACCAAGCCTGAGTCCAGGGAATGATCTCCTGTGGGCATTGATTTCCTATCATCTGTAGATTGCATCATGGGTTTGGGTTGGTAGGAGAAAAATAAGACAGGTGGCTTCAAGAAATGGAGATGTAAGTGTGACATGAGGATGATAAGACCGTTTAGATACCGAAGGTCTATGCCAGGAATTCCGAAACTGACTAACAATTCCTTTGTGGCTATTCCTATCTTCAATGTTGTGGCCCTTCAGCGAAATAGAGCAAATGAGCTATGAGTATCTGAAATGCTCTATGAGGTCCATAAAGTTTTATGGTACGAAATCACTCCTAATTTTTAAGGTTTTAATTGGTGTATAAAATAAAGGGTCATCTGAACGACATTATGGTTATATTCGTTTATCTGAAAGCAACTATGTGTTATAGTGTGAATCTCTCAACGGGCTCTAGAATCCACCCATCAATTATTTGTATATTTTATTTTATTTTTTGGTATTTTTGAGACAGGGTCTCCCTTTAGTCCCAGATGGCCTGGAGCTCACTCTGTAGGTCAGGCTAGCCTTGAACTCACAGAAATCCGCCTGCCTCCGCCCGAGTGCTGGGATTAAAGGCGTGTACCACCACGCCCAGCTATTTTCAGACTCTGTAATTACTGTATATGGGTGGAGAGTATGTATCCATATTTTAGAGTAATATAAAATTAATGGAGGAAAATGTGAATTCCTAAACATACAAAAAAAGACTGAGAGAAAGATGCAGGACAGTTATGGCAGAATGCATGATCTGGGATGGGGTGAGGTGGGGGGAAGGGAAAGGGGAATATGCCTGAACTGAATTGAAAAATGATGTATAAAATACACAAAAAATCAATAAAAAATTAAAAAATAAATAATATGAATACCAAAAAAATTAAAAAATAAAGGGTCATGACATTTTCATATATATGAAATACCTATGTATTATTGTGTTTTGTTCATATTCAGCCCCCAGCTATTACTCTTGTCTTCATTGCTGGTTCATTTCATCTTCCCAAATAGGTAGTGTCCTTCTGATTTTATGTCTTATTTGTGTATATATATATATATATATATATATATATATATATGTGTGTGTGTGTGTGTGTGTGTGTGTGTGTATACACACAAATTTGTATATATATCACAAATGATGGGGCAGACTAATACATGACATGTGTGTATACATTATATATATACATTTTATATATATACATATATATATACAGTTAAATCATGATCCACATGTGAACAAAAATTATCACATTTTACTTCTTACACTGTATTACTTTTTCCTGTTCTCCTTCATGGAGAGGAGCATTTTGTTGAATTTATCACCAAAAAACCCCCAAAACATCTTTTTAAAATTGTTTTTATTGTCTTTTTTAGTATGCATTCAACAAACTGCTAAACTTTGACCTTAAACTTACCCCTTCATGTATTGCAGCTGGTTCCTTATCTCCAGTCAAATCTCTCAGGGTTTCAGAACTTAGAGATCCTGAACTTCAGAAATGGCAGCATTGTGGTGAACAGCCGGATGAAGTTTGCAGAGTCTGTGCCTCCTAATGTCAACAGTGTTGTGTACATGATTCTAGAAGACTTTTGTACCACTGCCTACCAAACCATGAACTTGGCTATTGATAAATACTCCCTGGATGTGGAATCAGGTAATAATAATACCTATTATTGTGGTTTTGTAGTAGCATCCAGCGACTATTCTTGTTTTCTTTTTCATTGAGTCAAAGTAAATCCCATTCTCATAGGAAGAAAAGAGTATTATGTCAGACACATTTTCTACATCTGGAAAACTATCAAAGTAGTTTTCAAGTATGTCTGAGAAGGCCGAGTAGACTTGTGTTCCCTGTACTGCTTGCTTCCCATTCCCCTTTCTACATGTTCTTTCCAGCTCTGTCTGTTACTTAATTTATTTTGCTTTTATGATGCCTTGACCTTCAAATATGGCCTTTCTTCTTTCCAATAGATGATACTTGATAGTCAGATTTTAAGTTTCTGAATTGATTCCCTTAATTTAAAATATATGCAAATGTGGGGCTGGAGAGATGGCTCAGCGGTTAAGAGCACCAATTGCTCTTGCAGAGGACCCGGGTTCAATTCCCAGCACCCACATGGCGGCTAAGAACCATCTTTAACTCCAGTTCCAGGGGAATCTGACACCCTCTACACCAACCCACGTGCAGACAGTACACAGCCTGCAAATTGGTTTCATATGAAGGATGCTTGTACTCATGGATCATCACTTATAGCTAAAAAATGAAAAAAAAAACTGAGAGAAAGATGCAGGACAGTTATGGCAAAATGCATGATCTGGGATGGGGTGGGGGTAGGGGGGAAGGGAAAGGGAAATATGCCTGATCTGAATTGGAAAATGATGTATGAAATGCACAAAGCACCAATAAAAAAAATATGCAAATGTAACTCTTTTTTATTGAACCCAGGGCCTCCTACATGCTAAACAAACATTCTGGCTTCATTCCCAGCCATCATTTTTACTTCTTTTGGTTTGAGACTGTCTTTTTTAAAAATTGTATTTATTTCTGTATGTGTATGAATGTACTGTCTGCATGCAAGTCTGTGCACCCGTGTCGTGCAATGCCGTGGAGGTCAGAAGAGGGCTTAGGATTCCCCTGGAACTGGAGTTCTCCTGGAATTGGAGTTTCAGACGGTTCTCGGCCGCCATGTGGGTGCTGGGGATCGAACCAGGGTCCTCTGTAAGAGTGGTCGGTGCTCTTAACTGCTAGGCCATCTCTCCAGCCCCTGAGACAGTCTTACTACTGGCCTTGAACTTCCTGTGTAGCATAGGCAGCTCTTAAATTTGTAATCCTCTTAGTTTTTTTTTTTTTCCATTTTTTAGCTATAAGTGATAATCCATGAGTACAAGCATCTGTCATGTAAAACCAATTTGCAGGTTGTTGTGCCCAAACCCCCACAGCCCCACCTTCCAGCGGGGGGTGAGGGGTGGTATGTTCAATCAAGTTGATCAAATGAGTGTCCAGACTACATTGCTGTAGTTTCATCATTCACCCCAATCGCAGCCCTTACATTCTACAACGCCCCCTCTTCCGCAGATTGTTCCCTAGGCTTAGAAAAGGGGCACAGGTGGATGAGAGGCAAAACAGTCCACTCTCTCTGGAGCTGTTGTCTTGGACTCTGATCAATTCTGGCTGTTTCCTTTCATGGACTGACAGTTTGTCCAGGAATAACCTTTCGATCCTACTAATGAAGCACAAGCAGTTAAGAAAGATGCAGGACAGATATGGCAGAGTACATGATCTGGGATGGGGTGGGGGTGGGGGGGAAGGGAAAGGGAAATATGCCTGAACTGAATCGGAAAATGATGTATGAAATGCACAAAGCATCAATAAAAAAAAATGTTAAAAAAAATTTGTAATCCTCTTGCCTCAGCCTTCCAAGTAGCCGGGATTATAAGCCCATGCCCCACGTCATCCCAGCCCTTGCTTCACTTTCCATATTTCTGTACCCAGATCAACTTTCTCTTCTGAGTTACAGACACATTAACTACTTGACAGTCTCCATTTGGATATATTTGACATATTCTGTATGCAGTAAAGCTAAAGTATTTGAGGGTAAGCTCATATTTAGTATATATCCCCACTATCCATCTAAGTCTACCCTTCTCAGGTTCTCCATCTCAACCAATGGAAGATTTATTTATGGAGCTGTTTAAGTCAGAAACCTAGAAAATGTAGGGCACTCTTGATTCTAATCCATTCACCAAACTTATATTAATGCCGAATTCTAAACTATCCCAAATAGTCTTGTCTCTCTCACTATGGCTACTAGTCTACCCACATCACCATTGTATCTCATATGGACCCCTTCGCTTGCTGTCCCACCTGTTTGTTTTACAGACAGCAGTTTAATATTCTTTGTAAAACAAGTTTCAGATTATTTCACTTGACTGCTTTTCTCCTGTCAATGGCTGCCTGGTTCAGTAGCCAGAAGGCCTGATCTCCAGCTTCTTTCTCAGTATTCTACAGTGACTTTTTTTTTTTTTAAATTAAATTAGCTTTAGTTCCTCAAACCTCCAAATCTTTTTGTGGCTGTAAAGCCACTGTCCTCTTTGCATGAAACTTTCTCTTCCCCTTTAGGCTTCCATTCAAATGTTACTTCTCAAGACATTAAGTGATTTCCATAACCTGGATTGGACCTGTCCAATTATGTTACTCTCTTATAACATTACAATCATTTCCTCTATAAAGTTTACCATCTTTTATAATGTTAATTTATGTGAGTCATAATAACCACTTTTCCCAGTTGAGCTTTCCACAAAGATATATTGG
This sequence comes from Rhizomys pruinosus, assembly GCA_009823505.1. Lineage (NCBI taxonomy): Eukaryota > Metazoa > Chordata > Mammalia > Rodentia > Spalacidae > Rhizomys > Rhizomys pruinosus. The sequence goes on along the minus strand of VZQC01011911.1, from coordinate 909,275 downwards.
TTGTAGTAACCACCTTCTAAAAGCCAGAAATTAGCATGGTGCTCTAAGCAATCAAGAAGGTTCTCAAAAACACTGTGGGTGAATAAAATGAACCATTGTTTTTATTTGGAAGAATTGGATGCAGAGAATACTATTGGGGCCCATAATTTTATTCTTTTTCCCTTTCACATTCCAGAGGACAGTGATTTTGAGTAGGAGCGAGGAGGAATGTGTAGGGTCATATTTCTCTAGTGCTTTTTTACCCTCAAACTGGTTTGAAAATGAGACTTTTGTTAAACTGGGGGAAAAAAAGCAAACGTTCTTTCCTTTGAAATACTTGAAGGACCATTATTCATGGAAAGTGAGGAAAATGATTTAGCTAATCTCCCCACATCCAAACCTCTTACCACTTGAGTTTTCTAAGGCTGCTTGCACATTCTTTGCCATGTGGTGTAGAGGAGGTCAAGAACTTTTGCCTTCACTCTGCCATTTATCATCTGTGTGACTTTAGGTGAGCCATTTGGTCTCTAAGTCTTATTCTCTCATATATGATATGGGCATACTATTAGCTAGCCTATGTACTTCATGAGTCTAAGCCAAGGGTTAAATAAATATGCAGAAGTACGTGATTAGTTATAATTCACAAAACTTTTAAAGTTCTGGGGCTCAAACTCAGGCCTCAACCATGTTCATCAGGAACTCAGCCACCAAGTCATATCCCGGATTCCTAATCAAGTTCTTTTAGAAATGGATTACAGTACATAAGCAAAGTTACCTAATGCTTAATTTACCAGTTACACATCAAACCATCCAGATTTATAGGGTAACCCTTTTTCTTAATATTCAAAGGAACTGGCGCTGGCATCTCCCATATACAGGAGAAAACCCCTTATCTCTGTTCCTCTCCCATCCATTACTAGGTAGTTTCAGGCTACTTAAATGTCTCTTAATCACCTCCAGCTCTGGGTTTCTTTTTAATTTTCATTCTCATATTTTTTTATGATGCTGGGAATCAAACCCAGGGCTTTGTGTATGCTAGCTAAGCACTCTACCATTGAGCTATATGCCCAGCCCTTCTCTTAGGTGTGCCTCCAGCCTTGTACCTGTCCTTTTATCACCCTAACACAGATCTTAGTACCATGTTTACTTTTTTCAAAGCATCTACGGCACTAGAGAGTTGATTCTATCGGCTGTCTGATGAAGTTCCAAGGGTCATGGCGAGGCTTTTGACAGGGTCTCCCTGGTCCCAGCCCACCTCCTGAGGGGCTGTATTAAAGGCACCTGCCACCATCTTGGAGTGGGTGGTTTTTGAAGTGTAGCAGATGTCTTAAATATCATTGTCAGCCAGAAGCATCCTGCAATTCCACCACCCTCCTCTCAAGGACATCGTTTTGCTTGCCTGCTTTCCCTGGGATGCAGCCAGCTTCCGTGTTGTGCTGCGTAAGCTTTCCCTGCAGCCCTTCCGGAGTTCCTCCACTCTCATCTTCCACAGCCCATGCGTTCTCTTCGCTGCTCCTGGAAAACCAGCTTATGTGTAATTCATCCTGCTGTTTGGATACCTTTTTCCTATTCCGAACAACTCCAGGCCTACCTCTGTTCTTCTAAAAGTCACTAAGGTATTTTTCCAGGGAAGATTATCCAGGCCATTTACCTTTAGCCAGAATAAAGGATCAGCAAGAGACTTTTCTAAAAAATCAAGGTTGTTCCTCGATAACTCCATAGACATAGTAACACATTCGGACTGCTCTCGCCTCCATCTTCTCCATCCTCCTTCCACTCCTGTCAACTCCTCCTCTTCACTATAAACCCCTTTCCCACATTCGTATCTTTTTTGAGTAGGCGTGAGGAGGAATGTGTAGGAGTTATCCACGTGAGTATACATTTGGAACTCTCCATTAGACCTTTAGGGGCTTATTAGTAAAGCTAGTCTTTTATTTACTTATTAGTAAAACTAGTCTTTTATTTTATCAAGGAATGTATGGAGTTATCCATGTGAATATACATTTGGAACACTCCATTAGACCTTTAGGGGCTTATTAGTAAAACTAGTCTTTTATTTACATAGTTAAAATACTAAGCTTAGGTGGGGAACAATAGAGGAAATACCTAACATTGATCTCTGGTCTCTACATGTGCAAACACAAGCCAAGTGCACATAAATATATAAACCACACATGCCTATATATAATATAGTTTATTTTCATATGTGAGTGTATGCATATATGGCTTAGTTTCTAGAAGCAAAAGGGAATAGCATTTTACTTTTTCCCATATAAATATTTTTTCCTAACTTATAGAAAGAGATTCTGTATGTTTCCTTTTTAGTCATACCCCCAGAAAGGCCATGAAGTTAAGAAAATCAAATAGAGATCCCCACTACATGTATACTTTAAGTGATCAGATTATTGTTTTATGTCAACATGGCCTAGGACGTGCAGTGTCTCAGATAACTGCACTTTCGTTAATAGAGGGAATGTGTGCCATACCCATGGTGTGTGCTCCTGTTCTTTATCATGCATCAAGATTAGATTATTACAAAATCATAAAATGATTACTAGGGGATTACACAACAATGTAGGGAACATACCATGGCTTGCTGCTGTGAAGTTCCCCTGTAGAAGCTGCATGTCTGTCAGCACATTCGTTTGTGCTCCTTGTTTATGAGCATCTTGTCTTGGCAGAGTTCCCCTATATTGGTTTCCTAAGACTGATTTGATAAGTTACTGTAGATTAGATACCTGGCAGCAACAGAAATTTCTCCTTTCAACGTGCTTGAGGCTAGAAGTCTAAAAATCAGTGCGCTGACAGGCCCATGTTCCCTCTGAAAGTTCCAGGAAAGATTCTCCTTCACTTTTCTCCTAGTTGCTTCTTTTTTAAAAAATTTTTAAAATTTATTTATGTGTATGACTGTACTGTCTACATGTAGGTTTGTGCACCCATGTCGTGCATTGCTGTGGAGGTCAGAAGAGGGCGTCGGATTCCCCTGGAACTGGAGTTCTCCTGGAATTGGAGTTACAGACGGTTCTCAGCCGCCATGTGGGTGCTGGGGATCGAACCCGGGTCCTCTACAAGAGCAGTCGGTGCTCTTAACCGCTAGGCCATCTCTCCAGCCCTAGTTGCTTCTTTTTCTCTGGCAATCACTGGCATTTCTTGGTCATCAGTTCATTACCTGCCTCTGTTTATATGTGGCCTTCTTCCTTGTCTGTCTGTGTCTCTGTGTCCAAAATTTCCCCTTCTTATAAGGATATTAGCCATTAATGGTCCATGTCATCCAGCATGACTTCTTACATTGTATCAAGAAAGCCTTCCTTTTCATGTACTGTCACATCTGGAGGGTCTAGGCAGGTACATAACAGGGAAAAATAGTATATTTTTAAAAAGAATATTGATTTATCTGGATATAATGAAACTATGTTATTTTTATTTATTTATTTGTTTTTGGTCTTTTTAAGACAGGGTTTCCATTTAGTCCCATCTGCCTTGGAGCTTGCTCTGTAGACCAGGCTGGCCTTGAACTCATAGAGATCCACCTGCCTCTGCCTCCTGAGTGCTGGGATTAAAGGCATGCACCACCACGCCTGGCGAGACTATGTTATTTTTTGACCACTTGGCTCTCTAGCTAAACTCTATACTTTCTCATACAGACAAGTCTATGATTAGTTCCAGCTCTTTGTTGTTTTTTACATCTTAGTTATCATTTGCCATTCATAGCTATTCACTGGGAAAGAGCACTTGGTGGAGCTGTGGTCAGCATCCCTGTAGTCAATATCTTATATCACTTTTGACTGTTGTCCTAATTAATTTTTTGTCATTTTTCTCTTACCCTGTCAGTAACACAGTAAGTCACTGAAGACAAAACATTGTTCACAATGGCCTGAGGAGTTGCAGGGATGATTTATTTTCTAACACTGGCTTCTACAAATCTAGATCGTACCCAAGGGTACCTCTATTAGGCTATCTCTATCCCTACCCCTAAGGCTCCTACAGTTTTTTCTAGGGTTTCTTCTCATCCCATGCTGTCACTGTGGAGCAGGAACATAGCAGTGTGTGTAGGTTATAGCTAGACTGGGTTGGTAGAAATGAAAACCTGGGCTGGAGAGATGGCTCAGTGGTTAAGAGTGCCTACTGCTCTTTCAGAGGACCCAGGTTCAATTCCCAGCACCCACATGGTGGCTAAGAACTGTCTTTAAGCCAGGCATGGTGGTGTATGCCTTTAATCCTAGCATTCGGGAAGCAGAGGCAGGTGGACCTCTGTGAGTCCAAGGCCAGCCTGGTCTACAGAGTGAGTTCCAGGGCACCCAGGGCTTTGGGAGACTCTGTCTCAAAAAAAAAACTCAAAAAAAAAAAAAAAAAAAAAAGAAAAAGAAATGAAAATTGTGTTTAACTTAGATCTCCAATTACCTGATATTGATTTTAAAGTGAATATACCCTAGATAAAGCATGTAGAGTCTTTCCCAGGCCATAGGCTTTTATGATGTGGCTCTGAGTTGCAGGGAAATCTGAAACAAACTGACAAATCTATGATGAATAAGGAATTGCTTTGTAGCAGCAATCAGGGATGCTATATTTTCATGGCTCAGGCTGGGGGTTGTCCCATGGTGCTTTGCAGGAGAAGCTTTACTGAGGCGCATCACGTATCCCAATTCCTGTGCTTTGTCTCCTCTTGCATCATTGTCTGGTTCACTTGATGTTTTAGGTGATGATGCCAACCCTTGCAAGTTTCAGGCCTGCAATGAATTTTCTGAGTGTTTGGTGAATCCCTGGAGTGGGGAGGCGAAGTGCAGATGTTACCCCGGGTACCTGAGTGTGGATGAACTGCCTTGTCAAAGTCTCTGTGACGTACAGCCAGACTTCTGCTTGAATGATGGAAAGTGTGACATTATGCCGGGGCATGGGGCCATTTGCAGGTATGTTGTAATTGGTAGAGATTTTGGCTTTCAAGGTTGTATATACTTTCTCAGAAGAAGATGGGTTGACTGTATAATTTTAGGACAATCAGTACAATGTTTACTGCATTCAGGCAATTAGATGGATGGTGGGTCATTTAATAGGCCTGAATTATATACCCAGTTCAAGTGGTTATTTATGCTCTAAGGTTCACCCTTCTAAATATAGGCCAAGAATATGAGAATTATCTGGAGATCTTGGTGTTTTGTTTTTAGTGGTGATGTTAAAACCATTGATATTCAAATAATATTATCTAAATATTATCTAAATATTATAAGGTCAGCAGTTTATATCTAAAGGTAAAAATAGAGGGGCTAAAAAAAAATAGAGGGGCTATTTTGTCATGGTTAGCTTTTATTAGTAGTAACTTTGAGCTCCTATATTATACCAAGTCCTTCTCTTTATTTTCTATTGCTGTGATAAAAATACTGACCAGAGCTCACTTGGGGAGGATAGGGTTTATTTGGCTTATAGCTTACAGTCCATCATCAAGGGAAGCCAACGTGGGAACTCAGAGCAGGAACCTGGAGCACAGACCATGAAGGTATGCTGCTTACTGGCTTGATCCCCTGGCCTGCTCTCTTATATGACACAGGACCACCTGCCCAGGGGTGGCACAGCCCACAATGGTTTGGGCCCTCCTACATTATTCAAAAATCAAGAAAACGCCTCGCAGACTTGGCCGTAGGCCACACTAATGGAGGAAAGTCCTTAGCTGAGGGCTCGTAGACTTGGCTATAGGCCATACTAATGGAGGAAAGTCCTTAGCTGAGGGCTCGTAGACTTGGCCATAGGCCGTACTAATGGAGGAAATTCCTTAGCTGAGGTTCCCTCTACCCAGGTGTGCTGTGTTGACTACTGAAGCTATCCAGTACAAGAGTATTAAAAAATAAAGTCAAACAAGTAGTAAAGTTTCAAAGTAATGGCAAATATATCTTACTCTAAGTCCCTCTGGTACCCATTCGTAAAAGCAGAACAAATGCAGAAAAAATGCCATTGTTGCAGATACACAAAGTCAATTATCCTGACCACTCTTTCCTAACCACTCTGCTCAAAGAAACAAAACCCCAAACAAAAACCTAAGCAGCCACACCCATCTGCAGCTGCGTGGCTGAAGGAGGAGGGAATGCCGAGAATAAGCAGGAGGAAGGTGAAAGAGAGGACAGTTTGGGACTGTAAAAAGGTGTAAATGCTAGTACAGATTCCTGAAACAGAGAAACTAGCTGGGGATTATCCAGATGGTTTTACGCAAAAAAAGTATAAAGTTTAACTGGAAAGCTAAGGGCAGTAACAGTTTCTTGATATCCAGAAAAATTAACATTATTTTGCATAGCAGTAACTTCCTTGTCACTCTGGTGATTGAAGATGTTTTGCACTGGTCTGTGGCCTTGGGATTTTGAGGATCTCTTAGGGACATGTGTGGTATGGGAAGCTGAGTTTTAGAAACTGTATTGCTGATTTTGACCTGATAACAGTTACCTTCCTTCTTGGGCCCATGCTTTTTGTTATCTCTACATGAGAAATTTGAATAGGATAATTTCTTTATTCACCAATTGAAAATAGTCATTCAGGGTCTACTTGTTCTGTGCCAGGCATCAAGCACCATTTTCAATTATGTATATACTGGCATATCAAGGCCTTTTGTTTTTCTGCTATACTGGAAATATGTGTGTCAGGCAAGCACTCGACTACTGAGCTAAACCCCGGGACCTCTCTTCACGTCTTTAATGACGCTTCGTATGATCAACATTTATATCTCTACCTTTCTCATTCCATTAGAGATTCTGTTCACTGTCACTTTGAGCAGAGTGATTCAGATCTTGAGTTTGGTAATTGTTCTTACAGGTGCCGGGTAGGTGCAAACTGGTGGTACCGAGGTGAACACTGTGAGGAGTTTGTGTCTGAGCCCTTCATCATAGGCATCGCGATTGCCTCAGTGGTTAGCCTTCTTTTCGTCTCTTCTGCTGTCATCTTCTTCTTTGTGAAGACACTTCAAGGTCAGAATGACAGGAGAGGAGAGAGGACCACCAGGTAAATAAGGAAAGAGCTCTCCGATGGAACCAAATACTCTGTTTACGCATGCATTTAGTACTTACTATGTGCCAAATATTGAACAAAGAGATGGGCAGAGGGCACAGAGCTGTAAAATCAATGAAAACATGATCCATCCTCAAACTGGTGTCACATTAGAAAGAAACATAAGTAGCTCAATGAATGAGATGATAAGAGGCCTCAACAAGTGCTGGTTTTGTCTGGGGTACAGAGTCCTGAAAGTTTAGTGATAGTCTGGTATTTAGTGGGGCAGAAGAGTGGACATTTGCAGGCAGTAGGTGGGACTCTTTGCAACCAGTTAATGAACGCAATCCAGGTCAGGGAGGCCTGTGTCAACATCCACGTGCACTGCAGGGAAGCAGCTAAGAACGTGAGCGTGGCGAGCATTGCTGCTCCATTGTGGGGTAGGGTGTGGAGAGGGGTTGATGGAGAGGAGGAGAAACAAAGGTGTTTCCCTTGTTGAGGACAAGAAGTGTTACTGTTTGTTTCTCTTTGACTTGTACAGATTATAAGTTTGGTTAAGAACCTGACAAGAAGTGAAATCTGGTTGTTTGTTTAGTTAAATGTGTTTTCACTAATGGAGGACATAAAGCCTTGTCCACTTGCTAGTCTAGGGATCCAAAGACGTTTTTAATTGTTTTATGATCATAATTTCTGGTTGTACTCACTTTCTACATCTCTAGAGTCTTTAATAGTTACTTTAGGCCTGTCTACCTTCCCTGACCTCTAACCTGGCTAAGGAGACACCAGTTCTGGGGTCCTAGACCACCAAGGCACACCTCCACTCTTCTTATGATTTCTATTGACTGAGTTTATTCAGGAAAAAGAGTTCAACAGATTCTTTGTATCATTAGCATTTAGAGAAATCCATGGTATGTACTCAATACTCAGTAAATATTTGTAGACTTGAATTTAATTGAGGCTCAGAGTGTTTGATATTTATGTTTTTTGTCAGATTTTCTATGTGGTTACACACTGAATTTTTCATAGGTATAACTCTGGGAATAATGGATCTGTGTTTGTTTAATGAAACACTATCAACTGGTAGGCACAGTTCCCAAACAACATTTATTGAGTGTCAAGCAATGGGGGAAATAAGGTAACTGAAATAGGGAACGGCAATGACACCTGACAAGTTTGGAGACTAATCTGGACATTTCTCATCGTTCCTCCAACCCCACATCTCTCTCTACTTCCTTTCTCTTTCTTCCCCAACATAAATCTTGTAGCAGAAAAATAGACTTTCACATAGTTGAGATCTGAAGGTGATCCTTAGTTAATCGTACATTTCTTCTTGTGGCTCTAGCAGGCAGCCTGACAGCCTGTCATCTGTTGAGAATGCTGTGAAGTACAATCCTTCATTTGAAAGCCACTTGGCTAGATGTGAACAATATGAAGAGCCCTATTGCCAGCATCCGTTCTACAGCTCTTCTAGTGAAGACATGTTTGGTGGTCTGAGCAGAGAAGAAATCAGACAGATGTATGAGAGCAGTGACCTTTCTAAAGAGGTAGGAGGCTTCTATCGCTGGTGCTGCACTGCTGGTTTGTCTGTGCATATGTGTGCATGTGCGTGGGCTTCAAGAGAGGATGAAAAGTATTTAATGGTTAGTTATTGCCTGGTGATGTCTCCCAGTGATGTGGTGGTATTCAACTCTGAGCTGGTCCTTAATCCCCAACCAATTACTTCTTTTCCCACAATTAACAAATAAATACCCCGTCATTTCTCCATTCTTTGCTTAGGAATATATGTTAGAGTTAGACTAGTTCACATAGTATCTGTCCAGAAATACTTTGGGGTTTTTTTTTTTTGGCAGTGCTAAGGATTGAACCCAAGGCCTTGTGCATGTTAGGGGAGTGCTCTGCCACTGAGCTATGTCTCCAGACTCAGTTCACATAAAATCTCAATCACTATGCATATAGCCTTCTGTTTTCCTAAAGCAGAAATTCTTTCTTACAGCTCTTTCTTGGGTAGCTCGAAAACCTTACAATCCTTATAATACTTAGAATTCCTTTAAAAAGAATGTTGGTGCTTTTCAAATGCAACAGATAGCCTCTTTTTTGTTGTTTAAGGAAATCCAAGAGAGAATGAAGATTTTGGAACTGTATGCCAATGATCCTGAGTTTGCAGCTTTTGTGAGAGAGCATCGGATGTAAGCATTGCAGCAGCACCGCAACTCACAGCCCATCTTAAAGTAATGTTAGCAGTGTGAGCAAGTAATTCCTGCCCAGGTGATAGAGGCCTCAGTAATAACCAACATGTATTAAGTTCTTTAGAGCTTATGCCTGTCTACATAGATTATCTCATTTATTCCTTCAATGACTTCATAAAGTAGATGTTTCTTATGTGAAAAAGAGAAGGGTTAGAGAGATGAATTTTACTTAATGGTATTGATACTAAGTATCAGAGAAGATTTAAAACCAACACGCTGTCTCTTTTGGTCTGGAGCCCTGGACTAGGTTATCAGGCCGCTCTTGCTACCCTAGATCTCACTAGTAGACTGATGCGGTTAAGAGCACCAACTGCTCTTACAGAGGACCGGGGTTCGATCCCCAGCATCCACATGGCGGCTGAGAACCATCTGAAACTCCAATTCCAGGAGAACTCCAGTTCCATGGGAATCCAACGCCCTCTTCTGACCTCCGCGGCATTGCATGACACGGGCGCACAAACCTACCTGCAGACAGTACATTCATACACATGCAGAAATAAATAAAAATAAAAAAAAATGATTTTCATAGACGGTTTGTATAGATCAAAATTCAACACATCCTTACATTTTCACCTCTACTTTGCAGTGTGCTTTCAACCACACATTTTATTAAAGGGCATTTCTCATTTTTACCAAGTTTCATTCCGCCCCTTTATAAGTATTTTAATCATGTATCTTGGCAAAATGTCTACATTTTTTTTTTTTTTGTTGTTATTTTTGAGACAGGGTCTCCCTGTAGCCCCAGCTGTCCTGGAACTCACTCTGTAGACCAGGCTGGCCTTGAACTCACAAAGATCGCCTGCCTCTGCCTCCCAAGCACTAGGATTAAAGGGGGGGTGCAACCATGCCCGGCTACAAACAATTTTGTTTTTTTCCCCTAAGATCTACAATAAGACATAGGCTACAAAACAACTATCTTGTAAAGACAATAAAAATGTATTTTTAATTTTTTGTTTTATTTATTTTTATTTTATGTGTATGAGTGTTTACACACACATGTTATATAAGTGGCACCCTGTCATGAAAATCCCGCAATGGGCGGCAAGAAGAGGTGATTGGACTCCCTGGAATAGAGTTTGCAGGCAGTTGTTAGCCATCATATGGGTTCTGGGATTTGAGTCTGGGTCCTCTGCAAGAGCCAGTGCCCTTATCTGATGAGCCATGCCTCTAGCCCCATTAACTGGACTAGAGGTCTGTCTATCTTGTTTACTCTTTTAAGAACACAAAATTTTGGATTCATTGATTCTTTGTCATTGTTTTGCTTGTTTTTCTATTCCCTTGAATTTCTGCTCTGATTTTTGTTATTTCTTTCTGTCTGTGGTTTAGGATTGCATTGTTGTTAGCTCTCTCAAGTGCTTTCTACTTGCAGTCGTTAGATTGTTATTTGCTGCTCTTTTATTTTTTTTTTTTTTTTTTTTTGTCTTTTCAAGACAGGGTCTCCCTGTAGCCCCAGCTGTCTTGGAACTCGATCAGTAGACCAGGCTCACCTTGAACTCACAAAGATTCACCTGCCTCTGCCTCCCAAGTGCTAGGATTAAAGGTGTGTGCCATCATGCCCAGCTTCTATATATATATATATTTTTTTAATTTTTTTATTAATTTTTTTTATTTTTTATTTCTGTATGTGTACGAATGTACTGTCTGCATGCGAGTCTGTGCACCCGTGTCGTGCAATGCCGCGGAGTTCAGAAGTGGGTGTCAGATTCCCCTGGAGCTGGAGTTCTCCTGGAATTGGAGTTTCAGACGGTTCTTGGCCGCCATGTGGGTGCTGGGGATCGAACCCGGGTCCTCTGTAAAAGCAGTAGGCACTCTTAACCGCTAGGCCATCTCTCCAGCCCCCTATATATTTTTAATGTAGGCACCCAGGGCTATAAATTTCCTTCTTAGGACTGCTTTCAATGTATCCCAAATGTTTTGTATTGTCATTTTTCTTTAGTTCCAGGAATGCTTTTATTTCTTCCTTGACCCATTCATTGTTCAGGAGTGTGTTGTTTAGTCTCCATGTGTTCTTGTAGGTAGTAGGTCTTTTCCTGATGTTGATATTGAGCTTTATTGCACTGTGGTCTGATATAATGCATGAAATTATTTCAATACTCTGTATTTGTTGAGGTTTACTCTGTGTCCCAGTATGTAGTCAGTTTTGGAGATGGTTCCATGTGGTGCTGAGTAGAAAGTATATTCTCTGGTGTTTGGGTGTAATATACTGTAGATGTCTGTGAGGTCCATTTGGTGTATTGTGTTGTTCAGTTCAGATGTCTCTCTGTTTATTCTTTGTCAAGTTGACCTATCCAAAGGAGAAAGGGAAATTAAAGGAGTACTAATTGGAAAAGAGGAAGTCAGGCTATCCCTTTTTATGATAGTTTACCTAAGGGATGCTAAAAACTTCACCAGAAAAATTCAAAATTAACTTACAAAAATTAGTAGCATTTCTATATACCAACAACAAGCAACTGAAGAAGGAATATAAGGAGACCTTCCCACTCACACTAGCATCAAAAACAAGAAAATACCCAGGAACAAACCTAACCAAAGACACCAAAGATCTCTATTACAAAAATTTTAAACCCCTGAAGAAGGAGATTGAAGAAGGTATCAGAAGATGGAAAGACCTCCCATGCTCATGAATTGGAAAAATTAATATAATAAAAATGTCCATTCTACCCAAATTAATGTACGGATTCAATGTAATCCTAATTAAAATCCCCATGAGTTTCTTCACAGACTTGGAAAAAAAATCCTTAAATTCATATGGAAAAACAAAAGATTTCCTCCCACTTTGTGGGTTATCTTTTCACTTCTTTGTTTCTTTTGCTGTACAGAAGATTTTGAGTTTAATGGGGGTCCCACATTATCGATTGTTGATCTTATTTCCTGCACAGCTGCTGTCTGATTTAGAAAGCATTTTCCTACATCTGTATGTTGTAGGTTACTGCCAGTGTTTTCTTGTATCATCTTCAGAGTTTCAGGTTTCATATTGAGGTCTTTGATCCATTTGGAGTTGATTTCTTTTGTAGCGTGAGAAGTAGGGGTTTAGTTTTATTCTTCTATAAGTGGTGATCCAGTTTTGCCAGTACCATTTGCTGAAACCATTTCCTCCATTGAGTCTTCTTGGCCTCTTTGTCAAATATGAGGTGGCTGAAATTGCATGTGCTTGAGTTTCGATCTTCAGTTTTGTTCCATTCATTTATGGGATGGTGTTTGTGCCAGTACCAGGCTGTTTTTATAGCTATAGCCCTATAATATAGTTTGAAGTCTGATACAGTAACCTCCCTGCTTTGGTCTTTTTGCTCAGGGCTTTGGCCATCCAGGGTCTTTTGTTTTTCCACATGAATTTTGGGATTTTTTTCTAAATCTGTGAAGAAAGTCATGGGGATTTTAATTGGGATTGCATTGGATCTCTATATTACTCTGGGTAGGATGGTCATTTTTACTATATTAATTCTTCCAATCCATGAGCATGGGGGGGCCTTCTATCTTCTGGTGTCTTCTTCAATCTTTTTTTTTTTTTAACATTTTTTTATTGATGCTTTGTGCATTTCATACATCATTTCCCAATTCAGTTCAGGCATATTTCCCTTTCCCTTCCCCCCCACCCCCACCCCAACCGAGATCATGCATTCTGCCATAACTGTCCTGCATATTTCTCTCAGTTTTTTTTTCCATTTTTTAGCTATAAGTGATAATCCATGAGTACAAGCATCCTTCATGTAAAACCAATTTGCAGGCTGTTGTGCCGAAACCCCCACAGCCCTACCTTCCAGCGTGGGGTGAGGGGTTGTATGTTCAATCAGGTTGATTGAATGAGGGTCCAGACTACATTGCTGTAGTTTCACCATTCACCCCAATCGCAGCCCTTACATTCTACCACGGTCTTCTTCAATCTTTCAGTCTCCTTTTTCAAGGGTTTAAAATGTTCATTGTAGAGATGTTTAGTGTCTTTGGTCAGGTTTGTTCTGATATTATATTGAGACTATTGTGAATGGAAATGTCTCCCTGTATTCCTTCTCCAAGTGCTTGTTTTTGGCATAAAGAAAGGCTACTGATTTTTCTAGATTAATTTTGTAATCTGCCACTTTAATGAAACTGTTTATTGTTTCTAGGAGTTTTCTGGTGGACTTTTTTGGCATCCCTTATGTATACTATCATGTCTTCTGCAAAAAGGGATAGTTTGACCTTCTCTTTTCCAATTAGTTCTCCTTTAATTTCCTTCTCTTGTCTTATTGCTCTAAGAAGAGTTTCAAGTAGTATATTGAAGAGGAGTGGAGATAGGGGGCAGCCTTGTCAGGTTCCTGACTTTAAGGAGAATGCTTCTCATTTTTTCCCATTTAGAATGATGTTGGCTGTGGGTTTGTTGTTTTTGTGGGGGTTTTAAAAAATTAAAAAAATTAAAAATTTTAGCAGAGTAAAAGAAAAATATTTAAAGAAAAATAAGTATGGGTGATTTTAGGGTTGTAGTTGGTGATGTATTACAGCAAAAACTAATTTCAGCACATTTTTGCTTTTCCAATGAATTGCTTTTGTTTTTCATGGCAGGGAGGAGCTTTAACCCAAATGCTAATGTTAGAAGCCTGAAGAAGATGGAGAATGCTTGTTACCCTCACCATGAAATTAACCTGGAATTTGGACACTGTTGGCAGAAGAGTTTCTTTTTTTTTTAGTTAAAAAATAAATGTGAGACATACTTCGCTCTCATCCCAGCTTAAGTTTTTGCAATGTAGCAAAAACTATGACAATTTTTGTTTCTACAAAGACCAAGAGATAAGTTTTGGCTCTGAAAAATAGTCTAACAAACAAACAAACAAACAAAAACAAGAAACAAAAATACAAATCCAGACCTGAGAGTTAAGTCTGTAGTTTCTCTGCTTCTGAATCTTGAAGGTTATCTCCTAAAAATAGCCCCCCAAGTTTCCTGGTAGGAAAATCAGATGAGACAACACAGGAGAAGTTAATCTTAGTAAGTCACTGGTTTGCAGTGTATTTATTAATGTCAAGTGAAATGGGGAAGACTGTGAAATAATTTTAATATAGTTTCAAATAAATTAGCCACTTAAATGAAAACGTTGGCTTCTTGAATAAACTACTGAATTAAATGGACTTTTGCTGTTTGTTTATATCTGATGCTGCTAGACAAAATTTGAATTTCTTGAGCATGCTAATCAAAACCACAACATTCATATTAATTATATTAGTATCCTGTTTTTGAAGCTTTCAGGAATAGTACATATAAGTGAAGTTTCAATGATTCCCATTGAAGACAAAAATAATCATGTGGGCAGGGACTGGAATGGGTGTTGTAGCAAGTCCATAGCAGAGCATCTACTTTGCCAGTGGATTGATGGATTATGTCAATACTGACAGGTTCCCTGACTGCTTCTGAGATGGAAGTATGTCTTGGGCAAATCCTGAATCTTCCATAGTTCCTGGTAGATTAATACAGAAAACAGCATCTAACTACCTCACATGATGTAGGTGAGTTCATTGCATTGTTTCTCCTTTGTGTGATATCAGCTGTCTAAATGATGTCCTACTACAAACAGGACAAGACTTTATCAAAATAAAGTGTTATTAAAATTGTCCTGGTTGGAAAAGCCCATGTATATAAATTTTAAATAAAAATTCATTTTTCCCAGGGGTTATTTTGAATGGATAGTTTTGGTAGGGTAAAGGCCAAGTAATCATTAATTTATAATTGCATGGGCAAAAGGTTATTATGAATTCAAGCAATTTATGTGTACACCTTCAAAAATAATCATGAACATCTTGATTTATTTTTTTTTGTACAAGAAATAGTTAACCTAGGGCAAAATGGCCATAAGAGGAAATATTTGATTCATTTATCTTAAATTGATGATTATTAGTTTTATTCATTATGAGGTCATAATAGACTAAATATCTGGGCCAGGGACATGAAAGCCTTGACATTATTCAGATATATTCAGCTATTTCACAAAGTACATGAGAGCAACAGCCTCTCTCTCTCTCTCTCTCTCTCTCTCTCTCTCTCTCTCTTTCTCTCTCTCTCTTTTTCTCTTAATTCAAAATGAATCTAAGCTAATACTGGGACTTTATCTTTTGGGCTAATTTGAAAAGTAATTTGACAGTTATATTTAGAGCATCATAAGTGTTAAATATGTTTGCATTATTAAATGCTTGTTTTATTTATAAATTTGTGAAATAAAGATTTCTGCTTAAACATATGTATATGTATGTGTATGTATATGTATATGTACATGCATATGTATATATGGGGCTGTAGAGTTAAACTTGTATCCACAAATGCTCTTTGGTGTGTGTCCATCCACTGGACCCTGGTCAACCTATCAAAGTTCATGCCATTAAATAAGACTGACTCTCCCTCTCCCTGCAGACATTCACTTCCAATAGTTCCTTGGGTGGGGTTGGGGTTTCTTACCCACATGCCCCCACCCATGCTCACATTTTGTCTGGCTTGAACTTTTGTGGGACTTGTGCATGTTGTCACCACTACCGTGAGTTTATAAGAGTAACTTCCCAGATATTTGGAACCTTTGTTTCTTTGTTGTCATCTACCACCTCTGTTTCTTATAATTTTTCTGTTCCTCTCTCTTCTGCAATGATGCCTGGGCCATGGGAGGCAGTAGTTTGATACAGATGTCCAATTCAGGGATAATCACTTGCAGCCCATTATAATCTGCAGTTTGTCCAGTTGTAGGTCTCTGTTAATCACCATCTGCTGCATAAGAGAGCTTCTTCTCTGGTGAGAGTTGAAAGATTCATTAAATATATGGGTATAATAATAATAAATCACTAGGAACTAGTTGTTATACTATTAGAATAATAGTACTAGGCTCTCCCCTATGGCCTATGACATATATCTAGCCACATGGTGCATGTGCCTGCTTGACTGTATGTGAACCAGGTTTGTGCAGAGTCCATGGAGGCCAGAAGAGGGCATTGGATATTTTGGAACCAGAGTTCCAAGAAGTTATGAGCTGCCCGATGTGGGTTCTGGGAACTGTACTTGAGTCCTATGAAAGAGCAACAAGTGCTCTTGATCACTGGACTATTTCTCCAGTCTTCAAAGATCACCTTTTTTCAAATTTATTTTTTATTGTTATTAAACTTTTTTTCATAAATCATACATCATTTTTCAATTGAATTTAGAGTCACTTCCCTTTCCATGCCCCCACCCCACCTGAGTCCCTGCACTCTGCCATACATGTGTTGCATCTTTTTCTGAGTCTATTCAGAGTTTTTTTTCCAGTTCTTTTGTTGTTGTTGTTCTCTCTAACTTGTATTGCTTCTATATATATATATATATATATATATATATATATTATATATCATTAAGTTTTATAAGTATACATAAATATATACATACATACTCATATCACCTGAATTGGAGGATTTTTTTTTTTTTTTTTGCTAAAATATGTCATGTTTTCCTTAAGGAAGTGCTCAGATGTTCCTCCTTGGCAAGCCCAAACAACCATCAATCCTGCCTTTGTTCTCCACACTGGGGTCTTTCCCTCCCACAGTCCCCCAAATGAAGTCCATTAAGTACGCATCCTGTCTTGATCCCCCTGCAGTGGCCTCCATGATACAGTCCGAGTAGTCCAACAATGGCAGTCTATACTCTGACGAGGCTGAAGTCCCCTTAGCTGTTTAGTCCACAAGCTGGGTGTCTCAGTAGTCCCCATCTGGCATTGAAGGCTTGGAGGATTCTTGGAGAGACATGAGTCTTCAGTCCATATTGGAGGGTTAAAAAGCTGTGTCTCATGTCAAAGATCACCTTTTAAAAAGTGCTTTCTCCAAGGCAACTTAAAATCATGTAATCACCAAAGTCTCAGTTTTGCAATAGGAAGGGCTGGCAACATATTTACTGTATAAGGAAACAGCTGATTTAGGAGAATAACTTATCTTTATTAAATGGAGATGTTTTAGCCAAGAAAAATATGGGTCAGTTTTTTTTCCCCCTCCTAAATTGTTTCCAAGGGTTCCCAGTGGAAATGGGTGGGGCCTGCCCTCAATAACCCAGCTGCAGTGAGTCAGGATCCTAGCTCATTCTATTCCCAAGTGTGCAATCACTGTAGAAAAATGATGTAAAGGTCACAATCCTTAGCAGGACTGTATTGTGTTCCACAAAGGATCCTGGCTGGAGGTGGGAAGATGGGAAGGTACCATAACATAGTGGATGATGTAAAGAATTTGCCTGGAAATTTCCTTGACTCATGCATCTTATAATATTTAGACTAGTCTTGTCAGTTAATAAGAGACAGGTGAAATAGCCTGTCTTGGGATAGGCAGATACTGCTTAAAACAATTCATTTTATTACTACAGCATAGACTAAATGATTATGAATTTTGAGATTTTCTCTCTTATTTGCTTAATAAGGGCATGTATAGGTTAAAATAATCATGACATAAGAGACTACAGGTATAATTATGTGTCAGGATTATGTGATGGTTCCTAAGTGGTAATGTACAAACACTAATATATATTTAAATATGGAGTATGGTTAATGGCAAACTATTCTTTTACATCTTATTTATAATTAAAGCATATTCAACAGGGAATAAAACAAATTCAACTTACTGTACTATTTTCCCAAAAGTTTTTAGTCTTAATATCAGTTAAGTAGCTAACAAATTATATATATAATATATATATATATATATATACAGATTCCTTGATTATCTTGTATATCACTGTGGTGTATTCACTAGTGATAAACAAGTCTTTAAGGTCTTGTTTTTTAATCAATTAGGAAAACAATTGATAACCTTAGGGACACTTGAATTGTAATCACCATTCAAAGACACACAGTATATAAATGATGTATGAAGATGAAAATGATTGATTGATCGATCTTAGTGGAAGGGGTTAAGAAAACTGGAGATGAATCTGGAACCCAGTTGTGGCTTTGAATTTTGCTGCTAGTTAATGATACTGAGTCATGCATGACTTGGCCTCTATTGAACTTTACGCTTTCAGCTTTTCTTCATTTTAAGACAGTGATGGAAAGAAAACTGCTGAAGTTGATCAAAAGAAGATTATGTGGGGGTAGCTAGCACCAGTTATCTTTCAAGAAGAGGAGAAATTGGTGACTTGTCTAAAGAGAACCAAGGAGATACACATACGGTAACAGTCCTCTGTCAAGGAGTTGCAGGAGGAAAATCAGTTAACAGTTGCTATCTAAGCAGTCAATTTCTAGTGTTTTGGCATCAAAATCCTCAGCTTTCAGGCTTTTTCTTTCTTACATCTGTATACTGTCTTTCTGGTATGAGGACATGAGAAAATTCTAAATCAATGTTGAGAAGAGGAGAGAGGGTGGCTTTGATTAGAGTCTAAAAACATACTGTAAAAACACAGGATGAGAGGAATAGGTCTAATAAACATCTGTTGGTTGATTCATTAGTGACCCAATTTTAGGAGAAATGATGAGTAATAGCTTGATTATAAGACCTGATTAAGGTTTGGATAAGTACCAGTGACTCTTAGCTCACTGTCACCAAGCTGGCCCACTTCTAGGGCTTATGAACTTATGTCCCATCTGACCTGGTCTTTGATGGGTCTTGTTCATTAAATAACATTTAACACCTTGACACACACACACACACACACACACACACACACACACACATACACACACACACACATATGCTGTGTCCATCCCACTTCTTAAATTTTTTATTTATTCTCATTTTATGTGTATGCATGTTTTGCCTGCAGATATGTGGGTGTCCCCATGTAGTGCAATGCCCATGGAGGCCAGAAGTGGCTGTTAAAGGCTTTTCTGGAACTGGAGTTACAGGTGGTTGTTAGCTGCCATGTGGGTGGTGGGAACTGAGCCCTGGTCCTTTGCAAAAGCAGCCAGTTCTTTTAAATGTTGAGCCATTTCTCCAGCTCAGCTTTGTTTTTCTTGAACCTATCTTTTTTTACACTATTTTCTATAAGGAATGACTCAGATTATAAACAGTAATTTGTCTGTTAGAAAATTTTCATGGTTTGGAGGAAACTTTGGTAATTATTTGAAAATAAACTGGTTGGATTTCTAGTTTAAAAATGTTTTTCCTTTTATGTGTATGAGTGTTTTTTCTGTATGTAAATGCACCATATGGATATAATGGCTGTGGAGGCCAGAAGAGGGTGTTGAATCCTGTGGAACTGGAGTTATAAATAGTTATTAACTAACATGTTTGTGCTGGGAACTGAAATCTGGTCATCTACAAGAGCAGCCAGTGCTCTAGCCCACTGAGCCACCTCTCCAGGCCCTTTAGTGTTGTTTATAGTGATTGTGCTGGCTGGTTTTTTTGTCAACTTGACACAAACTCAAGTCACCTGGGAAGAGAGAACTTCAACTGAAAACTTCCTCAGCTCAGATTGGCCAATGGCCATGTTTACCAGGTATTTTCCTTTTTTTAAAAATTTTATTTCTTTTATGTATATGAATGTACTGTCTGCATGCAGGTCTGCGCACCCATGTCGTGCAATGCCACGGAGGTCAGAAGAGGGCGTCGGATTCCCCTGGAACTGGAGTCAAAGATAGTTCTCAGCCGCCATGTGGGTGCTGGGAATTGAACCTGGGTGCTCTGCAAGAGCAGTTGGCGCTCTTAACCGCTAGGCCATCTCTCCAGCCCCACCAGGTATTTTCTTAATTGCTCAGCCATGTGGAAAGGCCCAGCTCATTGTGAGTGGTGCCATCCCTAGGCATTGGGTCTGAGCTGGACTATAAGAATGTAGCTGAACAAGCCAATAATTAACCATGTTCCTGTTTGGTCTGTGCTTTAGTTCCTGCCTTGGTTTCCCTCAATGATGGATTGTAAAATGTAAGATTAAATAAACCCTTTCCTCTCCAAGTTGCTTTTGGTCATGGTGTTTATCACAGCAATCGAAACAAACCTCGAACATCGAAAATTGGTTCAGTTGGCCTCTTTCCTTTTTTCTTTTATCAAAGATACTGCTTTTCTATCCCCGGGCATAGTGGTGCACACCTTTAATCCTAGCACTTGGGAGGCAGAGGCAGGTGGATCTCTGTGAGTTCAAGGTCAGCCTGGTCTACAGAGCGAGCTCCAGGGCAGCTGGGGCTATTTTTTTTTTTTTTTAATGTGTATGAATGTACTGTCTGCCTGTAGGTTGGTGCACCCATGTCGTGCAATGCCCCGGAGATCAGAAGAGGACGTCAGGTTCCCCTGGAACTGGAGTTTAAGACAGTTCTTAGCCGCCATTGTGGGTGCTGGGAATTGAATCCGGTCCTCTGCAAGAGCAGTTGGCACTCTTGACCCCTGAGCCATCTCTCCAGCCCCCACTTTTCTATTTTTAATTAGCCATTTTATTAATTAAATCTGTTCACTGACAATTTCATACATGTATATAGTACACTCTGGTAATGCTCACCACTACCTTTTTTTAAAATCTCCCTTCCATCTGTCAACCTGGACTCCTCACTGCAAATCTGTTCCCTACATTCATATTTTGTTTTGTTTTATGACACTGAGTTTAACCAGGGCCATCCGTGTGACCATGGGTTTGGAACTATCTGTTGGAACTTGGTGGGCTCACCAGTAGGTATCCTGAAGATATTGTCTCCTCTTCTCCCAGAATCTGTCAGTAGCTAATAGGACAAGTTGGACTCCATGAGCCCCTCCCCTATCCAGAACTGACTACTGACAGGCCAGTCTCTTGCATATGCCTTAGATGGGAGGTTTATTTATTTATTTATTTATTTATTTATTTATTTATTTTTCACATAAATTTATTTTTATTTTTTTAACAAATCTAGACCCGTGTTCCCGCCCATTCCCCCACCCCACCAGAGCTCATGCATTCTGCCAAACATGCTTTTCATCTCTTAGTCTTTCTCAATATTCTCCATGAGGAAGTTGACTGTTTTGAGCAGAAGTTCACTGTTTCAGTCAGTTCTTTGATGCAGTCCTTTCTGTTGTTGTTGTTTCCAATATGCATTACGTCCGACTGCTTTGGATAAAAGCTCAGGGGGCCCTACACAAGAAATACTTACAACTGGGTAATTGGCAATAGCATCCACAGATGAGGGATACCATTCGTCGTTTGTTTTTCTGGGACTGTGTTACTTCACTCAGCATGATGTCCTCTAGCTCCAGCCATTTTCCTGCAAAGGTCGTGATGTCTTCTTTCTTTACTGCTGCATAGAACTCCATTGTGTAGATGTACCACATTTTCTCTATCCACTTGTCAGTTGAGGGGCATTTAGGTTGGTTCCAGCTCCTTGCTATTGTGAAGAGAGCTGCAATAAACATGGTGTGCATGTATCTCTGTGGTGGCATAAGTCTTGAGGGTACATTCCAGGAGTGGTATGGGCTGGGTCGGGTGGCAAGTCTAATTCCAAGTCTTCCAAGTGTTCTCACACTTGCTTTCCATAAGTGGCTTACACGAGCTTACATTCCCACCAGCAGTGATGATGTGTTCCCCTTTCCCCACAATTCTCCAAGCACTTGGTATCATTTGTTTTCTTGATCCTACCAGTCTTATTGGAGTAAGATGGATATCTTAAAGTGGTTTTGATTTGCATTTTCTTAATGATTAGTGATGTTGAACACTTCTAAGGTGTTTCTCAGACATCTCTAACTCCTCACTTGTGAAGTCTCTGTTCAGTTCTTTGCTCCATCTATTGAGTGGGTCATTTGTTTCTTTCTTCTTTGTTTTTGAGTAGTTTATATATTCTGGAAATCAATGCTTTGTCAGATGTTATCTGCAGTGAAGGTTTCCTCCCACTCTGTGGGATTTCTCTCACTTCCTTGATTGTTTTCTTTTGATGTACAGAAGCTTTTGAGTTTAATGAGGTTCCCATTTTTCAATTGCGACCTTAATTGCTTGTGCAGCTGCTGTCTGATTTAGGAGGTCTTTTCCCTACGCTATGTTTGTAGTCTGCTGCCAACTTTTTCTTCTATCACCTTCAGAGTTTGGGTGTTCATGTTAAAGGTCTTTAATCCATCTGGAGGTCACTTTTGTACAGGGCAAGAGGTAGGGGTTTGATTTATTCTTNGTTGTAATTCTGATAGGTTTCCCCTTATAGGTCACTTGTTGTTTTTCTCTTGTGGCTTTAAGGATTTTGTCTTTGTTTTGGGTGTCTAGCATTTTAACTATGATGTGGCGTGGAGAATTTCTTTTCTGATCTTGTCTGTTTGGAGTTCTATGTGCTTCTTGTATTGGTATTGGTTTGTCCTTTTTTAGTTTGGGGAAGTTTTCATCTATTATTCTGTTGAAGATCTGATCAATACCTTTCTCTTGGGATTCTTCTCCTTCCTCTATTCCTATGATGCAGAGGTTTGATCTTTTCATAATGTCCCACAGCTCCTGGTTGTTCCATTTTTGTGTATTATTAAATTTTTAATAATCTTTCCTTGAGGTTTTTAGTTGTTCTGTGTTATCTTCCAGGACTGATATTCTTTGTTCTGCTCCCTCCATTCTGCTTCTGAGGCTTTTTCCATTCCTTTCCTCTTGAATGGATGAGTGTTTGATTTCCTTTTTCATTTCCTCTTCTGATTTCTTTAGTGATTCTACTTCTTTTTGGAGCTTCTCGATCTCTTTTTGTAGCTCTTTGGTTTGCTGGTTGGTTTCTTTATCTTTTTCAGCATGGGATCTTTTCAGTGCTTCTACTTCCTTCTGGAGCTTGTCATTCTCTTTCTCTAGGTCCTTCTTGAGTTCCTCATTCTCTTTTCTTAGTTCTTTAATTTGTTCTTTATGATCTTGTAGTTCTTTAAATATGTTCCCAATTGCGTTTCTGATGTCTGTGTCCTGGGGCATCCCCAGAGGGATCCCACTGCAGGAGTCTTCCATAGGGTTGGTAAAGCTTGGCACAGGATTATCCTGCCCCTTTCTGGTGTTGTCTCTTCTTCGTGATCCTGGCATATGGGCTTCTCCTTGCCTGTATTTCAATGTGACTCCTAAATGCCTCTTCACTGTGTTGAAGGCTTGCTTTGCTTGCCTCCTTCAGATGCCTCTTTGTAATCCCAGTTGGGGGGGGTCTTCAGCCTGCACCCCGGTACCTTCCGCTGGGCTCAGGAGATCTCAGATCTCAAGAGTCACACAGGCCTACCTTTAATACCGGCTGGGAGGATAACTCCGCCCCCACAGCCACAAAATCAATCAAGCCAAAGACAGCTGGACCAAGGGATCAACAATCAGCTCTGCGGAGGCACCCAGTTCCTACCTGTCTCACGCTCTTCCTTCTGCTTAGATAGGAGGTTTAAATGAATCATTTATGGCTGAGCATTCAACAATCACTCTCAGCACCTTCAACAACCATTTATCATGAGTCACTGCAAAGAGAGGTTTCTCTAGTTAAGGATAAGAGTAGCACTTGTTTGTTGACAATCCCCCAGGCCTACTGGGGAATTTGGGGGTCCGACCGGAGGAATGGGGGTGAGAGGCGCAGAGTCAAAACACAGATTCTGGGAATTGGGTGAACCCAGACAGAGGGCGAGATGTCGTGGACTCGTTTATTGGGGGCAGGGTTAGGGGTTGTGTACTGTTCGCATTCCGGCTCTCCTTTTGTCGTCTTCTGATTGGCCCAGGTCTGCAACACTGCTTGTATGGTTTCACCTGCCTAGGGCAGGTTAGGTTGATGAGGGACAGACTCTGCGCATGTGTAATTCTCAGCATACTGGCTATACTACATTTGTTTATAAGTATAAACACAGATATTTAGAAGACAGATGATTCTGTGTCAGTTTAGGTAAATAACAATGGTAGATTCCCTCTAGAACCTATCACTTTCTCAGGCATATGTTTTTGACTGGGCTTATAGTATAAGGTACAGATTCCTTCTTGAGGAGTGGGCCTCAAATCCACCTAGAGTGCAGTTGTTACTCCCATAACAGTTGTGCAACTGTATAAGTGGGCATATCTTCCCTTGCGGATTGACACTGTAGTTGGTAGAGTACACAGCTGGGCAAGGCTACTGATTTCTTTTCTCTCCCAGCAGCCTGTGTAGCATCCTCTCCCATTATGAAAGCTATCCATCAGGGATGAAGCTCCTAGCTCAGTTCCAGCTTGTTTGTCTATATCTTGCAACCAAGCTGTGTGGTGTCTTATCATATAGTGCTCATGGTTAACCATGAGAAAAGGCAAGAGTCTGTATTAACTTGAGGGTCTCTGGGACATTCCTGACCAATGCCTAAGGAGGTACATCCCACATGTGGAAGTAGGAGTTTTGTTTGGGAACTGTGGTGGTTTGGATGAGTGTCCCCCATAGGCTCTAGGTATTCAGACATTTGTCTCCAGTTGGTGGCGCTGTTTTTGGAGGTCTTGGAGGGTGTGGCCATGCTAGAGGAAGTGCGTTGCTAGGGGCAGGCTTAGTGAGTTTAACAAGCCTCGTGGTATACAGTTGCTTCTCTTTGCTTCCTGTGCTCTTTGCGAGATGTGACCCTCGATTTGCTGCTCCAGATCCAGCCACCACGCCTCCTGCCACAATGGACTAATTCCCTGGAACTGCCAATCGTAAGCTCAAATAAACTCTTCCTTTTATAAGTTCCTTGGTCTGGTGTTTTATCACAGCAACAGAAAACTGACTAATACAGGAACCCATGGCTTTTAGGAGCAGCATTATTCGCCTATTTGTTTCTAACTCTTTTAAATATTATATATTTTAACTGGATTGTAAGATAGTAGGTTTTCATATAGCTTTTTCATACATCCTTTGCTTGGTTAACCTTCCCTTCCTCTACGCTCTCATTTCCCCCAGCATCTTCCACCCACCTCCTTCCTTGGCTAACCCTTTTCATTGTGCATACTCTGCCCCTCCCTTCCTTTAACTTATGTTTCACTCTCCTGCCTCCCTAAGGCCTCCCTCTCAGTGGCTGCTTTCCATCCTCCTGCTTTCCAAGGAAATTCCAAGTTAAACACAAAAATAAATATTTGAAGCTATCCACAGATGAGAACATGAAGTATTTGTCTTTCTGAGTCTGTAAATGTTTTCCAGTTTCATCCATTTACCTGTAAAATTCATAATTAAATTTTCCTTATAGCTGTGTAAAATTGCATTGCATATATGTACTACATTTTTATTTTTATTGTCCATCAATTAATGGCCATCAAGGCTGATTCTATTTCCTAGCTATTGTGAATAGAGCAAAAAAGAACATGGATGTACAAGTGTCTCTGTAGTTGGATATAGAGTTCTTTGAGTTGTACACCTAAGAGTGGCGTAGCTGAGTCATATGGGAGTTCAATTTCTATTTTTCTGAGAAACCTTTAGACTGATCTCTAAAGTGGCTGCACTAGTTTATACTCCCACCAATGGTGTTTAAAAGTTTCCCTTCCCCAACATCCATGCCATGCATTCTCAGTTAGCTTTCTATTGCTCTGATAAAACACTATGGCTAAACCAACTTGGAGAAAAAAGGGTTTATTTAGCTTATACATCCTAATCATAGTTCATCACTGAGGGAAGCCAGGGCAGGAACTCAAGGCAGGAACCTAGAGGTAGAAGCTGAAGCAAAGACCAAGGGGGACAGCTGCTTACTGACTTGCTCCCCTGGCCTGTGCTAAGCTTCCTTTCTTGTCTAACTCAGGACCACTTGTCCAGAGGTGGTAGCACTCCCTCCCTCCCTCAGTTGCTCCCTTGCTCCCTTCCTCCCTTATCATTCATTGATAAAGAACATGCCTCACAGACTTGGCCATAGGCCAGTCTGACAGAGGAACGTTCTTCAACTGAAGTTCCCTCTTCTCAGGTGTCAAGTTGATAATTCAGTGGTCATTCTGCCTAGGGTGGGGTAGAGTCTTGTACTTTTCTACTTTTAAAGTTATTATATAGAAAGCTTTTGAGAAAACATTTTTTGCCTCAAGGAATTTTTGGCTTTCTAGCCTCTTTATCTACTATAGATGAGAGGTTGATGTAAATTAAACTAAAAATATTCTTTACCTTAAAAAATAAATGTATCATTTGAGACTGGAGCACCACAAATAAAAGAAACACCCATATTTCATTCCACCACGTAGTGACAGTTTCATTTTAGGTAAATAATCAATTCTTTACTTTGTATTTTTTTGTTTACCAGGAAAATGTACTTGGTGGCCTAGTTTCAGAATAGGTGTTATTTTTCTTAGTACATATAAGGAGTATAAGATTAAGTTGGAATTGGTCTTCATAAGTGTTGTCTGTCCCTTTTACAAATGAAGAAGGTAATGTGCTTCTAGAGAAATTCATTTTCCGTATGAAGTGATCTTCATGACACAGCAGTGGAATGATCTTTCTTCCTTATAAAAGAAAGCTCTAAAACACATGTTGAGGATTGGAAATGCCTTCAGTTCGACACCGTGAGCCAGGAGAGATTTTTCCATTGCTTCACTTTTTCTTATTTTACTTTCAAATTCATCAGTGATGTCTCAAGGTCAGAATTTAACTTGGAAGAGCAAAGCTGCAAGCTTAAGTGGACTTTCCATTAATGAGCAGGTTGGGGCATTATTCAATTTTGAAGACAATCTTAAATTAATTTTGACTTAATACATAAATCTGAGAATTTGGAGAGACTAAGAATCCAAGAGGTTGTTCTCAGGATTGCAAAGCCTTACTGAAGAGGGTAAAACACTCTGGTTTCTCTTCAGATGGTAAAAATCTTTCAAGAACTTGATGGTTACAAACACATTAGATTACAGCAACACTAGATTTGCCAGTAATTTTTTTTTCATTTTTCGAGACCAGTGTCTCACTATATGGCCATAGCTGGCCTGGAACTCCCTATGGAGACCAGAGCATCTTCAAGGTTATAGAGATCTGTCTGCCTCTGTCTCCCTAGTGCTGGGATTAAAGGTGTTCACCACCATGCCTGGTCACTTTGCGAGATTTTTTGTTTTTTTTGCAGTACCCATGGGATCTCCCTGGTGCCAAAAAACAACTCTGAAAGGAGACAAAGAGGAAGTAGTTCTCCTGTGAACTGTTTCTAGCAGAATCTCCTGACCATTGAAACTGCTGGTGGACAACACACTCTGAATGCAAACGACAGGCCTTTTTGGTCTTTGGAATGCCCATTCCTTCAGTGTGAATAAACAAATGTTCAGTGATGTTCAGGCTGCAGACTTGGGCATGGTCCTTAGTTCAGTCATTAGCCGACTACAAGGTTCTTTCAGGAGAAAGATCTTGAAGAGAAAAGAAGCATCATTCTTCATCCCCACGTAAGGATGTATGCAGTCCTTCATGGTAAATGCTTTTAAATGGTTGAACTGTAAGATTTTTCTCTGAGCTACAATGCTCCTAGGAATGCACAACAAAGGTTGAAAACAGAAACTCAAGCAAATACTTGTATAGTAATATTCACAACAGTAGTATCACAATAGTTCAAGCATGTAAACAATCAGAGGGTCTATAATGCAAATGAACTGATATGTATAATACATATGAAAAATGCAATATTATTTGACCACCAAAAAGAATGAAATTCTGAAGCATGCCACAGGAATGAACTTTGAGAAGAATGAACTTTGTGAAGTGAAATAAGTGAGATAAAAAGAGGACAATCTTAAATGATTTCCTTTATGTGAGGTGATTAGAATACTCAAGTTCATAAGGACAGGAAATAGGAAGAGTTACTAGTGGCAGAGGGTAGGAAGTTCTGAGCTATTATTTAATGGATATAATGTTTCTATTTGGGAAGAAGAGGAGGTTCTAGAGATGGATGGTGGTGGTTGCACAACATTGTGACTATACTTAATGCTGCTGAATTGTTTACTTTAAATGTTTAAAATGGTAAATTTCATGTTATGTCTATTTTTAATATAAAAATGCCAGAATGTAAGTTGTCAATAAATAGTGTAAAACAAATAAACAAAAAGACAAGGCATATGCCACCACTCCTGGCCCTTTTACCAGTATTTTTGCTGACTGGTGGCCACTTAATCATCTCCTGTTTGTCTTGGCCTGTGACACATTGAACTATTCTTCATGGATACATTTACATCAGGACCCCACAGTGATCCCATATGGGATATCTTAACTATGCACCAAACCCTTGCTATCAACCTGCTGACATAAAGCACGGACTTATAATTCAGTTGTTTTACTGTTTCCATCTAATTGTCTTTGATAGTTTTGTCCTTTATAGTGCCCGATTTAAAGTAGAAGTTAAGTTAAAGGAGTAACTGTGTTAGTTTGTTTTCTATAGCTGTGATAAAGCCTGCTGACCAAAACCAACTTACAGAGAAAAAGGATTACTGCATCTTATACTTGAAAGTGAGAGTCCATCATTGAAGGAAGTCAGGGCAGGAACTCAAGGCAGGAACCTAGAGGCAGAGGCTGAAGCAGAAGCCATCGAAAAACTCTCCTTACTGGCTTGCTCCTCTGGCTTGTTCAGGAATCTTTCTTATACAGCCCAGGACCCTGCCCAGGGATGGCACCACCCACTGTGGACTAGACCCTCTATCAATCAGCAGTTAAGAAAATATCTCAGGGACTAGAGAAGTAGCTTAATGGTTATCAGCATTGGCTGTACTTACAGAGGAACTGGGTTCAGTTCCCAGCACCCACATGGCAGATAACAAGCATCAGTGACTCCAGAACCAGAAGGTCCAATGCCCTGTTCTGACCTCTGTGGGTACTGCACAACATGGGTGTACTTACATACATGCAGACAATACACTCATACACATAAAATAAAAATAAAAGTATTAAAAAAGAAAATAACCCTACAGACATGTCTACAGGTAATATTTTATTGAAAAATTGTGTGACTTGAAATGGAAGTTTGTAAATTTTAACTTTTGAGACTCTCATACATGAGTACACCATATTTACATAATTCCCACTCTTGTCTCTCTCATTCCAACTCCTCCCTCTCTAGCCCCCTCAGAGGTATGGCTTCTTCTATAATTATTGTTTTATACACACACACACACACATGTATATAACCTACAGAGTCCAATTTGTGTTAAATATTTTTCATGTATTTGGAGCTGACCATTTATGATCGGAAAACCTATGGGGCTGCTCATCCCTGACAAAGTGGATTCTTCCTCTCTCAGCAGCCCTTGACTATCTGTAGCCTTTTTATCTGGGGGTGAGGCTTTGTGAAATTTGCCCCCACCCATGTTGGCATGTTGACTGGTATGGTCTTGTGCAGGTTTCGTGCAGGTAGCCATGTTGTTGGGAGCTCATGGGTGAATCCATGTCCAGAAGACAGGCTCTCCTAACAGTCCTCTGGCTCTTACAATCCTCTGCTGCCTCTCCCTCAATGTTCCCTAAGCTTTCATTGCAGGGATCACGCTTTAGATGTTTCAATCGGGGCTGGGCACCTCATGGTCACTTATTATCTGCATTTTGGTCAGTTGCAGATCTCTGTAATAGCCTCCATCTGCTGCAAAAGAAGCTTCTTTAATAAGAGCTACACTTATCTATGTGTATGAGGGAGGATAAGGATCTAGAATACAATTGGAATGTGTATTAGTTTAGGAAAACGGCAGCAGTAGGTTCTCCTTTAGGATCTATGACTTCTTAAGCAATGGGTTCTTGGCTAGGTTACAGTACCAGGCATGAGTTCCCCCTATAGAGTGACTCTTAAGTTCGATTAGATAGCTATTGATTACTCCCCACATATAAGCACCATTACACCACTGGTGACATAGTCCCCTCCTGGTTATTTTTGTGGTTTGTAAGCTTTACAGATGGGTAGGACCATTGATAGCTTTTTTCCCCTTGGCAGCTTATATAGCAACTTCTGATACTATGAGCAATAGCCCTTAGGCAGGAGGCTTCCAGAACAATACCAGCTTGATTCCTCCAAGTCCTGTGACTGAAGTGTGTGGTGTCTTCAGCAATACAGTCTTATCTTCAAGTTCTTTTTTCTTGAGACAGGGTCTCCCTGTAGCCCCAGCTGGCCTGGAATTCATTCTGTAGACCAGACTGGCCTTGAACTCACAGAGATCTGCCTGCCTCTGCCTCCCTAGTCCTAGGGTTAAAGGCGTGCGCCACCATGCCTAGCTTAAAGACGGTTCTTAGCTGCCATGTGGGTGCTGGGAATTGAACTTGGGTCCTCTGCAAGAGCAGAGGTGCTCTTAACCACTGAGCCATCTCTCCAGCCCCTTATCTTCAAGTTCTAAGAGGTAACCAAGGGCAATAGTAAGAGTCTATATTGTTTTGGGAGTCTCTTAGACCCCTCTGAACAAGAACTCAAAGGGAGATATCCCTTGACTGTCAGTGGGACTTTTGTTAGTCTAAAGATCCTGGGGGGAGCATTATCACCAATGTTGGGTAACTATTTAAACTATATATAGAGTCCGGTGTGATGGCACACACCTTTAGTCCTAGCTCTCAGGGGGCAAAGGTAGGCAGATCTCTGTGAGCTGGCAGCCACCTTGGTCTACACAGCAAATTCTAGCAAAGCCAGTGATACATAGTGTGTCCCTGTCTAAAACAAAAACCATACATATATGTGTGCACACATACATGCACATGCCTGTGCACGTGTACACACACACACATATATTATTTGTATTATTAAGTAGGCTTACAAAATAATAGATTCTCCCCCCCCCAAAGAACTACTTTCATATTAATAAACAGGAAAACAAAACAAAACCAAACCAAAATAATAGATTTCCCTCTGGCTTTTTAAAACACTCAGCGTTATTTATCCCACCTCTCACCCCACCTCTGTATTGTCTGCCTTCTGGCCCCCTTGTTTCCCCCTTTACCTCTTCACAGCCCTGGCGTCCTACTATCCTCTTCTCTAGAGCTCCTTCTCCTCTTCCCTTCAATGGTCCCTTTCTACTTTCCTGGCTTCTACAGTTGTTCCAAGTTATACACTCACATATAAAGATTTGGAGCCAGGAGCCACAAATAAGAGAAAACATGTTGCATTTGTCTTTCTGGATCTGTCTTACCTCACCCAGTATGATTATTTCCGGTTTCATCCATTTTCCTGCAAATCTCGTGATTTAACGTTTTAGCTGAATAAAATTCCCTTTGTGTATATGCACCACATTTTCATTATCCATTCACCAGCTGATAGGCATCTAGACTGCATCCATTTCTTAGCTACTGTGAATAGAGTGGTGATGGAATGGCTGAGCAAATATTTTTGCAGTAAGATATCAAATCCTTTGGGTTTGCCAAGGAGTGATGTAGGGGTAATAAGGCAAATCTATCCAGATTTTTGAGATTTTCCATGCTAATTTACACAGTGAGTGCACTAGTTTGCAATCCCATCAACAGTGAATTAGGGTTCCCTTTCCCCAAATCCTTGCCAGCATTTGTAGTCAGTTGTTCTAATCTTAATTCTGATTGGGATAAGATGAAGTCTCAAAGTAGTTTTAATTTCCATTTCCCTGATTGTGAAGGATGCTGAGACCTTTTAAAGGTATTTCTTACGGGATTGAGAGATGTCTCAGTGGTCATGAGCATGGTCTGCTCTTACAGAGGACCTGGGTTTGATTCTCGACACCTACATGGTGGCTTAACAACTGTCTTTAATTCCAGTTCTAGGGGATCCCACCCTCCTCTGGCCTCCACAGACATTGGGCAACACATTGCCTACATACATGTAGGCAAAACACTCATACACATAAAATAAAAATAAATAAATCTTTAAAGGCATTTCTTAGTCATTTTTATTTTTTCTTTTGAGAACTCTCTGTTCAGATCCTTAGCCCATTTTTTAAAAAAATTTTTATTTTAATTTTATTTTATATGTGTATTAATGTACTGTCTGCACGCAGGTCTGTGCACCCGTGTCATGCAATGCCACGGAGGTCAGAAGAGGGTCTCGGATTCCCCTGGAACTGGAGTTCTCCTGAAATTGGAGTTTCAGACGGTTCTCAACCACCATGTGGGTGCTGGGGATCGAACCTGGGTCCTTTGCAAGAGCAGTCGGTACTCTTAACCACTGAGCCATCTCTCCAGAACCCCCTTATTTCATTTTTATACATGTAGACATCTGGTTTTCCCAGCATCATTTGTTGAAGATGCTGTATTTCCTCCAGCATATATTTTTTGGTATATTTGTTAAATATCAGATGGTTGTAATAATGTTTGCTCATTGAGAAAAGAGAATGAAGAACTCAAGAAGGACCTAGAGAGAGAGAATGACAAACTCTGGAAGGAAGTAGAAACACTGAAAAGATCCCATGCTGAAAAAGATAAGGAAACCAACCAGTGAAGCAAAGAGCTACAGGAAGAGATTGAGAAGCTCCAAAAAGAAGTAGAAATACTAAAGAAATCAGAAGAGGAAATGAAAAAGGAAATCAAACACTCATCCAATCAAGAGGAAAGGAATGGAAAAAGCCTCAGAAGCAGAATGGAGGAAGCAGAACAAAGAATATCAGACCTGGAAGATAACACAGAACAACTAAAAACCTCAAGGAAAGATTATGAAAAATTTAAAAATACACAAAAGTGGAACAACCAGGAACTGTGGGACACTATGAAAAGATCAAACCTCCGCATCATAGGAATAGAGGAAGGAGAAGAATCCCAAGAGAATGGTATTGATCAGATCTTCAACAGAATAATAGATGAAAACTTCCCCAAACTAAAAAAGGACAAACCAATACCAATACAAGAAGCACATAGAACTCCAAACAGACAAGATCAGAAAAGAAATTCTCCATGCCACATCATAGTTAAAATGCTAGACACCCAAAACAAAGACAAAATCCTTAAAGCCACAAGAGAAAAACAACAAGTGACCTATAAGGGGAAACCTATCAGAATTACAACTGACTTCTCAATGCAAACTATGAAAGCAAGAAGAACCTGGAGCAAAGCATTCCCAGTGTTAAAGGACAATAGATGCCAACCCAGGTTACTATACCCAGCAAAAATGTCAATTATAGTTGAAGGAGAGAGAAAAACCTTCCATGACATAAACAAGTTGAAAGAATACATGTCCGGAAAACCAACCCTTCAGAGAATACTTGAAGCAATTCAAAGAACAGAAGAAAGGAGCAACCAACCCCAGGCACCTAGAAAGAGAAATCAATAAAAGCATAACTGCAGAAGTAGAAACCTAAACCAAAACCGCAAATGGATAATAAGGCAAAAGGAAGCAACACAAACCTATCAGTCATAACCTTAAATATTAATGGACTAAATTCCCCAATCAAAAGACATAGACTGGGAGATTGGATTAGGAAACAGAATCCATCGATATGCTGTCTACAAGAAACACATCTTACCTTCAAGGACAGGCACCACCTTAAAGTGAAGGGATGGAAAAAAATATTCCAAGCAAATGGTACCAAAAAGAAAGCAGGTGTTGCTATTTTAATATCGGATAAAATAGACTTCAAAGTAAAAGAAATCAGAAGAGACAAAGAAGGCCATTACATTTTCATCAAAGGAACAATCCACCAAGAAGATTTCACAATTATGAATATATATGCCCCAAATTCTGGTGCACCAAACTTTATAAAGACAATTCTCCAGGACCACAAGTCACAGACTAACCCCAGCACACTCATAGTGGGAGATTTCAATACCCCACTGAGTCCTTTGGATAGGTCAACAGGACAAAAAATAAACAGAGAGACATCTGAACTGAACGATATGATACACCAAATGGACCTCATAGACCTCTACCGAACATTCCATCCTAATACCAGAGAATACACTTTCTACTCAGCACCCCACGGAACATTCTCCAAAATCGACCACATCCTGGGACACAGAAGAAACCTCTACAAATACAAAAAGATTGAAATAATTTCATGCATCCTGTCAGACCACAGTGCAATGAAGCTCAACATCAACACCAGGACAAGCCCTCCTGCCTACAAGAACACATGGAGACTAAACAACACACTCTTGAATAATGAATGGGTCAAGGAAGAGATAAAGAAAGAAATAAAAACATTCCTGGAACTGAATGACAATGACAATACAACACAACAAAACCTATGGGATACCTTAAAAGCAGTCCTAAGAGGGAAATTTATAGCCCTGGGTGCCTACATTAGAAAAACAGAAAGAGCACAAGTGAATGATCTAACACTACAGCTAAAAGCACTTGAGAGGCAACAACAGATGAACCCTAAACGCAACAGACAGGAAGAAATAACAAAAATCAGAGCAGAAATCAATGAAATAGAAACAAAGAAAACAATACAAAAAATCAATGAAGCCAAAAGTTGGTTCTTTGAAAGAATAAACAAGATAGACAGACCTCTAGCCCAGTTAACAAAAAGAAAGAAGGAACAACTCCAAATCAATACAATCTGTGATGAAAAGGGAAATATCACAACGGACAAGGAAAAGATCAAGAAAATTATATGGGAATATTACAAGAACCTATATTCTACCAAGTTTGAAAATCTAGAAGAAATGGATGAATATCTGAAATCTTGGGAATCACCAAAGCTTGGCCAAGAGGAGACCAGCAGCTTAAACAGACCCATAACATATGAAGAAATAGAGGATGTAGTAAGAAGCCTCCCAACTAAAAAAAGCCCAGGCCCAGACGGTTTCACAGCAGAATTCTATAAAACATTTCAAAAAGACCTACAACCATTATTTCTGAAACTGTTTAGAAGTATACAATCAGAGGGAACTCTCCCAAATTCCTTCTATGAAGCCAACATCACTCTATTACCAAAACCAGGCAAAGATACAACTAAAAAGGAGAATTATAGACCCATCTCCCTCATGAACACAGATGCCAAAATTCTAAACAGAATACTGGCAAATCGCATACAGACCCACATCAAGAAGATCATCCATCATGACCAAGTTGGATTCATACCAGAGATGCAGGGATGGTTCAACATACGAAAATCAATAAACATCATCAAACACATAAACGGAATCAAAGACAAAAACCACACCATCATCTCAATTGATGCTGAAAAAGCCTTTGACAAAATCCAGCATCCCTTCATGCTTAAAGTCCTAGAAGGAATTGGATTGGAGGGATCATTCCTCAATGTAATCAAAGCCATATACAGGAAACCCACAGCCAATATCATCCTAAATGGGGAAATGACAGAAACATTCCCTTTAAAGGTAGGAACTCGGCAAGGCTGCCCCCTATCACCACTCCTCTTCAATATAGTGCTTGAAACACTTGCTAGAGCAATAAGGCAAGAAAAGGATATTAAAGGAGTACTAATTGGAAAAGAGGAAGTCAAACTATCCCTATTTGCTGATGATATGATTGTTTACTTAAGGGATGCAAAAAACTCCACCAGAAAACTCCTAGAAACGATTAACAGCTTCAGCAAAGTGGCAGGATACAAAATTAACCTTAGAAAATCAATGGCCTTTCTTTACACCAAGAACAAGCAACTGGAGAAAGAATTCAAAGAGACCTTCCCACTCACAATAGCCTCAAAAACAATAAGATACCTAGGAACAAACCTAACCAAAGACACCAAAGACCTCTACAACAAAAATTTTAAACCCTTAAAGAAAGAAATTGAAGAAGACCTCAGAAGATGGAAAAACCTCCCATGCTCATGGATTGGGAAAATTAACATTGTAAAAATGTCCATTTTACCAAAACTCTTGTATAGATTTAATGCAATCCCAATCAAAATCCCCAAGAGTTTCTTCACAGGCTTGGAAACAAAAGTTCTTAAATTCATTTGGAAAAACAAAAGACCCCGAATAGCCAAATCAATCCTGAGTGAAAAGAGCTACACAGGAGGGATCTCTATACCAGATTTTAAACTATACTACAGGGCTATAGTCATAAAAACAGCCTGGTACTGGCACAAAAACAGACCTGTTGACCAATGGAACAAAACCGAAGATCCAAATCTGAGCACATACAATTTCAGCCATCTCATATTTGACAAGGGGGCCAAGAAACCACAATGGAGAAAAGACAGCATCTTCAGCAAGTGGTGTTGGCAAAACTGGATCACCACTTGTAGAAGAATGAAATTAAACCCCTACCTCTCACCCTGTACAAAAGTCAACTCCAGATGGATTAAAGACCTCAACGTGAAACCCCAAACTCTGAAGGTGATAGAAGAAAAAGTTGGCAGCAGACTACAAGACATAGGCGTAGGAAAAGACTTCCTAAATCAGACAGCAGCTGCACAAGAATTAAGGTCGACAATTGACAAATGGGACCTCATCAAACTCAAAAGCTTCTGTACATCAAAAGAAACAATCAAGGAAGTGAAGAGAAATCCCACAGAGTGGGAGGAAACCTTCACTGCAGATACATCTGACAAAGCATTGATTTCCAGAATATATAAACTACTCAAAAAACAAAGAAAAAAGAAAACAAACGACCCGCTCAATAGATGGAGCAAAGAACTGAACAGAGACTTCACAAGCGAGG
Source organism: Rhizomys pruinosus (assembly GCA_009823505.1). Classification (NCBI taxonomy): domain Eukaryota; kingdom Metazoa; phylum Chordata; class Mammalia; order Rodentia; family Spalacidae; genus Rhizomys; species Rhizomys pruinosus. The sequence continues at coordinate 872,853 of VZQC01011911.1, read as the reverse complement.
AATTAGAGATGTCTGAGAAACACCTCAAGAACTGCTCAACATCACTAATCATTAAGGAAATGCAAATCAAAACCACTTTAAGATATCATCTTACTCCAGTAAGACTGGCTAGGATCAAGAAAACAAATGATACCAAGTGCTGGAGAGGTTGTGGGGAAAGGGGAACACTCATCCACTGCTGGTGGGAATGTAAACTCGTACAGCCACTATGGAAAGCAGTGTGGAGAACCCTTGGAAGACTTGGAATGAACTTGCCACCCGACCCAGCCATACCACTCCTGGGCATGTACCCTCAAGACTTACGCCACCACAGAGATACATGCACGGCCATGTTTATTTCAGCTCTCTTCACAATAGCAAAGAGCTGGAACCAACCTAAATGCCCCTCAACTGACGAATGGATAGAGAAAATGTGGTACATCTACACAATGGAGTTCTATGCAGCAGTAAAGAAAGACAACATCATGAGCTTTGCAGGAAAATGGCTGGAGCTAGAGGACATCATGCTGAGTGAAGTAACACAGTCCCAGAAAAACAAACAATGAATGGTATCCCTCATCTGTGGATGCTAGTGCCAATTACCTAGTTGTAAGTATTTCTTGTGCGTGGCCCCTTGAGCCTTTGTCCAATGCCATTGGGAGTGATGCATATTGGAAACAACAACAACAACAACAACAACAGAAAGGACTGCATCACAGAACTGACTGAAACAGTGAAATTCTGCTCAGAACAGTCAACTTCCACATGGAGAATATTGAGAAAGACTGAGAAAGAGATGAAAAGCATGTTTGGCAGAATGCATGAGCTCTGGTGGCATAGGGGGATGGGGGGACATGGGTCTAGATTTGATTAAAAAAACATATATAAATAAATTAAAAAATAATGTTTGCTCATGTTTGGGACTTTTATTTTGTTCCATTGATCTATGTGTCTATATTTGAGCCATTATTATCCTGTTTTTTATTATTAAAGCTCTGTAATATAGCTTGAATTCTGATATGGTAATACCTCAGCATTGTTATTTTGTTCAGAATTGCTTTGATTATTTGGGGTCACTTGTGCTTCCATACAAATTTTAGGATTTTTTTTTCTGTTTTTGTGAAAAATGTCATGAGCATTTTGATTAGGGTTGCACTGAATCTGTAAGATGCTTTTGACATTATGGTCATTTTCACAATACTAACTCTGCCGATCTGTGAGCCTGGGAAGTCTTTCTATCTTCTAGTTTCTTTTTTTTTTAATTTTATTTATTTTTGTATGTGTATGAATGTACTGTCTGCATGCAGGTTTGTGCCCCCGTGTCGTGCAATGCCGCGGAGGTCAGAAGAGGGTGTCGGATTCCCCTGGAACTGGAGTTCTCCTGGAATTGGAGTTACAGACGGTTCTCAGCTGCCATGTGGGTGCTGGGGATCGAACCCGGGTCCTCTGCAAGAGCAGTTGGTGCTCTTAACTGCTAGGCTATCTCTCCAGCCCCTGTCTTCTAGTTTCTTAATCTCTTCAGAGACTCACTGTTTTCAGTGTAGAGGTCTTCAACTTCATTGCTTAGATTTATTCCTAGATATATTTTTGAGGCTATTGTGAACGGGAATGCTCTATAGTCTCTCAGTATGTTTGTTATCCTTATATAGAAAGGCTGATGATTTTTGTTTTTATTTTTATTTTTTAAAGAGGCAGGCCCACACTCACTCATGACTGTCACAAGCATTCACACCGCCTGGAGCTCAGGCTAGTTTTGAACTTATCAGACACTCTCTTGCCTCAGCCTCCCAAGCATCTGGGATTACAGGTGTGTGCCACTCACCCAGCCAAAGGCAGATGATTTTTGTAAATTGGTTTTATTGTCCTATCACTTTGCTGAAAGTGTTGATCATTTCTATACATTTTCTGATGGAATTTTTAGGATCTCTTATATATCATCTATCATCTGCAAATACAGATGACTTGATTAATTTTCATTCCTTTTATTTCTCTCTTTTTTGTTGTCCTTTTGGATAATTAATGAGTCAAGCCTTCTCTCCATATGGCCATTTTCAAACATGCAGCTTGTGTGATTTTTTTTTTTTTTTCGTCTTTTTGAGACAGGGTCTCCTTGTAACCCCAGCTGTCCTGGAACTCACTCTGTAGACCAGGCTGGCCTTGAACTCACAAAGATCCTCCTGCCTGTGCCTCCCAAGAGCTAGGATTAAAGGTGTGCACCACCACACCTGGCTTCAGATGTATTGGAAAGATATTTACTAAAGGTGAGATTAGCCATTCTCTTATTGTGATTTATGTCAGGTTATTTCTATTTTCAATGGCCACAATGAATCTTTTAATAAATTCCACAGCACTCTCTGCATTTCCAAATGTTTCCGTAGCAAAGATTTGTATGTGGTTTTACTGTGGTTTGTTTTTCTTATACTTGGACTCTCACTTCACAGCCTTCTTTCCATCCTGCCAATCTGCTCCAACAGCAGTGAAGCAGCTCACAGACTCACTGTGAGGGCGTTAACCAGACCGGGCCTCTAGCCTGACTGGCATGGAGGGGCTCTTGTCAGTGACTTAAGAGGCTCAGGTCTCCTTTAATTTATCATCTTTTAAATCAAAGGTAAGTTACTACAAGTAAGTTTTGTGGTGCTTACTCACTCTTTACTTGCATATGATGTCATTTCACAAATTAATTTTTAGTTCAATTATTCTAAAATATTCTTTTTTTATAAAGTTTTGGATTTGTTTCAGTGTATGAAAATATTACAGAACTTAGAAAAACATTTTTTAATCTGAATTGAGCTCTGATTGAACAGAGATTTATAAATGCCATCTAAAATGAAAAGTCAGTCATAATTACATAAACGTATTAATATGGAAAGATGAAGAATTTTCATTTGATATTGGTACAGAAGTTCTTTTCTTTTTCTTTTTTTAATATCTCTTTTGTAGGAACATCTTATTTATTTATTTATTTATTTATTTATTTATTTATTTATTTGGGTCTTTTTGAGACAGGGCCTCCCTGTAGCTCCAGCTGGCCTGGAACTCACTCTGTAGACTAGGCTGGCCTTGAACTCACAGAGATCCACATGCCTCTGGCTCCCAAGTGCTAGGATTAAAGGTGTGTGCAGAAGTTCTTTTCTTAAAGACCTCTCTATTTGACATCCTTTTAGTTCCCCTTTATTAATTAATTTTGTGGTACTGACATCAAATCTAGGTTCTCACATATGCTGACCAAGGCCTTCTTCATTCAGAGGCATTTGCAACATCTTTGTTATATATATATATATATATATATATATATATATATCACCTTTAAAAAATTTAAAACATTCTATTTTTATTATTTTTTATTTTATTGTGTGAGTGTATTGCCTTGCATATGTGTAAGTACACTTGTGTTACGCAGCTTCCTCGGAGGGCAGAAGAGAACATCAAATCCCCTGGAACTGGAATTACAGATGGTTCTTAGCCACCATATAGGTGCTGGGAACCAAGCCTGGGTCCTCCGCAAGAGTAGCCAGTGCTATTAACCACTGAGTCATCTCTCTAGCCCCTATATCACATCTTAAGTTCCATCAGAACTTTCTTCTAACTCATTGCTTGAAGAAGGTAATCTTTAAAATATTTTATGCATTGTTTTATTTTATGTGTAAAAGTGTGTTGCTTGCATGTATGTAGTGTATCTGTGTTGTGCAATACCCACATACATCAGAAGAAGGCATTGAATACCCTGGAACTAGAGTTATGGATGGTTGTTATTTGCCATGTTTGTGCTGGCAACAAAACCTGGATTCTCTGCAAAAGCAGCCAGTGCTCCTAACTGCTGAGCTATCTCTCTAGAACCCCATGTTGTTGTTTTTTTTTTTATATTTTTTTATTTTTATTTTAGAGAACTTAGGTTTTTTTTATTATTAATTTTATTTATTTATGTATGTGTATGAATGTACTGTCTGCATGCAAGTCTGTGCACCCGTGTCGTGCAACGCCGTGGAGTTCAGAAGAGGGTCTCGGATTCCCCTGGAACTGGAGTTCTCCTGGAATTGGAGCTTCAGACGGTTCTCAGCCGCCATGTGGGTGCTGGGGATCGAACCCAGGTCCTCTGTAAGTGCGGTCGGCGCTCCTAACCGCTAGGCCATCTCTCCAGCCCGAACTTAGGTTTTTTAAGTTTTATTTTTTTTTTTAATGTGGATGAATGTACTGTCTGCATGTAGGTTTGTGCATCCGTGTCGTACAATGCCATGGAGGTCAGAAGAGGGTCTCGGATTCCCCTGGAACTGGAGTTAAAGATGGTTCTTAGCCGCCATGTGGATGCTGGGGATCAAACCCAGGTCCTCTGCAAGAGCAGTCGGTGCTCTTAAGTGCTAGGCCATCTCTCCAGCCCCTGAGAATTTTATTTATTTATTTATTTATTGGTCTTTTTCAAGACAGGGTCTCCCTGTAGCCCCAGCTGTCCTGGAACTCACTCTGTAGACCAGGCTGGCCTTGAACTAACAAAGATCCACCTGGCTCTGCCTCCCAAGTGCTAGGATTAAAGGCGTGCACCACCAGGCCCAGCTGAGAATTTAGTTTTTAAAACAACTGTTGATAAAGAATCTGCTTCAAGAACAGTCTCTTCTGGAAATGCAAAGATAAATAAAACACAGTCTCTGGTCCTTAAGAGTTTACAGTCGGCTGGCAAGATGGTTCAGTGGGCAAAGTGCTTTCTGCAAAAGGCTGGTGACTGTAGGTTCAGGGAACCTCATGGAAAAGGATGCAGAGGGATTGTAAGAGTCAAAGGAACAGGACACCAGCTACTTAAACAGTGTGTTCTAGATATGACAGGGAAGTTGCACATATGAAGTCTCAACAGTAAGGTTGCCTAAATAAGACGTGCATAAAGACAATAGCAGTTGACACACCAACTCAGAGAGGGAAATTTTCACTGGCTCCACACCTGGATGAAAAGTTACAGGTTCTTTATGGTTGCTGAGAGAGAGAATCAGTTTTCTTCAGAGATGAATCCTTTGATAGGTTATCCAGTCCCAAGTGGTCATCTCCAAATTAAACAAATGTACCCACTAAGACCACTAAATGCACTTTCTATCTCTCTCTGAGTGTAATAGTAATAAAATAGGTCATGATGCGACAGTTACTAAGTGATGTCACATTACAGTTATGCCTGAATAAAAACAGCCTGACTCAGCATCCAATTTAAACCAAGTGGACAGGAACTACTGAGAATCGGTTCCTTGAGAACTGTCTTGGAGCTGCTCCCAAACAAAAGGACTGCTGTTTCTTTAATTGAACCAATATATCCAGAATGAAATGGGGAAGTAAAATCAGAATGTTTCAGATATTTTTGCCTTTTTGATCTCTACTAATTTAGAATAGTGCACATACAACTACAAACAATTTATCAATTTAATCTCATCTATTGCTTACAACAAAAATGGAAATTATCTCACTGTTTTCAATGAAATAAATGCTGTTCTCAGTGATCTGATATGTTAAAAAACAGATTAATATATTACTTTGGGTTGGGGGTAAGAAGGGTGATGAGGGATTAAGGTCATATGCCTGCATTATAAAAGAGCTAAACTAATATTAAGTTCTTGCTTGCCAGGTTAAGTAGAAGTCATCTTTCCAGAGCATGTCCATATTGTAAATTTCTATTCCAATGAGAGGGAGTAGGGGGTGTAGGAGGATTTATAGATAGAGGGAGGCACAGAAATGATGTAATTACAGTACTCATGCATGAAATTCCCCCCAAAACCCTTTAAATAAAAAAAATTGGTTTTCATTGTGAAAGCAAGTTTAAATAATCCTTTATTGTTCACATTACCCTGGCTAATATTACCTTTAGTTATTACAGCCCATTAATGCATACATTTAAGAGGAAAAACATTCAACAGTCATAAAAGAAGAAAAGAAGGGCACCTTTCTTCTCTTTTATGGAAAGGTGAGCTCTTAGTCTAAGTGTAAAAAACATCACCAAATAGTGATGGCAGCCAAGTGTCCCTGGGAGGGAATAATGACTTCACAATTTATAAACGTGGCATTGCTGCACTCTGGCCTGTCTTCAGCCTTGACCTTCTAAAATATGTTCCTAAGTCTCTCTCTGTGAGGTTTTGGAACCCAAAGGAATGCCAAGTGAATGGCCGAGTTCAGGTGCTTAGGGCCAGGAAGGAGTTGTATTTTTAAGACAAAACTATTCATTTATTTATTTTAATTAATTTATTCTTTGGGAGTGTCATACACGTGTATAATGCACTGGGTCACACTCTTCCCTTCTCTCCCTCTCATCCCCCTCCTACCTGCACAAACTTTCCCCCTCTTCAACTCCCCTTCTCACCAAGTTTCCATCCTTCTTTCTTGTCTGTTTTGGTTCTGTGATCCACCGGGTTTACCCAGGGCTGCCCATGTGGACATGTGTGTGAGGCTATCCATTGGAGCATGAATAACTCACCATTGGCTGCATCGCTGAAGTCCATGACCTTCTTGTCACAAGAAGCCCGAGACTTCCAATAGCTCTCTAGGCCAGGCTGTGCCCCATGAGTCTCACCCCGTCTATGTTTTGTGTAAACCTTATGTAGGCAACCATAGCTGCTATGAGTTCATGAGTGCTACAGCCTTGTCATGCCTACGACACAGCATTTCATATCTCTCTTCACCGTTGTCTGGCTTTTGCATTCTTTTCACTCCCTCTTCTATAATGACCTTTCAGCCCTGGAAGGGATGATACAGTGTCCATTAAGGCTGAGCACTCGACACTCAGACTTGTTCTTATGTTGACAAACCATGAGTCTTTGCACTTGTTCCCATTCACTGCAAAAGATCTTCTTTTATCAAAGCTGAGGGATACTCTAGTCTTTACATATAATCATAAATATTTATGAGTCAGGTTGACATGTCCATTTAGCAAAACAAAAGTAGCAGGCTCCCCCCCCCCCCACCTCACCAGTACCTATGACATCCTCAGTTGTGGGCTTTTGACCCCCTCCTGTGGACAGGTCCTCAAATCCAGTCAGAAATTAGGTGGTGATTCCCCTAACAGTTGTGACACTATTGTACCAGTAGACACATCTTGCCTGCAATACTAAGCTGGTGAAGACAGTTGTTGACTTTTCCCCTCCAGTTGCCTGAATAGCAACTCCTGACACCATGAAAGCGGGTCAGCAGTAAGGAAGGTTCCAGGGGTTGGTTCTCTAAACAATAATGAAGACATCAAGTTGATAAAGACAAGTAGTCATAGAGCACAAATAGTAAGAGAGAGACTGAAAACTGCACCGAACTAAGACAGAATGGGACAAAAGGAAGATTAGGGAACAGAACGATGATATTTAAGGTTTACAGAGTAGGATTGTGTGTGATTTGCTTTTATGGTCAAAGAATTCTGCATTATATAGTTTGGTTTGATTTAGAACATGGGATGCACTGGGTTTGGAGAGATCTCAGTGCTTAAGAGTGCTGTCTGCTCATGCAGAGGATCCAGCTTCAGTTTCCTGCAGTCACATCGAGTGGCTCATAACCACCTGTAACTCCAGTTCCGGCTGCAGAGAATCCAGTACCTCTGGCTTATTCAGGCACCTGCAGTCATATCACACCCACACTCCCCCCCAATTAAAATTAAAAATAAATCTTAAAGAATATTGAATGACTGCTAGACTAAAAATCCATGTTATATGATTCTGCTTTGATTTGTTTCCATAGTTTCTGTTTTAAAAGTGAAGAGTAGTGGCTGGGCGTGGTGGCGCACGCCTTTAATCCTAGCACTTGGGAGGCAGAGGCAGGTAGATCTCTGTGAGTTCAAGGCCAGCCTGCTCTACAGTGAGTTCCAGGCCAGCTGGGGCTAAAGTGAAGAGTAGTAAAAACTCAATCTCAAACCTAAGCAGGTGTTTTGTCTAGTGCTGAGTGTGGAGAAGTGTTTGGAATAACTTTGTAGGCAGTATGTTCTCAGAGTTCTGGTTAGGATGTCCTTAATCTTCTGTACTGTTCATTCATTCCATAAATAATGTAATTATACAATAGTGACAGTCTAGATTAAGACAATTTTCTTTTTTTTCCTTTCACATCACTTATTTATTTTCACAATATTGCAAGGTGAGTCCCAAACTTTATAATTCTTCATCTGCTTCCCTCAAACCACGTTTAAAAATTTGAATAATTTTAAGTTATGACAATGAAATATATGCCAGCCAATCAAAATTCCAAACTAATAAACCTTTAAAGTGAGAAAAGGCCATCGTTGGAACCAATTACATGTCACAGCTGTAAAGGGCAAGCTATGCTTACACCAATGCCAGCGCCATAACCTGTTTGCCTGCACATCTTACACATTAATGCATAAAGCCATGTTTTACCAACTTCTTTTTTTAATTAAGCAAAAAGCTTCCACAATGGCAACTGTGGTAAAATAACATTAGCCAGCCTACTGACATGCCCATGGTCTAATCAATACAGTGCAGGCATTTTTTTAACTATAGAGCCACAACAATTCATAGGCAACTAAAAAAGTTCGAAGTGTTAGGAATATAATAAGATTATAGTTTTCTCTTTCTTCTTTTCCTTATATATTTTTATAATCATGCATCTCACTTATTTGTTTAGCAGAGGACATTTAAATTCCGGATTTAAATATGAGTAAGCCTTTCAATTGGGGGATTTGGTACTAGCATCCACAAATGAAGAAAACCATTCCCTGTTGTTGGGGGGGGGGGGCTGTGTTACTTCACTTAGCATAATGGCTTTGAGTTCCATCCATTTACGTGGTACATATATGATGTTTATATATGCATATTTTGTTGCAATACAATTGGAAGGGAACCACAAGAACATAAGGACTGGGTCAAAGAACAGACTGATATAGTTAAATTCTTCCCCAAACAATAAACCTTTGCAGAGGAAAACTTTAAAAAGACTGAGAGAAAGATACAGGACATGTATGGCAAAATGCAGGAACTGCAGTGGGATTGGGGGAAGGGAAAGGGGACCATGCCTAAATCAAACTGAAAAATGATGTATGAAATACACAAAATGCCAATAAAAATATTATATTGACACCGGTGGTGCACACCTTTAATCCCAGCACTTGGGAGGCAGAGGCAGGCAGATCTCTGTGAGTTCAAGGTCAGCCTGGTCTACAGAGTGAGCTCCAGGCCAGCTGGAGCTACAGGGAGATCTTGTCTCAAAAACACCAAAAAATATATTAATAAAAAAAGAAAAAATAAACTCTTCCACAAATTGGTTTTGATTGGTATTTTATCACAGTAATAAAAACAAATTAGGATAAGTTATAGAGTCATGGATCTGCCATGAAATAAATAATGGTGATTAAGTTACTTTTCTGTATTTTGAATTCCTTATGTGAAATAAGAGGATTGAAAGATTGGGAACTCAATTAGTATGACTGGTGCTCATACATGGGAGTTTACTGTGTTCATTTCTCTACCACTGAATATGTTTAAAATTATCCACGCGGAAGGGTTGGGCTGGAGAGATGACTCAGCTGTCAAGAGCACTGGCTGCTCTTGCAGAGGACTTGGGTTTGATTCCCAGCACCTACATGACAGCTAGCAACCCTCCATAACTCCAGATCCAGGATACCCAACACCCTCTTCTGACCACAGGCATTGTATGAAATGGGTGCACTAACACACATGCAGGCAATATATCACACACATAAAATAAAAATAAAAAAATATTTAAAAAATTATCCATGAGGAAAAGTAACAAAAACAAAAAAAAGTAAATTTGAATGTCATAAAAAAAACACCCCCCCAAATATCTCCCACCTTTCTTATTCACTTAAAATTAAAGAGGCTGAGCAAAATGATAGTCTTATTTATTGCAAAATTCTGTGATATGTTTTTATTTAATAATACAAGGTGAAGCTAGGATTGTTTCAAGATGTCTGAGCAGGTCTTAAGGATTAAAAAATATATTCGTCTGGGATGAGTTTTCAAATTAGCAGTACATTCTTCAATGTACTTACTTTTCCAGTTTACATGGAGTATTTCGTAGACTATAATGAGGGACCTGACACGTTTTCCAGTTATTTAGAGGGTTTTTTTGTATCAAAATCAATGTTAGATTTGTGGATATAGTTTGAAAGGGGATCCACACGAAAAATTCTAGACTAGGCCGGGAGTGGCAGTCTTTGGATAATGATGTGCTTTCTTGCATAAGAGGCACCTTTTCAAAATAGGTGAGCCATGCTTCCTTTTTGTGAAAATTTGAGTCTCTCTGCTGCCACGTTTCTAATGGGAGCCTCCAACCAGATTCAATTTAAGATGTGAGACGGTCAACCAATGATTTGCTCAGCTTGCAAAGTGATTTTAATAGTTTCTTTTATATAAGACCATCCAGAAATGGCTGTGCTTAATATGTCAACAATGTAGTTGACATTACCAAGTAATTCTACCAGTTCCAGATTTATATACAAGCAAAAAGTCAGAGGCACTGAGTAAAAGACTCTAGGGTAGTGTTAAGGTAGCAAACGTGACAGAAAAGATGATTTTTTTTTAAGAAAAGTACTCTACCAACAGCTTCATGATAGAACTGATAAGATTTGATACTAGGGGACTGGGGAGATGGCTCAGTGTTTAAAAGCACTCCATGCTCTTGCAGAGGACCCAGGTTTGGTTCCCAGCACCCATCTGTCATCTAGCAAGCATCCATAACTCCAGTTCTGTCCTCTGACAACCATCCATAACTGCAGTTCCATGGAATCTGGCAATGTCTTCTGGCCTCTGCAGGCACTGCATGCATGTAGTGCACCTACATAATGTAGGCAAACACTTATATGTGTAAAAACATAACTAAATATAAAAAAGAGTTTAAGGCAAGGGCTCATATGAAAAACTTATTTTAAAAAGCATATTAAAAAGATTTGATACTAGGGTAATTTTGGGACTTCTTGCTTTCTATGATAACCACATAAGCTACTTAGTTAATGAGTCATGAATTAGTCAATTTTCATATGAAACATTATTTATGAGTAGTAAGCATGGTTGGTCCATGACAGCTGGTATTTTGTGGCTAAGTTCAATTCCAATATTATTACATGAAATGACAGAGGCAAGAAATAGAGATTTATATTTATGCGAAAATGCTAAAATGCTATATTTATGCTAAAAATAGGATTTGAAGTAAAAAAAATCACTTGCCATGTTGGAAATTGTCCTTAGGTTGATCTGCCAGAGACAGATCAACAGACACAGTCCTGCCAGGTGACAGGACTCACAGTAGCTGCCATCATGAAGAAAATATAATGGAAATAAAGTAACATTAAGAACTCCACAAACTATTGATTTGTCTTAAATAATGAGAACAAATTACATAAATTATGGTCTTATAAATCTCCTACTTTCAGTGCATTAAAATATTGTGTGGCTATTTTTAACTTGTTCTTTTTAAAAAACCTTTCTAAGTCCTCATCTATATTTATTGCAGCTCTGTTCACAATAGCAAAAAGCTGGAACCAACCTGAATGCCCCTTAACTGACAAGTGGATAGAGAAAATGTGGTACATGTACACAATGGAGTTCTATGCAGCAGTAAAGAAAGACAACATCATGAACTTTTCAGGTGAATAGATGGAGCTAGAAGATATTATATTAAGTGAAGTAACACAGTCCCAGAAAAACAAACAATGAATGGTATCCCTCATCTGTGGATGCTAGTGCCAACAACCCAGTTGTAAATATTTCTTGTGGAGAGGGATGCATATTAAAAGAACAACAACAGAAAGACTGCATCAGAAAACTGACTGAAATGGTGAATTGGGAAGGGTGGGAGGGCCGGGAGAGGGACACGGGTCTATATTCGATTAATGTATATTTAATTGATGTGAGTTCAACAAGTATCCAATTTTGCCCAGACTCTGTCTACAGGTTACATGGTGTTTTAGGACTTAGTAAAAGTAAATATATGTATATTAAACAACATTGGTGTATTAGTCACTTTTCTGTTGCTGTGATAAAGCACCATGACCAAGGAACTTATAAAAGGAAGAGTTTATTTGAGCTTACGATTGATGGTTCCAGGGAATTAGAGTCCATTGTGGTGGGAGGCGTGGTGGCTGGAGCTGGAGCAGCAGGCCTAGGGTCACATCTTGCAATGAGCACAGGAAGCAGAGAGAGAGCAACTGTAGACCACGAGGCTTGTTAAACTCACTAAGCCTGCCCCCAATAACGTACTTCCTCTAGCACAGCCACACCTTCTAAGACCTCCAAAAACAGTGCCACCAACTGGAGACAAATGTCTGAATACTTACAGCCTATGGGGGACACTCATTCAAACCACCACATTCCACTCCCTGGCCCCCATAGGCTCCTGACCATATAAAATGCAAAATGCATTTAGTCCAACCTTAAAAGTCCCCATAGTCTTTACCAGTTTCAATGCCATTCAAAAGTCTACAGTCCAAAGTCTCTTCTGAGACTCAGGCCAATCTCCTAACTGTAAGCTCCTGTAAAATCAAAAGGCAAATTACAAACTCCCAACATACAGTGGAACCGAATACACATTCCCATTCCAAAAGGGAGGAATAGAGGCATAGTGAGGAAATACTGGACCAAAACAAGACCGAAAACCAGCAGGGCAAACGCCAAGTCCAGTAGCTCCACATGCAACTTCTGGGACTTGACTTCCAAAGGGCTTAGATGGCTCAGCTCTTCCAGCTTTGCTTGCAACATACATCTCTTTCTTAGGCTGGTACCACTCCCTGTATGCAGCTCTCCTTGGCAAATATCTCACAGGTCTGGCATCTCGAATGTCTTCTTGGGGTCTCCGCTGCCAACCAGGCTTCACATTCACAGCTTCATGCAATGGCCTATCAGGGCCTTCTTTATTCAGGGACACCCCTGCTGCACTCTGCCTGGCCTCTTTGGCTCTCTGAAACCGTGGAGGAAGAACTGATGACCCCTTCACTCTTGCAAACTTCATGCCTCTAAAGCCAGCACCACGTGAATGAAACTGCCGAGTTTGGCTGCAAGTTTGGGATGGACCCTGGCCTATTTCAACCACATTTGCAACTTTTCTCTGCCCTGGACTTGTTGGAGGATTAGCTGGGTGTGGTCTTGCCCTGAAGGTACTGATTCTTTTGTTTACTTGTAAATCTCCAGGCCTCTCCTTAATCACTTTAGTCTCCTTATGAAAGGGAGCCTCTCCTTCACATGCCTTGGCCACACCTTTAATCTTCCTAGTGTACTTTTCAGATCCAAACTGTACATTCTGCATTTCCTTCTGCCCCATTTGCTCTTTTTCACTGTAGATCTGTATAATATTCACCATTAAAAGCCATGCCACCATTTCTACATTAGGCTGTCTTGAAATATCCTCCGCCAAAGACATCAGTCCATTGCTTTTCAACTTAGCATCAGGCAAGCATCTGGGCTGTGGGCAAACTGCTGCCAGACTCTTTATCAAAATATCCCGGTTGCTGCCTAAGTCTTTATTTTCCTCTGGAACTACATTTTTTGCAGCAATGCTTTCTTCCAGGCTTCCACTAGAATGGCCCCTTAAGCTCTGCTTACAGTAGTCAACAGCTTTTCTAGCCCAAAGTTCCAAAGTCTTCCACATTTCTCCAAACATCCACATGGTCAGGTTCTTCACAGCCAACAGCCCACTCTCTGGTACCAAATTACTGTATTAGTCACTTTTCTGTTGCTGTGATAAAGCACCATGACCAAGGAACTTATAAAAGGAAGAGTTTATTTGAGCTTACAATTGACAGTTCCAGGGAACTAGAGTCCATTGTGGCGGGAGGCATGGCAGCTGGAGTTGGAGCAGCAGGCCGAGGGTCACATCTCACAATGAGCACAGGAAGCAGAGAGAGAGCAACTGTAGACCATGAGGCTTGTTAAACTCACTAAGCCTGCCCCCAATAATGTACTTCCTCCAGCACAGCCACACCTTCTAAAACCTCCACAAACAGTGCCACCAACTGGAGACAAATGTCTGAATACTTACAGCCTATGGGGGACACTCATTCAAACCACCACAATTGGTTTAAAGGTTTTGATAAAAACGGTAATGCACCTTAGTTAATTGGAAATATAAATTGTTGTTGTCCACATTTGTTTTACTTAAAATCTGTATAACAATAACGTTGGTATTGGCACATACAAATGTTCTCTATAATTTTTCCATTGTACAGTATCATCTTGTAGCATTCTCTTTTACCTGTAGGATGATTTAATTTAAGGAATTAAGTTTGCTTCCTAATTTAATGACATACAGTCACCCAAAACAGCTTGGGTGAATTTGATGAAATCTGCACCTTGATTCCAGCCTATAGGTATGTGTGTCCAGCCTATAGGTATGTGTGCTACAACTGCCTTTTTTAGACTCATGGGTCAAAAAATAAAAACCTAATATAAAAAGAGGGTATACAGATATATATGAAACTTTTTGTCAAAAACTTTGTAATTTAAATCTTAAAACTAACTACAGAAAAGATTTGTATGTTCCCACAGGTCAAAATGTCACCAACTTAATGGCTGAGAAAGAAAAGATACAGCTTTGCATTGTGTAGGATGTACCAGGAAGTGCCAGCAGAAAGGTTGGCCCATCTGAATATTGAAAGGAAGAAAAGCCTCAGACTGGTACAGGCATCAAACCCCTCTGTGGATCCTACTTGTAACAACTGTTTATAATGAGTTCTAATGAAACTTACCTTCTAGGTGCCTCAAAGTTTTAATATGAGAGACTTTCTTAACTCCCCTTCATAGAACAAGGAGGAATATGATGATGATGTGGTCATTCTCTAACTGTGAATTGGAGCCACCTGTTATAGAGGTAATCTCTTATAAAACCAGTAAAACTGCTTTCTTTAATTGACTAATAGACATAGGAACTGTGAAAAGGATTATTCTCTATTCAGAACCAAATATAATACTAAAGTCTCCTTAAGCTCTGCATTTAAGCAAAATATATTAATACAGGAGAGCTCTGATATCATCAATGGATTATTCTACCAAGGAGATGTTGGCCAGGAGATCCAATTTCCCCCCCAAAAGGTAAAGGCTTCTTGCCTGTAAACTGGGATACCTGCAAGAAGAGAGGCAATAAGGCCCTGCTGTCGAAGACCTGATGTAAGCATGGGAAAGATGTATTGAGACTGCACTTGTAAGTGTACAGTTGGTCTCTGGAATACCAGAGAGTGTTACCAAAGGCCACTAAACCAATAAAGCAAATATAGTTCTCCTTGAGTCAAGCAAGACTCCTCCGTCAGCACCAGCTACACTTCACCTGCCTGGAAATACTGTGCAGCAGTGGCAACCATATGTCTGTATATCCCAAATCTAATTGGCTATTATTTCTCTCCTTGGAGGAATAACCCACAGCTGATGCCACAAGCTTACATCCTCTAGTGGTTAGGAGATGTTATAAGCCACAGTAAGACCCTATCATATTTAACAGAAAAAAATGTAATTCATGGATTAACATACCATCCAAACATCTGTGTCTATACCAAAGTAACCTACCATAACAATTAGTACTGTTTAAATACCTATATATCTAATTGCTTGTGCTTCATTAGTAGGATTGAAAGGTTATTTCTGGACAAACTGTCAGCCCATGAAAGGAAACAGCCAGAATTGACCAGAGTCCAAAACGACAGCTCCAGAGAAAGTAGACTGTTTTGCTTCTCATCCTCCTGTGCCCCTTTTCTAAGCCTAGGGAACAATCTGCAGAAGAGGGGTTTGGTAGAATGTAAGGGCTGCGATTGGGGTGAATGATGAAACTACAGCAATATAGACTGGACACTTATTTGATCAACTTGATTGTACATACAAGCACCCCCCAGCTGGGTGGTGGGACCCTTGGGCTGTGTGGGTTTGGGCACAACTGCTTGCAAATTGGTTTTACATGAAGGATGCTTGTACTCATAAATTATTACTTATTGCTAAAAAATGAAAAAATAATTAATAGAAGAAAAAAAACTTTCTAAGTCCTCTTATCATTGATCAGAACAACAGAGTGTAAAGAAAGGGCCGAAGAAATTACGAAGTTCAAATCGTAGTTCTTCATAGACTGTATAATGTTGGGAAGGTAATTTGCCTCTCTGGTCCTCCATGTGTTCATAAGTAATTGGGGATAATTGTGTATTATTTACTCTTATATTGCTGTGATGAAACACCATGACCAAGACAACTTATAGAAGGAAGAGTTTATTCGGGCTTCTGATGGATAAGAGTCCATCATTCAGGGAGGCATTACAGCTTACATCTGCAACAGCAAGTGTGAAATGGAGAGTGTGAATGACAAAGGGGGCAAAGCTTTGAATTCTCAAAACCCTCCCCCAGTGTTTCCAAACCTCCTCTAACCCTTTAAAGTGTTCCATGACCAAAAATATCATCAACTGGACACCAAGTGTTCAAGTACTTGAGCCTGTGAGGAACACTTCTCATTCAAACTACTACAACTGGCATATTCAATATTATATATGTAAACTGAAAATTCTATGTGTTAATACCTATGGTTACTTATTAACATATCTGGAATCCTGGAACAAAAGGTTGTAATAAAGCAATGAAATTTTAAGGGACAAAATAATTTCTAAGGGTGATATTCCTCACCTCATTCTCTCAACATTGCTTACCATCTTTATTTGTTGATAGTAGAGCCACTGTGAGCCTTCAACTACACATAACTAATATTTAGGCTTTGCTTCATTTTTGTTGTTATTCTTCCATTTAAAAAGTTAATATAGTATTTCCAGAGTTTTTTTCAGTTCTTTTGTTGTTGTTCTCTCCAACTTGTATTGCTACAGTATATATACATATATACATAGTTATATATACATATATATATATATATATACATATAAACATGCATACACACAAAAAAAAACTCTGGAAAGACTCAGAAAAAGATGCAGGACATGTATGGCAGAGTGCAGGGACTTGGGTGGGGTGGGGGGCATGGAAAGGGAAGCAACTCTAGATTTGATTGAGAAATGATGTATGATCTATGGAAAAAGTTTAATAACAATAAAAAATAATGCATACATAATTTTGAAACATGTATTAAAGATTTAATTCACATAAAAAATTATTATAGTAAGTTGAAGAAAAAGCTTGACGATGGTGGGCCGACAGCAGTTCATCCTCCCTTTTCTTCACGAAAAAAATAGGGCTTTACAATATTGGTCAGGCCGATCTTGAACTCGTGAGCTCATGTGGTCCTCTGGCCTCAGCCTCCCAGTCACGGGCACTACAGGTGTATACCATCAGGCCAGCTTATTTCCTTCTTTTGTATGTTTGGAATTCCTTCTAGAATGCTCTGGAAAATTTGTTACCATTTTCTGTAGCTGAATTACTATGTCAATATCTACTTAGTATTTTGAAATAGTTTCTTTTCAAGGGAGTTTGAAAACACCTTTAAGAAGATGCCTTCTTCTTTTGTAGGAGACATACTGCAGGATCACACCATAGGTTTCAGACATGCCAACATTAAGAGCCTTGGAATTGTGAAGAATGGCAGGTGATGTTACTGTTTTGAATGCACAGAGCACTGCAAAAGGGCCTTTATGAAAGTTATCTTCATCAGTGTAGTTTTGTTGTAGTGATTGCTACTGTATCTGTGGGCATTTATGAGTGCTGATAGAAACCCAGTTTCTTTCTGGGAAGTCTTCTTGGCTACATTCAAGTTCATCCATGGCCCCCAGGTAGAGGAGTATGGAAATTCTTGACATGATTTTATTCTCTGGTATTAGGGTGAAATATTTGGTAGAGGTCTATGAGGTCCATTTGGTGTATCATATCGTTCAGTTCAGATGTCTCTCTGTTTATTCTTTGTCCTGTTGACCTATCCAAAGGATTCAGTGGGGTTTGACATGATTTTAATAGCAGTAAAGACCTGCCTTTCTGCAGGTGACCTTTTCTTCCTGATTGGAACCCGCTTGTCTCAGTAAACAAAATGCTGGGATGACCTTGCTCAGTTTGGATGGGGCCTGCCACTGAGCTCATCTTCAGATACCCTGTGGCTCCTGTGTTTTGTCACTCTGGTGAGAATACTTTAGCTGGCTTTTGTGGGTCTCATTTATATTACATACTTCTCTTTAATATCGCTAAGGCCAAACTTTGTTTAGGGTTTTTCTTGGGGTATACAAAATATCACATTCATTTATCTCAGTAGCCATGTCTGAAGAACCCTGTATAAAGATAATCCTAGCACTTGGGAGGCAGAGGCAGGCATATCTTTGTGAGTTCAAGGCCAGCCTGGTCTACAGAGTGAGCTCCAGGCCAGCTGGGACTAAAGGGAGACGCTGTCTGGAAAAAACCAAAAAAAAAAAAAAAAAAAAAAAAACAAAGAAAAAAAGATAATCCCTTTCTTGTTGTCCAAGAAACTCCTTTAGTTTTCCACTAATTACTTGGTGTACATTCATTGCACACAGGAACAAGGACATAACACCATTCTATTTGTCATCAGTCACTGCATGCATCACAGTAACAAGGAATAAACAAGAAGAATCAATAGGTATAAGATGGCTACCTCTATGTCTCACATTTTCTCACTTAATAATTGTCATGAGTTTAGAAAATCCTTTCAATTATCTCGGGCAAATTAATGGACTGTACATAGATTTCCAGACTCTTGTAGTGGTAGACAACACCCCAATTAGCACAAAAACCACAGAAAGAATTAAGACAATTGACAAAAATTTATATGGATGAACACATCTTATGAAAATATTCTTTTATTTTCTCCATCAAAGTCTTATGCACAGCTCATAGGCTTTAGGAATATCATAAAAATGTCAGATTATTGCTGCGGGAATTAGTCTTGATGGATAGATAACAAGTTATCTCTTGTTTCTGCAGCTTGGGCAAGCTCTGTGTTCTCCATGTTGCACGTACTTTTGGAAGCATTGACTGGAGTGCTCCAGAGCCTGACATTTTTGGAATATGTGAAAGCACAAACAAGGATTTTTTTGCCAGAACTGTGTCTCCTTTCAGGCTTTCCCTTCACAGTATTCCAGAGACACCACGGCGTGAACAGTTCCACTGTTTGGGTGTTTAGAATTAGATGCATGCTCTGTGGGGGGCCAATACTGTCAGTTCACTTGCTACTTTTATTCATGTTCCATTCTTTTTTTTTTTTGTAGTTTTAAGAGTTCAGTTCTTTAAAAATAGTTTCAACTCAGAGTATAAAGTATTCAAACTTTGTTTATGCATTGAATTATAGTTCAACTACTTTTTTTTTTTTTTTTTTTTTGTTCTTTCAAGACAGGGTCTCCCTGTAGCCCCAGCTATCCTGGAACTCACTCTGTAGACCAGGCTGGCCTTGAACTCACAAAGATCCGCCTGCCTCTGCCTCCCAAATGCTAGGATTAAAGGCGTGCACCACCACGCCCGGCAACCACTCTTTCTAAACACTTCAGTTACTCCATAAGCTATAATTTAAACAGGATTGAAAGCTGTCTTATTATCTCTGTTATGCCAAGGGGATAGTCTGTAGTTACTCATCAAGTATTTTACTCATCAAGTATTTATTGAATGACCAAAGGAACACTCACATTTTGGTAAGGGCTTGAACAAACACATTAAAGGTTAATAAGTCTGCAGATTTGACCAATGTGTCAGTTTTATCCAGGAAAGAACTTAGACACAGGAAGAATCAGGGTTGGTCATTATGCAATATTTTTTTCTAGTAGAAGAACAGGTGTCTTATCATATTTGAATACTATGGGTGGACTATGAGATACTTCTTGCTACTTCTGAATGACTTCTGGTTCATAAATGGATGACGTGCATAAGAACTTTCACAGGTATGAGCTAAACTACTTTATCAGGTGGAGAGCAGGACTTTGATGTATGCACAGGGGGATTCTTGTTTTTGGAGTCAGAAATTTGCTCAAACTTCATAATTTTTTAAAATTTTATTTATTTTTTTATGTGTATGAATGTACTGTCTGCATGTAGGTTTGTGCACCCATGTCGTGAAATGCTGCGGAGGTCAGAAGAGGGTGTCAGATTCTCCTGGAACTGGAGTTAAAGACCTTCTCAGCCGCCATGTGGGTGCTAGGGATGGAACCCCGGTCCTCTGCAAGAGCAGTTGGTGCTCTTAACTGCTAGGCCATCTCTCCAGCCCCCAAACTTCATAATTTACAATATGCCTGACACTACAGAATACTTGATTAACTCCCAACTTAATGGTAAGATAATCACAAAATTTTTTAAGATTTTCAATCTTGAAAAGCAGCCGGGAGCCCTGGAATCTTCCTTCATTTGTTAAAGTATTTATTGAATGCTTGCCATATATTAGGCAGCAGGTGGTTCACAGAAAACACATATGGATGAGGTACAGTTTTATTCAGACTAGACAGAAGATTGACACATCTATAAATAAAGATGAAAAAGCGTGACAAATTCTGCAGTAGAGATATGAAACAAGTATCGTGTACAGGGAAGATTAAGCTATTTAACAATAATGAGGACTTTCTGGGTTGGAGGTCATACAGGCTACCTAGTTTTGCCACATGATGGAATCACCACGACATACTTGGAAGATGGTCATTTAGCTGTGCTAGCTCTCCCTCCTGTACAAGGAGCTCATTGAATTTACACACATCTCTAGTAGGTTAATTAATTCATACTAAAACTATTTTACTATTTTTAGACTTTGTTCTGAGTCTTTTATGTTTAGTTGTTAGCCTTTGCCTTTAACAGCTGTGTTATCCCTCCAGTCCTGTTCTGAGTCTTTTATATCTGGCATATTACTAAAAATGTTAACATTACATTTATTTTATTTATTTGATGCTTGTGTGTGTGTGTGTGTGTGTGTGTGTGTGTGTGTGGTGCATACATCACAGTAGGCATGTGTGTGTGACCAATTGTATAACTCTGGAATATCTTCCATCTGTTGCAAGAGAGTAAAATGTACATAGAAGGCCACAACTGGCCAACTTTTAGAGAATGAGACCACAGAGTGTGTATCCCTGAGTAGGACCCCTATATTAAACTTCAGCCACCTACAGTTCAGTGACCATTATGGAAGAGGGGGTGGAAAGATTCCAAGAGCCAGGGTTGGTCCACAAACATAGGGGAAACTTCTAGTCAGGCCACTGGAAGCTTGCACATGTAAACGAGGTAATAATGGCCTCAAGCACAAGACCCATGCTAATTCTATCAGATAAAGGCCCAGAGTAGCTTGAAGGAAATTCATGGTAGGCCAGCTCTACACTAGGAACTGTTAGAGACTGTTACTAGTGGCTGAGGGAGAGCAGACCTTCTTTAAGATCTCTAGATAGGCTGATTAGATTTACTGGATGAACTTGCATCAAAAGACATCTGGTTATGAATGCTTGACTGGATAGGACTTAATATGTGTGGTGTAATGCATGATGTCTGGTGGGATGTGTGTGTATTTGTGTGTGTGTGTGTGTGTGTGAGAGAGAGAGAGAGTGAGAGAGAGAGACTCCAAATTTAATTAAGAACTGTTGTATTAAATCTACAATCTCTCAATAGAAATTGAAAAAGAATTTATTAATCATCTTACTTTGAAATCACAATGAAGGACCCCTGCTCCAAGATTTTATGCACCCTTAAAACCTGTCTTTAGGAACCATGGTACCGCTGTCATAGGAAGCCTCCAAGTCATGTATGCTACAAGCTCTCCCCGCGACTCCCCCCACTGCCTGCTCACTAATCCAGGAACTAGCTAACCACAAAAACCGCTGCATTCTCAGAAATATTTGCTTAACTGGTTCTTGAGAAATGTTTTACCAGGTTACTCCCACCTGTGTGTCGCTGGCCTGCATGCCGAGATAAGATTCTTTTACTATTACACAACCCTTCCCCCATTTCCCCATACCTTGTGATCTCTGCTTTTAAAAGTTTCCTATCCCAGTCCCTGGGGGTCAACCTCCTCTGCCCCTGCGTGGGTTATGAGCTCAGCCCCAGTGCACTGGTTTCCTCCCGAATAAACCTTGTGTATTTGCAGCAAGAACAGTCTCTGGCTGATTTTGTTGGGTGTCATACCATCCCGAGACTTGAGTGGGAGTCGCCCCAGGAATTGGGGGTCTTTCATTTGGGGGCTCATCTGGGATCAAAGACCCCTCTCAAATCGCCAGAACCCTCTTGGAGGTAAGGTTCTGTAAGGTTCTTTTCCTACCTGTTTGTCTACCGTGTCTGTCTGACTCTCGGGGGCACCAAATCTGTTATTTTTGGCATACAGTCATTCTGCGCTCGTGAGAGCAACAAACTTCCCATCCTGGAGAGGAGGGGAGCATTACCGACAGACGTGTCAGGAAGGTAACCGAGTGTATCACCCTGGGAGACATCCCAGGAGGTCTGAGGGAGGCCCGAGGATGCTCGGAACCCTCCCATCTGGGTGCCGACATGGATGGTGAGGCTCTCATAGAATTGGGAGTTGTCACACCCTTTCGGCCATCTGAGTCTGTTTCTTGGTGTTGGAGGACTCACAAGAGACGGGTCTTAGTTTCTGTTTCTATTATATCTTTGTGTGTTTTATTTGTGTTCTGTGTGACCTTGACGATGGGACAGACTGTCAGTACTCCACTTGGGCAGACACTAGATCATTGGACTGAGGTAAAGAAACGAGCCAAAAATTTGTCTGTTGAGGTAAAAAGGGGAACTTGGAGGACTTATTGCTCATCCAAGTGGCCGTCCTACAGAGTAGGCTGGCCCCCTGAAAGGTACACT
The DNA here is from genome assembly GCA_009823505.1 of Rhizomys pruinosus. Lineage (NCBI taxonomy): Eukaryota > Metazoa > Chordata > Mammalia > Rodentia > Spalacidae > Rhizomys > Rhizomys pruinosus. The sequence goes on along the minus strand of VZQC01011911.1, from coordinate 850,228 downwards.
TAATCTAACTATTATCTTTGCCATTAAGGAAATTGTTTTACAGAAGGGATTGGGGTCACACCCCGACCAAATCCCTTACATTTTTGTCTGGGAAGATTTGGATCAAAGACCTCCCCCTTGGCTGAAGCTTTGGATGCAGGAAATTGGCCCCAGCCCCCGAGTTCTGGTGGTCCGACAAGACCAACCAAAACAAGAACCACCGAAAGTAAAAGCATCCATGGCTGATCCTGACCCACCTAAAGGGCCTTCAGCTCCCCCAAAGATCTATCCCGAGATCGAGGAGCCAGCCCTATGGGAACCCCCCCTTACCGCCTTCCTCCCCAGGGAAACCACCACCCTGACCAGGGTGCAGCCAGAGGAATAGCAGAAGGACCGGCTACCGGGGCTCGCAGCCAATGTGCCCAGAGTCCTGAGGGACCCGATTCAACCATGGTGCTACCCCTGTGTGTTTATGGCCCCCGGTCGATCCCGGGCAACTCCAACCTCTACAATATTGGCCCTTCTCATCAGCTGATTTGTACAACTGGAAAACTAACCATGCCCCTTTCTCTGAGAATCCTTCCAGTCTTACAGGTCTGATCGAGTCATTGATGTTTTCCCATCAACCAACGTGGGATGACTGTCAGCAGCTGCTGCAGGTCCTGTTTACCACAGAGGAGAGAGAGCGAATCCTGTTGGAGGCCCGGAAAAATGTTCCTGGCATAGATGGAAAACCGACCCAGCTTCAGAATGAGATAGACGCTGGATTCCCCCTGAACCATCCCAATTGGGACTACAATTCTGTGGAAGGTAGGGAGAGGTTGACAGTGTACCACCGGACTCTTGTGGTGGGTCTCAAGGGGGCCAGGAGACAGCTCACCAATCTGGCTAAGGTAAGAGAGATCCTACAAGGAGAAAGAGAACCACCTGCCATATTTCTAGAGAGACTCATGGAGGCATACCGATGCTATACGCCTTTTGATTCTGCTTCTGAGGGACAGCAGGCAGCAGTAGCCATGGCTTTTATTGGGCAATCAGCCACAGACATAAGGAGGCGATTGCAGCAGTTAGAGGGTCTCCAGACCTTGTCCTTACAGGACCTTGTTAAAGAGGCAGAGAAAGTGTATCACAAAAGGGAGATGGATGAGGAGCGTAGAGAAAGAGAAAAAAAGGAAGCTGAAGAAAGAGAAGATAGGAGAGAGAGAAAACGCGGTAGTAGGCGATAGGGAAGTGCAAGGGACTGAGAGAGAGAATAGACAGATAGGGTACCTGAGCAACTCAGGGCCGAGAAGACTCCGAGGTCCTGAAACCCCACGACCACTACTGGCAAAGGATCAGTGTGCATACTGTAAAGAAAGAGGACACTGGGCTCGAGAGTGCCCTAAAAAAAGGTTAAACACCAAGGTCTTGAAGACCCTGACCTTGGGGTCAGATGATGACTAGGGGGGATGGGGCTCATACCCCCTCCCTGAGCCTAGGGTAACCCTGAGAGTGGAGGGGACCCCTATGGAGTTTCTTGTAGACACCGGGGTAGAGTTTTCTGTTCTAAAGAAACCATTAGGAACTTTAAAAGATAAAAAAACTATTGTGATTGGAGCCACTGGAAAAAAACCATATCCCTGGACTACCGAAAGGAGAGTAGACCTAGGAAGGGGTCAAGTAACTCATTCTTTTTTAGTTATTCCAGAATGTCCCATACCACTGCTGGGGAGAGACTTACTAACAAAATTAAAAGCCCAGATTACCTTCAGCCCGGGGGGACCATCAATAAAGTGGACACCCCCTGCTTCTATGATCTTAGCTCTAAAATTAGAAGAAGAATACAGACTGCATGAGACTCCTACTACAGTAGCTATTGAAAGAAATTGGATAAAAGCCTTTCCCCAAGCCTGGGCTGAGAAAGGTGGAATAGGCAAAGTGGAGCAGGTACCCCCTATAGTTATCACCATGAAGCCGGACGCCACCCCTATCAGGGTAAGACAGTATCCAATGAGCAGGGAAGCCCGAGAAGGGATTAAACTTCACATCCAGAAATTTCAAAAATTAGGCATACTGGTACCGTGCCAGTCCCCATGGAACACTCCTTTACTGCCCATAAAAAAACCTGGGATGAATGATTATTGGCCCATTCATGACCTATGGGAGGTCAGCAAAAGAGTCCAGGATATACATCCTACTGTGCCTAACCCATACACCCTGCTTAGTTCACTTCCACCTGAAAGATAGTGGTACACAGTTCTTGATTTAAAGGATGCTTTTTTTTGCTTGAGATTACATCCCAATAGTCAGGCCATTTTTGCCTTTGAATGGAGGGACCCAGAGTCCGGACAGACTGGGCAGCTGACTTGGACCCGACTACCACAGGGATTCAAGAACTCTCCCACCATCTTCGATGAAGCACTGCATCAGGACCTCGCGCCCTTCAGGTCAGATAACCCCCACCTCACGCTCCTCCAGTACGTGGACGATTTGCTCCTAGCTACAGCCACCCAACAAGAATGCCGGGAGGGAACTGAGAGACTATTATTAGAATTGGGAAAACTGGGGCATAGAGCTTCGGCTAAGAAGGCCCAGATCTGCCAGACGGAGGTCACTTATCTTGGTTATACACTAAAAGAAGGTAAAAGATGGCTGACTGAGGCTAGAAAAAGAACTGTGATGCAGATCCCAGTTCCCACCAGCCCTAGGCAAGTTAGGGAGTTCCTGGGAACAGCTGGCTTCTGCAGGCTATGGATACCCAGGTTTGGTGCATTGGCCGCCCCCTTGTATCCCCTCACTAAAGAGACTGAGAATTTTATCTGGACCTCGACGCAGCAACAGGCCTTTGATCAAATTAAACAGGCCCTATTGGAGGCCCCCACTTTGGCCCTGCCTGACCTGGCTAAACCATTCACTTTATACATAGATGAACGGGCGGGGGTTGCCAGAGGAGTTCTTACCCAATCCCTGGGCCCATGGAAGAGGCCAATAGCCTACCTATCAAAAAAACTTGATCCTGTGGCCAGGGGCTGGCCATCCTGTCTCAAAGCTATAGCGGCTATAACCCTTCTCCTCAAAGATGCTGATAAACTAACTTTGGGACAGTCAACAACTATAGTAGCCCCTCATGCTCTGGAGAGTATTATACGCCAGCCCCCTGACCGCTGGATGACCAACGCATGCATGACCCACTACCAAAGCCTACTACTGACAGAAAGAGTAACTTTTGTGCCTCCGGCTATCCTGAACCCTGCCACATTACTGCCCAACTCTGATGACTCGACAACTGTACATCAGTGCCCCGACATCCTGGCAGAAGAAACCGGGACTTGAAAGGACCTCACAGATCAGCCATGGCCAGGATGTCCCTGCTGGTACACCGATGGAAGCAGTTTCGTGGTAGAAGGTAAAAGGAGGGCCGGGGCAGCGGTAGTGGATGGCAAACAGGTTATCTGGGCTAGTAGCCTGCCAGAGGGTACTTCCGCCCAAAAAGCTGAACTCATCGCGCTCATCCAGGTTTTAAGGCTAGCAGAAAACAAATGTGTCAACATCTATACGGACAGCAGATATGCTTTTGCTACAGCACATATACACGGGGCCATCTACCAGCAGAGGGGACTACTCACTTCAGCTGGAAAGGATATCAAAAATAAAGAAGAAATTTTAAGCCTATTAGAGGCTATTCATTTGCCAAAAAAACTAGCAATTGTCCATTGCCCTGGCCACCAGAGAGGGCAAAACACAATAGCTAGAGGAAACCAGATGGTGGACTTCAGTGCTAAACAAGCCACCCAAGGAGCCATGATCCTAACAGTACAGGAGGGACCAAAGACTTTAAATGAAATTAGCTTCAAATACACTCCCGAGGACCTGCAGACCATTGAAAAGCTTAAGCTAGCTACAGAATGGACCCCACGGGGGGGTCACAGAAACCAGAGAAGGAAAATCTATCCTGCCTCAAAGAGAAGGGAAAAGATATATTACCCAGCTACATCGACTAACCCACTTAGGAGTAAAAAAACTCAAGGACCTTGTCCATGAGTCCGAGTATTATGTTATGGGACTATCAGATATTATCCAGAATGTTGTCACTAATTGTCAAGCTTGTGCCCTAACAAATACAGGGCACCATACAGGCCCTCCAGGGAAATGACTGAGAGGCAACCAACCGGGTGCCTACTGGGAAGGGGACTTCACTGAAATTAAACCTGATAAATATGGTAACAAATATCTGCTAGTTTTTATAGATACTTTTTCAGGATGGGTAGAAGCTTTTCCCACCAAGTCGGAAACAGCTAATATAGTGGCTGAAAAAATCCTTGAAGAAATCTTCCCGAGGTTTGGTGTTCCTAAGGTTATTGGATCAGACAATGGCCCTGCGTTCATTGCCCAGGTAAGTCAGGGACTGGCCACTCAGCTGGGAATTGATTGGAAATTACATTGTGCTTATAGACCCCAGAGCTCAGGACAGGTAGAAAGGATGAATAGAACTCTAAAAGAGACCTTGACCAAATTAGCCATTGAGACCGGCTGGAAAGACTGGACAACCCTCCTTCCTTTTGCCTTGTTCTGAGTCCAGAACACCCCCAATCACTTTAAGCTAACTCCCTTTGAAATCCTGTTTGGAGGTCCTCCTCCTCTAGTGGAAGCAGGAGGCATAATAGATCCTAATGCTTCTCTTTCTCCACCCCTCCTAGTCCGTCTGAATGCCCTTGAACTTGTCAGAAAGGGTGCCTGGAAGCAGCTCAAAGAGGCATACACGCCTGGAACTGCTGAGGTACCCCACCCGTTCCAAGTGGGAGACTTGGTCTTGGTTAGACGACACCAAGCTGGCAACCTCGAGCCTAGATGGAAAGGACCCATCCTTGTGCTCCTGACCAGCCCTACTGCGGTTAAGGTGGAAGGAGTCTCTGCCTGGATCCATGCTTCCCACGTCAAAGCCGCCCCTCTTGCAGCCTGAGATGGATCCTGGAAACTGGAAAAGACTGATAATCCTCTTAAGCTACACTTACGTTGAATGCCAGAAGAATAACAACCCTCACCAGCCCATGACTCTTACCTGGAAGATTATTGATCCCAATACGGGTACCACTGTTAACAGTACTCAGACTATTGCCCCCCTAGGCACCTGGTGGCCTGACCTGCACTTCTGCTCCCAACAGATCAATCCCGAGGTTAAAAGCAGACCTCCCAACCTAGTTCGTAGTTATGGGTTCTATTGCTGCCCCGGCACAGATAAAGGGAGACACTGTGGGGATCACCAGGATTCCTATTGTAGGCGCTGGAGCTGCGTTACCTCCAATGATGGAGACTGGAAATGGCCAACATCCCTCCAGGACTGGGTAAAGTTTTCCTTTGTCAATACCGGCCTGGGCAAGTACGTAGTAATGGAGCTATATAGAGATAAAGACTGTTCCCCCTCAGACTTAGATTATATAAAAGTAAGTTTCACTGAAAAAGGAAAAAATGAAAATATTCAAAAATGGATACATGGTATAACCTGGGGAATGGTTTTCTATAAATATGGAGAGGGAGCGGGGTCCACCTTAATCATTCGCCTAGAGAAAACCCAGTTGCCCTCTGTGGCAGTGGGGCCAGACCCTGTCCTGACAGAACAGGGACCCCCGAGAAAAACCTTACCCCGGCCCCCACCTCCTTCAAGTAGTAAACCTGCTGTCAAAAAAATTAAACCCACACCTCAAACCCTCACCTCCACTCATGCTACCCAAGCCATCGAAATGGCTGGAGTTACCCATGGACCTCCTTTCCTGACAACCGCCCTGCCTACCCTGGCTACCCACTCCCTCACTACTGATGATAGGCTTTTTGGTCTCATACAAGGGGCCTTTTTCACCCTTAACGCTACCTACCCTGAAGCCACCCGCTCCTTTTGGCTTTGTTTAGCTGCAGGACCCCCCCTACTACGAAGAGACAGCTGTCCCTGGGGCTATCACTAAAACTTCAAATCCTCACCACTGCCCTTGGGGGCCCAGAGCAAACTCACCCTCAGTGAAGTCTCTGGTTATGGGTTATGTCTAGGGACTGTGCCCCCCTCCCATCAACATCTCTGTAACTTCACTCAGACTCTAAATAACATGGAGTCAAATCAGTATTTACTTCCTAGTAATAACAGCTGGTGGGCTTGCAGCACAGGACTCACCCCATGCATATCTACATCTGTTTTTAATCAGTCTAAAGATTTCTGCGTTATGGTTCAACTAGTGCCCCGTATTTACTATCACTCTGATGAAGAAATCTTTAAAGTTTATGAGACAGGACTAACCCAGAATAAAAGGGAACCTGTCTCTCTCACCCTAGCTGTTATGCTTGGGCTTGGCTTGGCTGCTGGGGTCGGTATGGGGACTATAGCCCTGATTAAAGGGCCCCAGGACCTCAAACAAGGTCATGACACTCTCCAAGATGCCATAAACATCGACCTAAGGGCCCTACAAGACTCAGTCACCAAATTAGAGGACTCCCTAACCTCCCTCTCTGAAGTGGTGTTACAGAATAGAAGGGGGCTAGATTTGCTATTCCTCAAGGAGGGGGGACTATGTGCTGCTTTAAAAGAAGAATGCTGTTTTTATGTTGATCACTCAGGGGCTATTAGAGATTCTATGAAGAAACTCAGAGAAAGGCTTGATAAATTTCAAAAAGAAAGAGAAAATAACCAGAGTTGGTATGAAGGGTGGTTCTCCAAGTCCCCTTGGATGATTACCCTATTCTCCGCCCTGATGGGGCCCCTGATGATTCTATTACTTTTGCTCACCATAGGGCCTTGCATAATCAATAGACTAATTGCTTTTATTCACCAGAGAGTAGGTGCTATGCAGATTTTAATGCTTCGCCAACAATATCAGCGCATAGAGCAAAAAGGGCCTGAAGAAAAAGGGGTACTCCCAGCTTTAGTTCTATGATTAGAACTATGTCCTAGAGAGAGTGGGGGAATGAAGGACCCCTGCTCCAAGATTTTATGTGCCCTTAAAACCTGTCTTTAGGAACCATGGTACCGCCATCATAGGAAGCCTCCAAGTCATGTACGCTACAAGCCCTCCCCGCGACCCCCCCCTGCCTGCTCATTAATCCAGGAACTAGCTAACCACAAAAACTGCTGCATTCTCAGAAATATTTGCTTAACTGGTTCTTGAGAAATGTTTTACCAGGTTACTCCCACCTGTGTGTCGCTGGCCTGCATGCCGAGATAAGATTCTTTTACTATTACACAACCCTTCCCCCATTTCACCATACCTTGTGATCTCTGCTTTTAAAAGTTCCCTATCCCAGTCCCTGGGGGTTGACCTCCTCTGCCCCTGCATGGGTTACGAGCTCGGCCCCAGTGCACTGGTTTCCTCCCAAATAAACCTCGTGTATTTGCAGCAAGAACGGTCTCTGGCTGATTTTGTTGGGTGTCATACCATCCTGAGACTTGAGTGGGAGTTGCCCCAGGAATTGGGGGTCTTTCAACAACAAGAGCTGACGTATCCTGAGGGGCTGAGAACCCAGTAATTGCTTGGTCCTTGAGGTTGGGTGGGTGCCACAGACGTTCCAGTCTGGTGCTGAAAACTGGGAGGGTTCCGGAAGTGCCACTCATTCTTAGTGAAGCCTGGAAATGCTGCTTCTGCTGTTGGCAGGATAAGCAGCAGCAACAGGAAAACTTGATTTGGCAGTGAGAGAGAATCCAAAGGTACATAGTCTCTGTGCCATTCCCCCTTTTTTCTGGGATGCTGACTTAAGGCAATTAGACAGCCCCTCAGTTGAACCTCCCTTCTCTGGTGATTCTAATCTGGGGCAAGTTGATATTCAAACCGACCATCACAAATTTTATCCATTCTTTGAGAATTTCATTCAACATATTTTGATCATATTCAGACAGCCTCCCCCATATCTCAGATCTACCACCTTACATACTTCCCCTCAATTTGTGCCCTCTATTTTTTAAAACCTATCAAGTCTAATTTGTGTTCTCCAAATACTCTTGGGTGTGGGGCCATCCCCTGGATCCTGGTCAACCTACCAAGCATCACACCCTTTAAGAAAACTGATACTTTCTCTCCCAGCAGCTATCAATTGCCAGTAGTTCCTCAGCTAGGGTTGGGGTTTTTGCTCACCTTACTAGTCCATGCTGGGTTTTTGTCTGGCTTGGGCTAGTACATGCTGTCACAAGCCCTGAGTGCTTGTATGTGACTGCCGTAATGTGTCCAGGAAACAGATTTCTTATATTCATCCACTCCTCTGGCTCTTGTAAGAGAGCTTTCTTTCTGCATCCTCTTCTGCAACCTTTGAAGGTTAGGAGGAGTGGTGTGGTGTAGGTGTCCCATGTAGGACTGAGCACTCTGCAGTCTCTTATTCTCTCTGCATTCACTAGTTGTGGGTCCCTGTGTTAATCACCATCCATGGCAAGAAGTAGCTTCTCTGGTGAGAGTTGGGAGATGCACTAATTTATGTTTATAATAATCATTCATTAGGAGTCAGTTTAATACTATATTTATTAAGCAAAATAATAGTAGTAGGTTCTCAGTGACCTATCTCGCCACAGGTTCTTGGCCTTGATAAGAAGGATGGGTTCTGTCTTGTGAAGTGGGCCTTAAACCCAAGCAGAAAGTTGCTGGTTACTCCGAAAACATTTTTACAACTATTTCAGCAGCAGGCATATCTTGTCAGGCCAGTTGTTTTGTAGCTCACAGGGTTTATAGCTGGGTAAGATTGGTAATTATTGTTCTTTTCTGGTAGCATGCGTAGCACCTTCTGGCCGTACGAAAGCCAGCTTCAAGGTCAGTATAAGCTTGACTTCTCCTCGTTTGTTCTATGACTCACATAATGCAGTGCTTTAAGCAACAGGGTCTTACTGTGAAGTTCTGGAGGTAACCAAGTGGTAGTAGCTCAGAAAAGAGTATTTGTCATCATTCTGCCTATCCCCAAGACCTATTTTGTTTATAATCTTATATTCCTAAAACGTTGCCATCAAATCAGTGTGGCACAGCATTGCAGAAGTGATCTGCCCACCACTGAGTAAAAGTGAGTGTGGCATCTTTCAGCTAAAAAGTAGTAACTTTTAGTGGTAGTTACATTATATTCTTGGCTTACATACTTTGTGTCAGTGAAGCTCATAAGTCTGTTTAACATTTCTAAATCTCTGGTTTTTAGTAAAGTTATGCCTTATTTATAGCTGTTTTGGGGAATGTGCTTAACTAACAAGATTATTAAGTGATACCTTTAAAGGAGATGCAATCAGAGATTTCTTCACGTAGTGTTGTGGCTTCGATGTAAAATGTGTCCCACAGGCTCATACGTTTGAACATCTGGTCCCTAGTTATTGATCTTGTTTTGGGAGACTGTGGAATCTTCAGGAGGTGGAGCCTAGCTGGAGGCACTGGGCCACTGGGACATGGGCCCAGGATTAAAATTCAACCCCGTTTCCTGTCTGCTTTCTGCTTTGTGGACTGCTGAGGTGTAAGCCAACAGCTGCTAATGCTTCCGCTGTCATGGAATAGCTCGAATGGGTAGAATGGGTAGATTCAATCTGCAGAGGAGAGCGTCTAAGCAACTTCCAAGGTATTCTTCCACTTGATTCTTGCTGTAACTTAGATCATGAATGCTCCTTAAAGGCCCATGTATTAAAGCTATGGACTTCAGATCCATGGTACTTGCGGGAACTCTTTGGAGGGGGAGCTGAAAGGCAGGCAGTTAGGTGACTGGGGCATGTTCTTGAAGCGGATATTAACACTTGGACCCTCCTTTCCCCCTTTTTGCTTCCTGGTTGCCACAAGGAACAGCTTTCTCTATCACGATCTTCTTCCGTGATACATGGTCTTACCACGGGTTCAAAAGCAATGGGCCAGACTGAAAAATTTGAAACCATGAGTCAAAATAAAAATTCCGTCTTTATAAGCTTGTCATTTCAGGTATTTACAAATTTTATCTATTATTACTATTATTATTTTACATGTGTACATGTGTGCAGGTGCCAGGTACACAGAACAGAGGGAAACTCTGTGGAGCTGGTTCTCTCCTACTTTTATGTGGGTTCCAGGGTTTGGACTCAGATTGGCAGGCTTATACAGAAAGTACTGCTGCCCCTTGAACCATCCCCTTACAACTCTTTTAAGTGTTTGTTGAACATGATGCATTAAGGGAACCACTGGTTTAGGCCCTCTGATTTCAAGGAGGAAAGATATGGTCTTTCAGGTGCTTCATTGCATCCTCGTTGTTGGAGCAGGGAACTTGGAGGATGATACAGTGTGTCTTGCCGGCAGATGACCTTGGCCCTATGTCATGAAAGCTGTGTTCCAAATTGTGCTGGATAGCTTTAGTGTCAACTTGACTTGTATTGATTGTCGAGCAATGTGGGAGGGCCCAGCCCACTATGGGTGGTGCCACCATGGGCAGGTTGTTGTGTACTGTATAAGAGGGCAGGCTGGGCATGGATCAGGAGAGCAAGCCAGTAAGCAGCATTCCTCCATGGCCTGTGCTTCAGCTCCTGCCTCCAGGTTCCTACCCTGAGTTCCTGCCTTGGGCTCCCAAGTGATGAACTGTGACCCAGGAGATGTAAGCTGAATAAACCCTTTCCTCCCCAAGTTGGTGTCAGTCAGAGTGTTTTGTCACAGCAATGGAAGGCAAACTAGAACACAAATATCATTTTAGAAAATTGTTTCTAATTAGAACCTTATTTGGTGATATTGGTAATCTTAGCACAAATATAGTCTGTATATTTTAGAAGTACATAAGTTGAAAACTTTATTACATAGTCTAATAAAAGTCACAAGGCCTGGGCTGGAGAGATGGCCTAGTGGTTAAGAGTGATGACTGCTCTTTCAGAGGACCCGGGTTCGATCCCCAGCACCCACCTGGAGGCTGAGAACCATCTTTAACTCCAGTTCCAGGGGAATCCGACACCCTCTTCTGACCTCCTTGGCATTGCACGGCACGGGTGCACAAACCTACATGCAGACAGTACATTCATACACATATAAAATAAATAAAATAAAAAATGTCACAAGGCTTAAAAGCCCTAATTTCAAAGTCTTTTTTTTTTCTTTTCTTTGGTCTTTTTGAGACAGGGTCTCCCTGTAGCCCCAGCTGTTCTGGAATTCACTCTGTAGACAAGGCTGGCCTTGAACTTACAAAGATCCGACTGCCTCTGCCTCCTGACTGCTAGGATTAAAGGCGTGTGTCACTATGCCCAGCCCAATTCAAAGTCTTTTTTATTTTTATTTTTAAGGGATTCTAAAATATAATAACACAGTTGTTTTCAGATAACATTGATGTTATTCAGTTTGCCATACAATTAGATAATTGGTGCATTTTGCAAGTATCTATGTCCAAATTTTGAACAACCCAAGGTTCCCATAGTCCAGTTGGAGAAGCTTGTATGCACAGGCATGTTGCTCAATTAGGAGTCCAGACTATATTGCTGTAGTCTCATGACTCACCCCTATCTCTCCACAGCCCTTACATTCTGCCATGCCTCCTCTTCTGCAATTTGTTCCCTGGGCTTTGGGAAAGGGGCACAAGTGGGTGAGAAGAAAACAGTCTAATTTGTTTGGAGTTGTCATTTTGGACTCTAGTCTGTTCAGGTTGTTTCCCTTCATGGGTTGACAGCTTATCCAGTGATACCTTTTTAATCATACTAACAAAGCACAAGCAATTGGATGTGCAGGCATTTAAGCAGTACTAATTATTATGTCAAGCTAAGCTGTGAGCATAGACACAGATGCTTGGATGGTATGCTAATCCACAAACTGTGGTTTCTCTATAAAGGGTGACAAGTTCTTATTGTGGCTTATAACATCTCCTAACTACTAGGACATAAACTTGTGGCATCCACTGTGAGTTATTCCTCCAAGGAGAGAGCTAATAGCCAATTAGATTTGGGATATATATAGAAACTTGGCTGCCACTGTTGCACAGTATCTCCAGGCAATTGGGGTGCAGCTGATACTGACAGAGGAGTCTTGCTTGTCTCAGGGAGACCAATATTTTGTTATATTGCTTTAGTGGCCTTTGGTAATGCTCTCTAGCATTTCAGCGGCCAGTTGTACGCTAGCAAGTGACGTCTCATAACATTTTTCATGCTCACACCAGGTTTTCGACAACAGGGTCTTACTGCCTTTCTCCTTGCATATATCCCACTTATAGGCAAAAGGCCTTTATAATTTGGGGGGTTAATCCCCTAGCCAACATCTCCTAGGCAGAATAATTCATTGCTGATGTCAGAGCTTTCCTGTACTAATATAAAAGTGTTACAAATCCTAGTCTCAAGTATCACTGCAAAATTCAGAAGGAACCATTGGATTTTCAAGATTATCCTGATTTTAAATAAAAATCCTAGGTGTATTCGGTATTATTGTAAAATTATTTTTCTTTAGTTACTTAAAGCTAAATGTATTTATGTGTAAAATATGTATTATGAGACAAGAAGAACCTATAAAGGATGAAATGGGAATTTGCTTTTCCACTGGTTAAATTTTGATGACTAGAGTTCATCTTTCCAGCACTTTCCCTGCAGGATGATCGCCATGGATAAGGCCTGGATTTCAGCTCAAATGTCACATGTCACAATATCAATTTAATCGTTTATTTGGGCACAGAAAAGTCTTCTTTCTGAAGCAAATTGGTCCCAAGTCATGTGTTTATACTCAATATATTGCAAAATGATCTCAAAAAGTGGCTTGAAAAATTTTTAGAAGATCTCTCCCTGCCTACCAAGGCTCAGGGAACATCGAGGAAGAAGAGGGAGAAAGAGTGTAAGAGCCAGAGGCTGGGAGCAGTGCTGTCAGATGGGGATGTAGGAGCCAGAGGCTGGGAGCAGTGCTGTTAGATGGGGATGTAGGAACCAGAGGCTGGGAGCAGTGCTGTCAGGTGGGGATGTAGGAGCCAGAGGCTGGGAGCAGTGCTGTCAGATGGGGATGTAGGAGCCAGAGGCTGGGAGCAGTGCTGTCAGATGGGGATGTAGGAGCCAGAGACTGGGAGCAGTGATGTCAGATGGGGATGTAGGAGCCAGAGGCTGGGAGCAGTGCTGTCGGATGGGGATGTAGGAGCCAGAGGCTGGGAGGAGTGCTGTCAGATGGGGATGTAGGAGCCAGAGGCTGGGGAGGAGTGCTGTCAGATGGGGATGTAGGAGCCAGAGGCTGGGAGCAGTGCTGTCACATGAGGTCTTTGGACATGACATGTCTATTACTCTCCTGCTTAAGTGCACAAGATTTTTTTGGTCTTTTTTGAAACAGAGTCTCCTTTTAGTCCCAGCTTGCTTGAAGCTCTCTATGTAGACCAGGCTGGCCTTGAACTCACAGAGGTCTGCCTGCCTCTGCCTCCCAAGTGCTGGGATTAATGATGTGCACCACCATGCCTGGAGCTGCACAAGATTTCGACAAGATCAAGCCAACTAAAATCCCAGCATGGTGGGGTAGATGATCTCCAGGCTCCACCCCCTACCGAGGAGCTAGTGTCAGTGGATAGTTGCTGGGGGAGGGAGAATCATTCCTCGTGGAGGATGTGGCCACTGGCAGATTTCCCATGCTCCATTTGATGCCCCCACACCCATGCACATATGGGGAGCACTAACTGGACTTACTGGGTTTTCAAAAAAGGCATTATGTTGGGAGCGAACATGCTGGGAAGGATATGGGAGGGAAGGAATGGGGGGAGATATGATCATATCTTATTGTGTACATGTATGAAATTCTCAAACATAAAGAAAAAAGATTTTCAGAAGAGAGAACATGAATTTGGAAAGCATAGCTCTTGCTAGGTTTTATCTTTGTTAAAATAATCTGCATCTAGATTAAGCCTTCTCCAGGTATAGTTCTTGGGCCAGCAGTATCAGCATCATCCAAAAATGCACACTCTCGGATCTCATTCTGGTCTTGAGAACTGAAAACTAGGAAATAAATTCAAATGCTGTGTTTTTAACATGACCTTCAGATAAATGTAATGCTAAGTTTGAGGTTCACTGAGGTAGATTGTTTCAAGCTTCATAGAATTATTGGATACTATGTAGTCAAATTCTAATGCAATAGAACTAGGGAAACTTCTATTTCTATTATGGTAGATGACCAAGGAATACGGTTCATTAAGTAGACACATATCTGGTAAGAAGAAATTTCACTGTTGTGATTCTCGGGTCATAGAGTGTGGGGTCGCCGCCAGGATTTGTGGCTGTACCCACTTAATCCTAGGGCTACCCATGTGGAAAGCCCTCGTAGGAAAGCATACCACGTGTAGGCAGGTTGAGGTTCAAATGCAGAGAGAGATTTTATTCCCACATGTCCGCTTAAATATCCATCATGACTCAATTCATAACTACTCCCCACCCTATGGGTGTGGCCAGGGAGGTACCATTGGCTTAGAACCCACCCCATGGGTGTGGCCAGGGAGGTACCATCGGCTTAGAATCCAGCCCATCTAACTAAGCTTTCTCACATCTCACCCTTTTACTTTTACTTTTTAAAATTTTTCTGAAAGGCAGGGGAGCCCATGGGTGAGGCTAACATCCCAAAGGAACCTGAGTTTTGAATAGCCAGCTGCTCAAGCCTGTTTTGAGTGCTAGGCAGTGGGGGACAGGTCAGACCTAAAACTTTATTTTCACACTAAGACCAATTAATATCCAAAAAATTCCAACCATGAAGTAAGCTGATTGTCGAGCATAAGCAGCGAATGTAAGTAACATTCATGTAAAACCAATTAGCAAGTATCTATATTAATATTTTGAACGACCCAAGGTTCCCATAGTTCAATTGGAGAAGCTTGTATGCACAAGCATGTTGATCAAATAAGAGTCCAGTCTATATTGCTGTTGTCTCACGATTCACCCCAATCTCTCCGCAGCCCTTACATTCTACCACGCCTCCTCTTCTGCAAGTTGTTCCCTAGGCTTTGGAAAAGGGGCACAAGTGGGTGAGAAGCAAAGCAGTCTGTTTTTTCTGGAGATGTCATTTTGGACTCTAGTCTGTTCACGTTGTTCCCCTTCATGGATTGACAGCTTATCCAGGTTCCTTTTTAATCCTACTAACAAAGCACAAGCAATTAGATGTACAGGCATTTAAACATTATTATTGTGGCAAGCTAAGCTGTGAACACAGACACAGATGTTTGGATGGTATGCTAATCCACAAACTGGTTTCTCTATAAAGGGTGACAAGTTCTTATTGTGGCTTATAACATCTCCTAACCACTAGAGGACATAAGCTTGTGGCATCAGCCATGAATTATTCCTCCAAGGAGAGAGCTAACAGCCAATTAGGTTTGGGATATATATAGACACATGGCTGCCACTGTTGCACAATATCTCCAGGCAGTTGAGGTGTAGCTGATACTGACAGAGGAGTCTTGCTTGTCTCATTGAGTCCAATATTTTGTTTTATTGCTTTAGTGGCCTTTGGTAACTCTCTCTGGCATTTCAGAGGCCAACTGCACATTAGCAAGTGATGTCTCAAAACATTTTTTCATGCTTACACCAGGTCTTCGACAACAGGGACTTACCATCTTTCTCCTTGCAGATATCCCATTTTTATAGGCAAAGGCCTTTATAATTTTGGGGGTTTGGATTCCCCAGCCAACATCTCCTTGGCAGAATAATCCATTGCTGATATCGGAGCTCTCCTGTATTAATATATTTTGCTTAATTACACAGCTTATAGAGACTTTACTATTATCTACAGTCAGGGAATGACTTCATTACCATCATGTTTCTCTTTTTCCTATAAAAGGGAGAGGTAGGAAGGTTTCTTAGCATCTGAAGGTAAACCTCATTAGACCACATTATAAACAGTTATCCCAAATAGAAGTCAGAGAGATGTTCAGTGTCTGTGAGTCAGGCAATCTGAGGTTCCTTTTTCTTTAATGTCCAGATGGGTCAGCCTCTCTGCTGGAATTTCCCAGTCCATCCTGCAGAGCCAAAATTTGTACATTTTCAGGCATTTAGGTTGGTGTTTTTACCTGTGGGAACATACAAATCTCTTCCCATTGTTAGTTTCAAGACCTCAAAATTGAAAATTTATCAACAGGTTTAGAATACAGAAGGAATATTATACCACCTCCCTCTTTTTTTTTAAATTTTTATGTTTTGATCTATAGATGCCTAAGTTGTCCTACAAGTGAAGGAAAAATGTTACAAAGTGATACTGTATAACACAGAAAAATATAGAGACCATTTGTGTACCTTAACCCCAAAGTTATTGTTGGAAATTCAGTACAGATTATGAATAAAACAAGCAATGATGTTAATTGGAATTCAATTTTTTAATTTTTATATCTTTTATTTTTTATTTCCAAATACCCAAAAACTTATTAATATTTTAATACAACGAAAACCTGGTTGCATCTTTTAGATGTTGAAAGGGCGTAACCAGTAGGTGGCAGTGTAGATCCATTATTTTAATTTTTTTGGGGGGGGGAGGAAAGGGTTTATTCAGCTTACATCTCCTGGGTCACAGTTCATCACTCAGGGAGCCCAAGGCAAGAACTCAGGGCAGGAACCTGGAGGCAGGAGCTGAAGCACAGACCATGGAGGAATGCTGTTCACTGGCTTGCTCCCCTGGCTCATGCCCAGCCTGCCTTCTTATACAGTACACAACAACCTGCCCAGGGTGGCACCACTCTTGTGGGCTGGGCCCTCCCACACTGCTTGACCATCAAGACAATACTCCATAGATGTGGCCACAGGCCAATCCGATGGAGCTAATTCCCCAACTGAGTCTCCCTCAACCCAGGTTTGTCAAGTTGACACTAAAGCTATCCAGCACAATTGACCCCTTGTCAACTTGACATACAAAACACATCACTATTAAACCACCACCTTTCCAGTTCTTATCCCCAAAGTATGATGTTAACATTAATCACAACCTAAGACAGTACAACCTTAAAAGCCCCACAGTCCTTAAAATGTCCAAACACTAATTTTTAATAGATAACTCATAACCTTTGTTGAAATTGAATTAGGTTTTGGCTGTTTAATATAAATTTGCGTCTTGAGAAGGAAGGGCCACGTTCCAACTCAGAGGCAATGTTTTTACTGGTATCATGGCCATTAACATTGAAATATACTTAGAACACAGGTACACACATCCATACACACATATGCGTGCACATACATACACACATACATACATACATACATACATACATACATACATAAAGATTTATTAGGTTGACATGTAAGGGAAAAAAGTCATATTGTTTGATGTCCAATGAAAAACATGAAATTTTTATAATTTGCTATAGGGTTATTTTTACATAATTAGAACAAACGTCCTAGTAATACATGAAACAGCTGAGATCCATATACCACCTCCTAGGCCCATTTGCAGCCATTTGCCTTCAATTAACTATACTTAAAGTTTACTATTTTTTCCCTACCCTATCCCTTCTGGTTAATTATGCCTAAACTCTACCTATGCTATTTACAAATCTAAAGATTGAGGATTTCCAAAAGTAGACAGGCCTGATCCATCATGTTTTATTATTAAGGACTTTGGAATAATAATAATCTATAATCACAATTACAACCATCATTAATTATTATTAATTATTAATAATTATCAATAATTAGTCACAACAATCACTAATAATTATTATGAATAATTGTCAATAATAGCCAACAATTTACCATTAGACTGAATTTTTTCAATTATTATTAATAATTATATTCAACAACAATAACTATAACCATTAATAACAATTACTAATAATAATTAACAATAATCTATCATTAAACTGAATAATATGCATACTATAAACCCAATTAAAAATTGTTAACACTAAGGGGTATAAAACAAGCATTTTTTATGAATTAAATCTATTTTTGTTTAGAGTTAGCTAAATAGATTTAAACCCGTAGGATTATAATGAATTAAAAGTGGGAACTCACATTCACTCACACATACACACAGGTTGAAGCTGGGCTTAAAGTAACATAAAACAATTTTATTTAAAAATTTCTCATTTAAATTGAACCAAAATATCAATTTACATTGTTAAAGAGACTTTTACCAATGGTCCTTAAAAAAATCGGAGCAAGTTTGTTTTGTTAGAACTTCAAGGCCTGTAAATTCTCCTAGAAATCCATCTATCTTGTTTCCAAAGTGCTGAAATCAAAAGGATGTTACCTTAAATCAAAATTTAGTGGGCATGGTTTAGATACCATGTGCTTAGTGGGGCAGCTGGCATGCATGCACAGCTGGCAGGCTTAGGGCACCATATCAGAGCTGAGACCATGTGTGATCTAGAATTCTGTGAGAAGAGATTTTTAAGGTGAAACACATTTAAAAGGAGAAAGATAAAATTAAATCAATCATATCTAGGGTATCCGGGGTTAAGTAAAAATATTACACTTTAAGTTAAGCATGTTGAAATGGATTTGAATTACTGTTCGCTAAAATAAATCCCAACTTTGTATCTACAAATAGCCGGCAGGTTTTAGGTAAGAAGTTAGATTTAGAGAAAACCCATAAGAAGACAAGAGAACAACACACTTTTATCTAAAAACAGATTTTGTATACAAAATTTAAGAGAAAAATGACCAATGCTTGAAATTATCTGGAAGAGATGGCTCTTGGGGGAGGGTGGTTCTGTGAAAGGCCTTAGTTTACAACAGAAAAAGGTATGCTCAGGTCTAAGAGAGCTACCGGGAGAAATTCTACATATGAACAAGATTGGAACCAAACTTGAGGAGCCTGCAGCAGGAGTCTTTCTTTGGTGGGATGGGATTTAAGACCAGAAAGTTTTTTTTTTTTTTAATTTTTTATTTTATTTTATTTTATTTATTTTTATGTGTATGAATGTATTGTCTGCATGCAGGTCTGCGCACCCGTGTCGTGCGATGCCGCGGAGGTCAGAAGAGGGTCTCGGATTCCCCTGGAACTGGAGTTCTCCTGGAACTGGAGTCACAGACGGTTCTCAGCCGCCATGTGGGTGCTGGGGATCGAACCCGGTTCCTCTGCAAGAGCGTTCGGCGCTCTTAACCGCTAGGCCATCCCTCCAGCCCCCAAGACCAGAAAGTTTTTTAAACCTGTAGAATTATCAAAAGTTGTTTTAAGGCCAAACATAACTGCTAAGGCTTAATATTAAATTCAGCCTTGAGGTCACTGGCTTTTATAGTCTGCAGGAGTGACCATGCCGGGAGGCACATGCCTGGGAGGCACTGGATGCTCCCTCTCAACCAAATCAGAGGCAGGCTCTCCACATGTACAAAGCCACATGCCCTCAGACCGCTGTCCCATTCACCGAAACCAGCAGGAAAGACGGCTCCACCACAACAGATAGATATCAGGAGAGAGAGAAGAAAAAGAAGAAAAGGGCAAGATTTAGGGGTATGCATACCTAAGTTGTTAATGTTTCCTTCTGTCCCACGTTTGGATGCCATTTGTGGGGTCACCACCGGGATTTGCGGCTGTGCCCACTTAATCCTAGGACTACCCATGTGGAAAGCCCATGCAGGAAAGCATACCACGTGTAGGCAGGTTGAGGTTCAAATGCAGAGAGAGATTTTATTCCAACATGTCCACTTAAATATCCATCATGACTCAATTCGTCACTACTCCCCACCCCATGGGTGTGGCCAGGGAGGTACCATTGGCTTAGAACCCACCCCATGGGTGTGGCCAGGGAGGTACCATCGGCTTAGAATCCAGCCCATCTAACTTTCCTACAATAGAGAAGAGTGAACTGTTTTCTTCTTTGAACAATGAAACTAGGTTTCCTGGAGTGTTTAGAACTCAGAGAACAGTGCTCTCCCCAATCACATGATCCACTATAAGACTGAGGGATGTAGTTCTTTTTTTTTTTTTTATCAAAAAATATTTTATTATTTTTTTAAATTTATTTTTATTAATGCTTTGTGTATTTCATACATCATTTTCCAATTTAGTTCAGGCATATATCCCCTTCCCTTCCCCCCCCC
>VZQC01011911.1:784406-829636 GCA_009823505.1 Rhizomys pruinosus | reverse complement strand
GATTTGGGATATACAGACATATGGCTGCCACTGCTGCACAGTATTTCCAGGCAGATGAGGTGTAGCTGGTGCTGACGGAGGAGTCTTGCTTGACTCAAGGAGACCTATATTTGCTTTATTGGTTTAGTGGTCTTTGGTAACACACTCTGGCATCCCAGAGGCCATCTGTATACTTGCAAGTGCGGTCTCCATACATCTTTCCCATGTTTGTATCAGGTCTTCAAAGTCTAAGAAGAGACTCCTATGAAGAGGAGGTAGTGAAGAAAGAGGCTGCATCTGTCTCACATCATAACTTCTAGAGTTTATTGAGTTTGGGACCCTGACAGGGCAAGTGAGAGCAAAGCAGACTGGTAGGCAACATGTCCTCACATGCATTCTTTGTGAAAAGTTGCCTGGAACTAAGAGAAGTACTCAGGTGCTTCAGGAAGCTTCTCTGAGTTTTCTAATAAGTGCTCAGAAATGTGGAAGACATGTCTGCTAAGGAGTAGTAAAATCTGAAGAAATGGGAAAGGGAACAAGGGACATGGCTCATGAAAGAGAAACAAAGCCTATACCCTCTCTAAAGGAGAAAGAACAAAAGACATTCAGGATCCCAATATATGCAAGAAGTCTCCATGAACCTCCCATCCAGTCCTTGGGTGATGTTGCAAGAAAATTGGAAGAGTGGTGGAACAACATCACTGAAGGTTAACAAGCAACTTCATGAACAGAGGACTGTTGAGATGAACCGAAAATAAGAAGGCCATTGCTGCCCTTAGAGGTACAGAAAAGCCAATGTAGCAAAAATGGGAATTATCAGGGGTGAAAAAGAAGGGAGAAGACAAGGAAGTTGAACAGGGTGAAGAAGAGGAGGAAGATCACAATGGTGAATCAGTTTGTTCTAGTACAGGGTTTTTTTCTTGTCTATTAATCATTTAACCTCTATTTACAACCCAAGTAGGCCCTTGTTGGCACACAGAACAAATTAGTTACATAGGGGATGGTGGGTCTTTTTCATCTTTGGTGCTTCTGATGCAGCTTATATGAAATACTTATTCACTTAACTGAATACTACTCTAATTGTTAAAAAAGTGGAGGTGTTTTATCAATACTCTCAATGCATCTAAGTAAACACGTTTTTTGTTAAAAACAGAGACTCACAAGAAAAAGAAATTTCTCACTCCTTAAACAGCTACATGAAATAGCTTAATAACAAA
This sequence comes from Rhizomys pruinosus, assembly GCA_009823505.1. Taxonomy (NCBI): domain Eukaryota; kingdom Metazoa; phylum Chordata; class Mammalia; order Rodentia; family Spalacidae; genus Rhizomys; species Rhizomys pruinosus. The sequence continues at coordinate 828,440 of VZQC01011911.1, read as the reverse complement.
TTTGTGCATCTGGAAGGAGCTAAGAGTAGTTGCTTTATTTCATTGTCTTCAAGAGGAATATTCTGCCAAATAAAATTTTTCTTTGATCTTAAAAATTTCCAAGGACAGAGTTGGAGAGATGGCTCAGCAGTTAAGAGCACTGGCTGTGCTTTCAGAAGTACCTGGGTTTGATTCCCAACTACCATATGATGGCTAACAACCATCTGTAGCTCCAGTTCCAGGGGATCCAACACCCTCTTCTGACCTCTATTGTACAACAGGGGTGCACTTACATCTATACAGGCAATACACTCATATACATAAAATAAAAATAATAAATGAAATATAAATTTCCAAGGGCAATCTCTGTCAGGGTAATTGCAATAATCCGTAGTCCAGGCTGGCCTCAAGCTTCTGATCTTCCTTCCCCCAGAATCCTGACAATATTAAGGTGTGTACCACCACATGTGACTTAACAATCTTTCACAGTTAACATTTCAGGCACATTAGTTACCAAATTCTGTTATCATATTTCTTTTTGTGGGGGATGTTTTTGAGATAGGGTCTCCCTATAGCCCCAGCTGTCCTGGAACTCCCTCTGTAGACTAGACTGGCCTTCAACTCAGAGATCTGCCTGCCTCTGCCTCCTGAGTGCTGGGATTAAAGGTGTGCACCACCACGCCTGGCTCAATAATCATATTTCTAAGTAACCTGGGAGCAGATAACCCTTCAGGGCTCCTGAAGAGGGGGTAGACTTAATGTTGCCAAAGTTAATGGAGACTTTGTCAGTCCAACGTCAATCTTTTCAGTTTGAATATTGGAGAAAGGGAAAGCTTCCAAAATAAGTTCATATTCTGTGTGTGTGTGTGTGTGTGTGTGTGTGTGTGTGTGTGTATGCCTGTGTGCCTAGAAATATGTGTGTTTAAGGAGGCAGTACTTATAAGTTACTCATAAAGTTTGCATATGTTTGTGTCAAGCAGTAAAATGAGCAAACTTATTTCTTGTGTTTTTCTTTTTTTCTTTTTTTGGTTTTGTTTTTAAAACAAGCTCTACCTATAGGATGCAGTCTGTCCTTAAACTCAAGATTATCCCACACCATCCCTGCTGGGATTGTAGGTGTGTGTCAGCATGCCTGGCTTTGATTAATCTTTATTCACTATTTCATGATAGTTCAACAGCACAACACCTGCTCACCATTGAGATTAGTGCTGTGCCAGTCTTCATTGGAGAATCTTTTTACTGCACTGGGAGCCACTAATGCAAGACCCATAACCAGCCAAAGGGATGGTGGAGTGCTTGGACTGAAATGGGAGAGGTATATCACCCTCTCCAAAGCTCAGGGACTATCAGGGAAGAGGAGACATGAAAAGGATGTAAGAGACAGAGGATGGGGAGATGTGTGCCAAAAAGATGTCTTCTGAACAAGACACAGCCACTGCACTCATGAACTTGTATGGCTGCAGTTATCTGCACAAGACTGGGGTGGTCAGGAGCGCAGGAGGCCTCACTTCTCCCCAAGACTATTAGTAGTTAATGATTGTTCTGGAAGGAGTGTCATTTTCTTCAGTGATATAGTCACTGATAAGTTGCCCTCAGTCCAGTAAATAACCTCCCACCCTAGTTCAGGCAAGAAAGGAATTTTTCTTTGAAGAAGTGTTTTGGTAGGGGAGGGAGGAGCATGAGAGAGGTGAAAATGATTAAAAACCATTATGTAAATGTGCGAAACTGTCAAACAATGGAAGTAACTTTAAAAGGTTTTCAACAAAAAGTTAAAAAGGCTCAAACTTTCAAAGTACATATACAATGTTAAATGATGCTCGGATGGATTTTTAAGAATGGAATTGTCACAAATGGGACCTCATTAAACTCAAAAGCTTCTGTACATCAAAAGAAGCAATCAAGGAAGTGAAGAGAAATCCCACAGAGTGGGAGGAAACCTTCACTGCAGATACATCTGTCAAAGCATTGATTTCCAGAATATATAAACTACTCAAAAAGCAAAGAAGAAAGAAAACAAATGACCCACTCAATAGATGGAGCAAAGAGCTGAACAGAGACTTCACCAGTGAGGAATTAGAGATGGCTGAGAAACATCTTAAGAAGTTTTCAACATCGCTAATAATTAAGGAAATGCAAATCAAAACCACTCTAGGATATCATCTTACTCCAATAAGACTGGCTAGGATAAAAACAAATGATACCAAGTGCTGGAGAGGTTGTGGGGAAAGGGGAATACTCATCCACTGCTGGTGGGAATGTAAATTCGTACAGCCACTATGGAAAGCAGTATGGAGAACACTTGGAAGACTTGGAATGAACTTGCCACCAGACCCAGCCATACCACTCCTGGGCATGTACCCACAAGACTCATCTTACCACAGAGATACATGCACAGCCTGTTTATTGCAGCTCTTTTCACAACAGCAAGGAGCTGGAACCAATCCAAGTGCCCCTCAACTGACGAGTGGATAGAGAAAATGTGGTACATCTACACAATGGAGTTCTATGCAGTGGTAAAGAAAGATGACATCATGAGCTTTGCAGGCAAATGGCTGGAACTAGAAGAAAAACAAATGACGAATGGTATCCCTCATCTGTGGTTGCTAGCACCAATTACCTAATTGTATGGCAAACTGAGCAACATCAATGTGATCTGAAAACAACTATGGTCTTATATTGTGCATCCCTTAAAATATAATAAACAAATAAAAAAATTGATAATTGACATTTAAAAAAGAATGGAATTGTCACTGTATTACTTAAGGATTATAACTGTCCTATGTATCTGAGGTACTTTCAGCTCAAGAATTGCTGCTTGTGATTGATATATGGAAGCTAAGCTTAGTAGGGATTGCCTACTGTCTGGGGTAGCAGCCAAACAAGCTGACCGTTCCTGAGCCCAAACATCTCTCCTCATGTTCCGTTTCCAGGACAACAGGAGTCACTATTATGAGAGATTCATAATGAGTCTGACTCTCTGTGGTAGGAAGAAGAAAATATTATTTCTGTCTCACAGCCAAGAACAGAGACACAGCATCATGAAGAGTAGACAGGATTCAAATTATAAAGGATTTTGGTTTCCACCTCAAATGTGGATCAGAATTTCTAAGTTAGTTTCTCCTACAGACATTGCATTTGACTTGGTAAACTGAAGGACTAAATACCTCAGAGATTAATGCTATTCTGCATGAAGATAATGTGATATTATATATATATTTTTTTCTTTTATTTTTCGAGGTAGGGTCTTGTCATGTGGTTCAGGCTGACCTCAAATTTATGATCCTCTTTTCTCAATCTCCTAAGTGCTTAGGTTACAGGCTTGCACCACCACATTAGGTTAATATATAATTCTTTAAAAATATCCTAGAAACTAAGGTAAAAATGTTAAAAGAAAAAGGTATTATTAATTTTAATAACATTGTATTTAGCTCAATGCATATAAAATATTAAGATTTTGTTGTGTACAGACTGAACAGATGGTTTAGCAGTTAAGAGCACTGGCTGCTGATACAGTGGGCCCGAGTTCAGTTCTTTTTTTTTTTTTTAGCACCCACATGGTGTCTAACAACCATTGGTAACTCCAGTTCTAAGGAATTCAACACCCTTTTTTGGCCTCTGTGGGTATTGCATGCACATGGTGCACTTACATACATGCAGGCAAACCATTCATACACATAAAATAAAAATAAATAAAAAGATTGAATGATGTAAATATCACAAAAATGAATAAACTATTTTTTCCTTTCTACATTGTCTTAAAAATCACAATCCAGGGCTGGAGAGATGGCTCAGCAGTTAAGAGCACTGACTGCTCTTGCAGAGGACCTGGGTTCGAGTCCCAGCACCCACATGGTGGCTAGAACCATCTTTAAGCTGAGTGTGATGGTGCACCCCTTTAATCCTAGCACTCAGGAGGCAGAGGCAGGTGGATCTCTGTGAGTTCAAGGCCAGCCTGGTCTACAGAGTGAGTTCCAGGCCAGCTGGGGCTATAGGGAGACCCTCTCTCTCAAAAAAAAAATCACAATCCACTTCAGCTAGGATTATCTACAGTTCAGATGCTCCAGGCCATGGGTGGCTCGGTGGATACCCACAGAGCACAATCATTCTGGAGTCTTGGTTTGCTATCCTTGACTCATGCTGCCACCTCTTTTTCACTTCAAATATATAAATATTTTTGCAGACATTGAATTCCTTGACTCTGGAGTTGTTTGACCGCAGGCTGTATCACTGCCATTTGATGGGAACATTGTAGAATTCTGAATAAAGATGGATGGATGATGAGAAAAGAGAAGCATAAAACTTTCAGCGTCCAGGGCTGGAGAGATGGCTCAGCGGTTAAGAGCACTGACTGTTCTTGCAGAGGACCCGGGTTCGGTTCCCAGCACCCACATGGTGGCTAAGAACCGTCTTTGACTCCAGTTCCAGGGGAATCCAACACCCTCATAAAAAAAAAAGAAATACACACACGCAAACACACGCACACACACGCACACACACACACACACACACAAACAAAACAAAACTTTTCAGCGTCCAAGTTCTGTGATGTTGAGAAAGGGGATATAGAATCATGAATTCGGGAAGAATCTCTATGTTAAACATGCCATTTTCTTCCATTATCTTTTGATTCAAAATTTATACTTTCACTATTTCTAACATGAGTAAGTAGCCATTTTATAGGACTGTGGTGCTTTGAATGAGTGTCCCTCATAGGCTTTAAGTATTCAAACATTTGTCTCCAGTTGGCGGCACTGTTCTTGGAGGTCTTAGAAGGTGTGGCCATGCTAGAAGTACGTTATTGGGGGCAGGGTTAGTGAGTTTAACAAGCCTTGCTGTCTCCAGTTGCGCTCTCTGCTTCCTGTGCTCATTGCGAGATGTGACCCTCGGCTTGCTGTTCCGGCTCCAGCCGCCATGCCTCCACCACAATGGACTCTAATTCCCTGGAACCGTCAATCGTAAGCACAAATAAACTCTTCCTTTTATAAGTTCCTTTGGTCACAGTGTTTTATCACAGCAACAGAAAAGTGACCAATACAAGGACCTTCTCATAAGCACTAATTTTTACCTTGTTCCCTCCATCCTTCAGTCAAAGCATACTGGATTCCTTCCACATGTCAGTTTATGTGCACAGTGCCTGGGAAGTCAGTTCCTGGGCTCAGAGTATTCATACTATTTAATTAGGTCTGACTCTTCTTCATCCCTGCGTTCTGGAACCTTTCACATCCTTGTTTGATGTGCATCAAGGAATACAAACCCACCAAGATGAATACTACAGTGGCCTGACCTTGCCTCCCGTTTGAGACCTGAATCCATTTCGGAAGGGTTGTTTTCCTGATGAGAAAACTGAAGTTGAAGCTCTCTGCATCTCGGATGTTACTAAAGCATTAGAAACAAAGAAGCCTTTTCACCACTAAAGACAAGTAAAGTCAGCTGACATTCAGCAGCACACACCACTTGGAATTGTAATTTGTGTTAAAAACGCCTTTGCCGTCAGCTGGGACCTCGGAGACACTTAATCTTTGCTGACTCTCCACTGCACCTTTTTGTGCCAGAAGTTTTGGAAGAATTAAAGCTTCTTTTGAGTCATGGTTCATCAATTATGATGTTCCTGCTTTAGGGTATTTGTCTTTTTTTTTTTTTGAGACAGGGTCTCCCTGTAGCCCCAGCTGTTCTGGAACTCACTCTGTAGACCAGGCTGGCCTTGAACTCACAGAGATCCACCTGCCTCTGCCTCCCAAGTGCTGGGATTACAGGCCTGTGCCACCATACCTGGCAGCATGCTTTAGGGTATTTGTAGGTACCACTACCTTCAAGTGTTAGAAAAACTAATGGCCTGATAGAAAAAATGGGAAGACTAATGTGATGGGAAACCATTTCTAGAAACATTTTAAGTATTTGGTTATTATGATTCTGTCTAATAAATTTGAAAATACTCTCACTCTTATTTAGTTCTTGAGTGTCCCAAAACATTCTGAGAATTCAGGTCTTAAATTCTTCTCTACTGAGCTTGTCTAAAGTATCTTTTAAAGGCTTCATGCTACCACCAGAGAGCAGCAGAGATTTATAGGCAGTTAATGAGTGCCCCAAACACCAATAAACAAGAAAAATTGGTCACTTAATTTGATCTTATTCATTAAATGAGGAAGAAAAGGAATCCGGTGAGTAGAATATTTACCCTTAATCTGCCTAGCTGTCTTCTGTCTGACTGTGTATGTGGGCATAAGTATGTGATTTAAAATAATTTATTACATAAATTAAAAAAAATACATAAAAAAAAATTGGGGAGGTTTTCTAAAGATCTATATAAGCTTAGGCAATAAGGTAAAAATGTCATTCTTTTATTCCGCATTCACCCACTCCATAGCATGAATGATGGAACTTAAGGAGACAAATGAGGAAGCTTGAGAAAGTACAGTATTGTTTCTAGAACTCAGGGGTGATAGAACTATTGTTCACAGGTTAAATAAAATCTGCATAATTTTTCTCAGATCAGGATTAACACAGAGACCAACAACTACTGATTGCGTGGAGACTGAGAGATTGCGGAGTGCTCACTCAGTCCTAAATGGTACACCTGTATCATTCTTGTTCCTTTTGTGTCTTGAGGATCATTGTAGAAGAAGAGGGAGAAAGACTGTAAAAGCCAAAGACAAATACAAGGAGACTGCTTTCTGGAAACAACAGAGTTGTACATATGATTCCACAGGCCTTGTGTCAGCATGTACAAGACATGTGCAAATCCAAGCCAGTCAAAAACCTAGCATGGAGTGGGGAGGTGGGTAAGAAACCCCAATACTAGCCAAGGAACCATTGGCAATTGATAGCTACTAGGAGAGGAAAAGTCAATTTTCTTTAAGGGTGTGTTGCCTGGTAGCTAGACCAGGTTCCAGGGTATGAATCCACATCCTAGAGTATTTGGGGAACTAGAATTGGACTCAGTAGGGTTTTTTGAGACAGGGTATCCCTGTAGCTCCAGCTGGCCTGGAACTTGCTCTGTAGACCAGGCTGGCCTTGAACTCACAGAGATCTGCCTGCCTCTGCCTCCCAAGTGCTGGGATTGAAGGCGTGTGCCACCACGCCCAGCTGGACTCACCAAAAGGAGAGTAAAACCAGAAATAAGTTATCAGTAAGGCCTGAGAAATTGTACTTCAGATATAAAACTTGAGGTTTCAGTAAAAAGACAAAAAAAGAGGCTTGTCTTCAATTCTTACTGGCAAGAGCATCTACTCTGTGGTGGCCACTGCTTTTGCCATCCTTCAAAGACATGAGACCAGCTTTTTAACCCTCCAATATGGACTAAAGACTCATGTCTCTCCAAGAATCCTCCAAACCTTCAATTCCAGATGGGGACTACTGAGATACCCAGCTTGTGGACTGAGCAGCTACGGGGATTTCAGCCTTGTCAGAGTATAGAATGCCACTGTGGGTTTACCTAGGCTGTATCGTGGAGGCTAGTACAGGAAGATCAAGACTGGACACGTGCTTACTGGACCTCATTTGGGTGACCATGGGAGGGAAAGACCCCAGTGTGGAGCACAAGGGCAGGATTGATGGTTGTTTGGGCTTGCCAAGGAGGAGCCTTCAAACACTTCCTTAAGGAAAACATAACATATTTTAGTCAAAAAAAAGAAAGAAAAAGAAAATCCTCCAATTCAGGTGATATGTGTATGTATGTATGTATGTATGTATATATATATATATATATATATATATACACATATATAAGCAATACAAGTTGGGGAGAACAACAAAAGAACTGGAACAAAAAAACAGAACAAAACAATTCTGGAAGGTTTCAGAAAGCGTTGCAGGACATGTGACTGAGTGCGGGAACTGAGGTGGGGTGGGGAGCATGGAAAGAGAAGCGACTCTAGATTAGACTGAGAAATGATGTATGAGCTATGGAAAAAGGTTAATAACAATAAAAATCGATTATATAAAAAGGAAATAGAGGACACAAAGTGGGGGGGTAAGGAGGTGAGAGTTGATTTGAGAGGAGATGAGGGAAGGGTTGAATATGATCAGTATACATTGTATGAATTTCTTGAAGAATCAATAAAATATTTAAACATTTACTATGTAATTTTATAAACTCTTTAAAAAATGTTTCATTTATTACTTTTATTTTTTCTACCTCTATGAGTATATCCATGTCATGAAATGCCCACTGAGGTCAGAAGAGGGCATCAGATGACCTGGAACTGGAGTTAAGTGTGGGGCGGTTGGCCCTGCAGTTGGACAGGCTGAAGAGGGCATGCCTGCGGGCCTGACGGTCTCATGACCAAACACGCAGCTGTGGAACTGATGGTTCTATGGCCAAACACCAGGTTGTGGAACCCCACAACCAAAGGAGCCCCACAACCAAGCAGGCATTCAGTAACAGCCTGGGGACCATGTCATATGGTGCAAATCCCTGAAAATCCATTTATTCCATGTACCAGCCACGCCACACCATGTGACATCACCTCCCAGTGCCTAATCTTAGATCTCCACACCATCACGTGTCATCCCAGCTCATGAGGTGTGCACAGAAAGGGATGTGCAGACAAACAAGTTGGCTCATGGGGCCAAGAGTGTACTAGCACCTTGTGCAGGGTGTGCCCTATAGTATAGCATTGCTTAGTGTGCTAAGCAGACTGTGCCTGCACATGTGCAATGTATGCTTGAATCCAGGACTGCTGTCCCACAGTTAAGGATTGTTGTTAGCTGTAGTGTGGGTGCTGGGAATTGAATCTTGCAGTGCTCTTAACTGATGAGCCATTGCTTCAGCCTGACTTTATAATTTTTTAAGTTAAATTAAATTTTTTATTTATTTATTGGAGTATGCATGAACCAGTCTACATGTGGCTGTCAGAGGAAAACTTTTAGGAATTGTTATCTTCTGCCATATGGGTTCCAGGGATGGAACTTGGGTCATCAGGATTGTTGACAAGCACCTTTATAGGCTAAACAATCTTGCTGGCCCTATAAATAAAGTTTTATTAGAATATAGTTATACCCATTTGCCCATGTTTTGTCTGTGGTGGCTTCCAGGCAGAAATGGTGGGAATTGAGTTGTTTGTCCATATGAGACCATATGGTCTGCAAAACCTAAAGATTAAAAAATCCATTTTTCTCTTAATAGAAAAGCATTTGCTAGCTCTTGCTTTATATAACATCTGTATTTTAGATTTAAATTATGTAAAATATGTGGAAAGAATAGGAGTTCAGCCACTATTGTACTAGTCCTAAGGCTGCTGTTTTTTGTCTGTCCATGGGCAAATCCTGCAATGGTTCTAGCTCTGGTGCCTTCATTAGTAAACGCATTTGTGGTAGAGCACAGGGTGTCCCTGCACGTGGCAGTACCTGTGGTCCTGTCCAGATACAAGGCTCTATGATTGTATGATTATCTTTTTTTTGGCATGCTATACAAATTTCCTTCTAGAGGTATCATTTTTCTTTGCTCCTTGACTTGGTTTGGGCTCTATTTGTGGTTTCTGTATTTTATATAGGGCCTTCATTTGAATTCTCTACCCTGGATTCCAATGCAATTAGCAGACCAAGTTTTGAAATCTGTCCATCTGCTGCCTAGATCTACTCAAGGGAAAAGAACACTTTCTTCATGTCTTCGTTTCTCTTTCTTCCTTCTAGATTTGATGCTATAGAATTTGAGAGAAGTGGCACCTCGTGAACACAACAGGGGGTCTAGAGTCAGACCTACATCATATTCTTGGAAATTTTCTTAAATTCAATAGAAAGAACAGAACATAGGGCAAGTGTGGTGCTTAGATGGCTTACTGTAAATAATCTCTCTCTGTCTCTGTCTCTCTGACTCTGTCTCTCTCTCTGTCATCTTCGTTTGGAAATTCTATTGATTCTAATCTATCCACGAACCAGATCTTTTTTGTTCGTTCATTTGTTTTTTTTCCTCTTTTTTTTTTTTTTTTTTTTTTTGCAGGACCAGTGATCTCTTTTGTAGCCCCCAGTGTCCTGGAACTCCTTCATTATAGAGTCCACACCTGCTCTTGCGTCCCCCTGTGTGTGATTAAAGGATGTGCCTGATCTTAAAAAAAAGAATAGCGGGACGTTTTATTATTGGGACTCAAAATGTTAACTGAAAATGTTACTCAGTGGAAGAACCCACCTACAAGCATTTGTACAAAGCCCTTGGGTTCTATCCCCAGCACAAATCCAAACCCAACCTGATCCTAACTAACCAAATACCTTGCAAGTCAAAATACTCTCAGATTGATGAGGGCCCACCGAGAGCACAGAACTCCAGAAAATATCCTCTGTGTGTGAGCATCATATAACCTGTTCTATATGGTAGCTGAACCCGTTGGTTGTCGAGTGGAAAAAGTTTGCAAGAGACCATTCGACCTGGATGGCTAGAGCGGCTCTCTAGGCCAGCAGAAACTGTGTATGAAGAGCTTCTATTACCCAGACTTTTGACCACCTTTTTATTTGAATAAGAGCATTAAATGTCACACTAACTACAAATGCACAAGCGCTACAAATTTTATGTTTTTAAACATGAACCAATATTGATATTTCAAACCATGGCTATGAAGCAAAGTATGTGAAATTAAAATGCAATATCAAACAGACTACATTTTTTAGGTTATCATTCTATTTTTAGTTATTTATTGGTTTATTAACTTAAATGTTCACTTGGTGATTAGTTTTATCAATCTGACATGACGTACAATAACTTGGGAAGAGATTCTTAATGAGGGATTATTGCCCCATGAAGGGCAATAACCTGAACAGACTAGAGTCCAAAATGACAACTCCAAAGAAAGTAGACTGTTTTCTTCTCTCCACTTGTGCCCCTTTCCCAAAGCCCAGGCAAAAATTGTGGAAGAGAGGCGTGGTAGATGTAAGGGGTCTGCAGAGAGATAGGGTGAATCATGAGACTACAGCAATATAGTCTGGACTCCTAATTGATCAACGTGCCTGTGCATACAAGCTTCTCCAACTGGACTATGGGAACCTTGGGTTGTTCAAAATTTGGACATAGATACTTGCAAAATGCACCAATTACCTAATTGTACAGCAAACTGAGCAACATCAATGTTATCTGAAAACAACTGTGTTTATTGTAGAATCCCTTAAAAATAAACAAAAAAAGAATCCATACTCTGACCTCTTTTTCCTTTTTGCATGAGGTGAAGCTATCACTCAGGGAATACTTCAATGGGCCCCCTCTCTCCTTCATCTTTTTCCTTCCTGTACCACACAGGTACCCAAGACCCCTCTTAGAATTCAGTGGTTTCTATTTTGTGAGAAAGGAATGCTTAGATACTAAGCTGAGTCACAGAGTGAAATGGACCATTGTACCAGAGATATTTTTATTCTCTATTTATGGAGGAATTGAATTATGCATCTCAAAAATGAGGAAATGTTCAGCATCAGTACCTGTGGGTATGGCCTTATTTGGAAGTAGGGTCTCTCTCAGAAGATCAATTAAAATGAAGTCTTTAGGGTTCAAGTCCCATGTAGTATGACTGGTGTCCTTATAACAAGGGTAAATTTGAACGGATCACACACAGGGATAATATCATGTGAAGATAAAGGCAGAAACTGGTGATGGATCTACAAGACAAGGAGTGATAAGATTGGCTGGAAAAGCACCAGAAGCTAAGAAAGAGGCATGAGACAGATTCCTTCATGCCTTCTAAAAGAACGAACTCTGATAGTACTCAATATCAGATTTCTATCTCCAAATTGTGGGACAGAAATTCTGTTGTTTCTGATACTAGGCGATTCTACTTTATATGATGACCCTTCAGTGAACTTACATATTGAATGCCATCTGTTAAAGCTGAGTAAAAGTCGGCTGGAGCTTTTACGTTTATATGGTTTAGCTCTCCATACATAATATGTTGAGGATTAGTTATATAATGTCAGAAAGTCACTCATGAAATACTGAATGTTAATCTTACATACCTCAGAAGGTGACACATAGCCAGAAGCATGCAATGTTTTATTTTATGACAGATATAGCACAGTGCTATCCCCAGAGAACAGACTTCTCTTGAATTTGGCTTCAGTACAGAACATATTGCTAACATCTGCTATGTCATGCTAGTAATTGTATTTAATCACTGTATAAGGCACTGTTTCTATTGAGCTAATAAGTTTCTGCTTGCTGGTTTTGATAAAGTAGTGTTTTCACGTTTAAGCATTTAGATGTGAACCATGTGATACTGTTATAAGGAGAGGAATTAGGAATTAGGAACCCTGCAGACTTGAAGTGGGAATAAAGGAGAGACTAGAGCTTTAAAAGAAGTTAGATGTAAAAAGATGCAAAATCCAAGCCACAATGGCATTTCTTTCAAATTTTGTCCCTGTATCCCAAGCACCAAGCCTTGAGGTAAACATGTCATCTCTTGTGGGAGTAATGTTACTAAGCTGTTTTGGGAGTACTATAATTTTTATAGTAAAATACACCCAGATTTATCATAAAATAGAAGATGTAATCTGTGTCATTTTAAAACACAAAACAGTACGGTTTATAGTACTTCTGTAAGATGTAAGAGACAGAATGTAACATTTAGAGTAGACTCATTAGACTCCTTAAAATCTTGTTTAACTTTAGGCAAGTTATGGAATGTTTCCACCCTCCCGGTTTGTTTTCTATAAAATGGGCGGATAATGACATGTAACTTACAAAGCTACCACAAACATTAAAGGGCACCCAGCACAATGTCTGGCACATCACAAACACACACAAGTGCTGGTAATGTGATTAGTATCTTGGCAGGAAAATTCATACTTCTAGGTCACTAGCGGTAGAGATGTCTTGCACAGCGCTGTTTTGAGAAATAAAGTACTACCTCTGGCATCTTCTTTTTTGGGTCTGAGTATTCAGAACATGTGGAGGAACTGGCATGAAGCACAACTGTAAAGAAGCAATTGTTATAAGTGGATTTAGATCCACTGGTGCCTGCTGGATGGTGTGTAGTCTGTGGGTCACTAGGAATTAAACATTATCATCAAGAGAGAAGTTTAAGATGATAGAAGGCTCTCACTAAAGTGCTAGTCTTGCACACTTTATTTTTTATTTCTAGCTCTTATTTCTTGGAAACCTGTGGACCTGAGTTCAATTCCTAGAACTCATGTAGAAAAAAAAAGCCAGGAATGTTGGCATGCACTTGTAATTTCAGTGCTAGTGAGACAGAGACAGGAGGATGCCTGGAACTCATTGACAAACTAGCCTCACCTACTTGACAAGTTCCAGGTTAGTGAGAAACTCTGTCTTATAAAAGGAAATAAAAGGTAGGCAGCCCCCAAGGAATGGCACCCAAGGTTGTCCTCTGGCTTCTACAAGCATGAGCATATTTTCAAATACTGGTATAATAGTTATTACAGGTTAATCAAGTGTTTTGTCTATTAAATATTTTTTGGTCTTTTTGAGACAGGGTCTCCTATAGCCCCAGCTGGCCTGGACCTCACTATGTAGACCAGACTGGCCTTGATCCTATAAAGATCTGCTTGCCTCTGCCTCCCAAGTGCTGGAATAAAAATATGCACCACTATGCCCAGCATGTCTCTTAAATATTTTAAAATTTTTTTCAGAATTGCTTTATTTGTACAGAAATCATGAAAATGTGCATACCCTGGAGAGTTTCCAAGAAGTAGGAGCTAGAAATAAAAATTAAGGCCAAGTAGAACTAAAGTCATTCCAGAATTCTGAGGACCAGGCGTCATTCAATGAACTAAAAAACTGACTTGGAGCTGAGGTTTGAACACAAAGGCTTCGGGCAGCTGCCAGAGCAGCTGGGGCTGAGGGTGTGCAGACTGGCATGTTGGCCAAGAGGATCCTGGGAGCTGGGAGCTGAGGATTGAACACAGAGGCTGCAGGTGGCTGCCAGAGCAGCTGGGGCAGAGGGTACCAGCATGAGGGCTAAGCAAGCAACCCCCCCAACTGGAACTCCAGAGAGAGTGGCTGGCAGCAGAGGGACTATGGTGCTCAGAAGGTGTGATACGGGTTGTTACCACCCAGTTCTTGTGAAACAGAAAGGGAAGAGTGATCTGTACCTTCCAATACATAACAAAAATTGAAAGCCTGAAACCTAGACAAGTCAACACTTCAGACATAAGGAGAATACAATGAAGGCACCTGAAGGACTCAATGAAAACAATCCTTCAACAAGGTGAAGAGGCATTCAAGATTTGCATCAGAATACAGGCAAAAGGCAAACCACAGTCTGAGAGCACAATGAAAGAACAATATGGGAAAAGTGCAGGATAACTCCACACCAAACTCTACCTAGCCTGTGGTGGACTCCTACAATGGGATCTCCCTAGAGGTAACCCAGGACACAGACTATAGAATACCAATCACAGATATATTTAAAGAAATCATAGAGCTAAGGGGAGAGAATGAAAAACTCAGAAAGGACCTAAAGGGACACAATGACAAACTTCAGAAAGAACTAAAAGGAGAAAATGAAAGACTCTGGAAAGAGCTAGAGGGAGAAAATGGCAAACTCCAGAAGGAAGTGGAAACACTGTAAAGATTCCATGCTGAAATGAAAAAGGAAACCAACAAGTGAAACAAGGAGCTACAAGAAAAGATTGAGAAGCTCCAAAAGGAAGTGGAAATACTAGTGAAAACACAGGATGAAATGAAAAAGGAAATCGAACACTCATCCAATCAAAAGGAAAGAGTGGGAAAAAGCCTCAGAAGCAGAATGGAGGAAGCAGTAAAAAGAATATCAGACCTAGAAGATAACATAGAACAACTAAAAAGATCAAGTAAAGACTATGAAAAATTTAAAAATATACAAGAGTGGAACAACCAGGAAATGTGAGACACTATGAAAAGATCAAACCTGCACATCATAGGGATAGAGGAAGGAGAAAAATCTCAAGAGAATGGTGTTGATCAGATTGTCAACAGAATAATAGATGAAAATTTCCCCAAATTAAAAAAAGACAAACCCCTTATAAATATAAGAAGCACATAGAACACCAAATAGACTAGACCAGAAAAGAAACTCCCCTCACCATATCATAGTTAAAGCACTAGATGCCCAAAGCAAAGACAAAATTCCGAAAGCCACAAGAGAAAACAAGTTACATATAAGGGGAAACCCATCAGAATTACAACTGACTTTTCAGGGCAAACTATGAAACAAGGAGAACATGGACCAAAGCATTCCCAGTGCTAAATGACTATAAATGCCAACCCAGGTTACTATACCCAGAAAAAATGTCAATTCTAGTTGAAGGAAAGAGAAAAATATTCCATTACATAAACAAAATGAAAGAATACATTTCCAGAAAAATCAACCTTTCAGAGAATAATTGAAGCAATTCAAAGGACAGAGGAGAGGAGCAACTACCTCCAGGCACCTTGAAAGAGAAACTAATAAAAGCAGAAATGCAGAAGTAGAACCCTAGACGAAAAACGCAAATGGATAATAAGGTAAAAGGAAGCAACACACACATCTCAATTATATCCTTAAATATTAATGGACTTTAACTCCCCAATCAAAAATCATAGACTGAGAGAATGGATCAGGAAACAGAATCCATTGATATGCTGTTTTCAAGAAACCCATATCACCCTCAAGGATAGGCACCAACTTAAAATGAAAGGATGGAAAAAAATATTCCCAGCATATGGTAACAAAAAGAAAGCAGGAGTTGCTATTTTAATATCAGACGAAGTAGATGTCAAAGTAGAAGCAATTAGAAAAGACAGAGAGGGCCATTACATCCTTATAAAAGGGAAAATTAACCATGAAGACTTCACAATCATGAATATATATGCACCAAACTTCAGTGCACTAACCTTTATAAATACAACTCTACAGGACCTCAAGGCATAGATTAACCTCAGCACACTCATAGTAGGGGACTTCAATACCCCACTGAGTTCTTTGGACAGATCAATTGGACAAAGAATAAACAGAGAAACATCTGAACTGAACAATACAATACAGCAAGTGGACCTCACAGACATCTTCCAAATATTCCACCCAAGCACCAGAGAATATACTTCCTACTCAGCTCCCTATGGAACATTCTCCAAAATTGACCACATACTTGGACATGGAAAAAACCTCAAAAAATACAAAAAAATTGAAATAATTTCATGCATTCCTTCAGACCATGGTGCAATAAAGCTCAATATCAACACCAGAACAAGCCCTGCTACCTACAAAAACACATGGAGACTAAACAACACACTCCTGAATAATGAATGGGTCAAGGTGGAAATAAAGAAAGAAATAAGGAGTGTGCAGAGCTTAGATCAGGGACTTTCTAGGACCACCTGAAGCACAGGTAGGAGCAAGGTGTTCAGCCAGGTGGATTGTTGGATAGATCTATCTCTGGGTTGCTGGATAATTGTTTTGTTCATTTGTTGGATAGCTAAATCATTGTCTTATGTGGCTGTCAGGGTGGAGTTGCCCTGCTCGCTGGTATTAAAGGTGGGCCTGTTAAATCATTGGCTGGTGTGGCTGTCCAGGCAGAGTCGTCCTGCTAGCTGATATTAAAGGTGGGCCTGTTGCCACTGTGAGATTTGAGTGCACAGAGCTTAGATCAAGGACTTCCCAGGACCACCTGAAGCACATAGTACCAGGCATATCCCCCCACCCTCACCCCCTCCCCCGGCCAATGGGAATTGCTGGAATTGCTGAGGGAGTGTCCAATTGGATGTTTTGGAGAACCTTCAGAACAGAAAGGGAAGAGTGAGTTAGACATCCAATATATAAACAAAATTGAAAGCCTGAAACCGAGACAAGTCAACACTCCATAAACAAGGAGAAAAAAAGGCATCTGAAGGAGGCAAGCAAAGCGAGCCTTCAACATAGTGAAGAGGCATTTGGGATTCACATCAGAATACAGGCAAAAAGGGAAACCCACATGCCAGGGAATCAATGAAGGGACAACATGGGAAAGGTGCAGGATAATTTCACACCAAGCTCTATCAACCCTGTGGGAGATTCCTACAGTGGGATCCCCCTGGGGATGGCCCAGGACACAGATCTTAGAGGAACAATTGCAGAAATATTCAAAGAAATCAAAGAATACAAAGAACAAGTCAGAGAACTAAGGAGAGAGAATAAAAACTTCAAGAAAGAACTAGAGGAAGTGGAAACACTGAAAAAGGAAACCAACCAGCAAAGCAAGGAGCTACAGGAAGAGATTGAGAAGCTCCAAAAGGAAGTGGATATACTAAAGAAATCACAGGATGGGATGAAAAAGGAAATAGAACACTCATCCAATCAAGAGGAAAAGAATGGAAAAAGCCTCAGAAATAGAATGAAGGAAACAGAACAAAGAATATCAGACCTGGAAGACAACACAGAACAACTAAAAACCTCAAGTAAAGATTATGAAAAATGTAAAAATACACAAAAGTAGAACAACCAGGAAGTATGGGACACTATGAAAAGATCACAATTCCACATCATAGGAATAGAGGAAGGAGAAAAATCCCAAGAGAATGGTATTGATCAAATATTCAACAGAATAATAGATGAAAATTTTCGCAAACTAAAAAAAGACAAACCCATACAAACACAAGAAGCACATAGAACTCCAAACAGACAAGATCAGAAAAGAAACTCCCCAGGCCATATCATAGTTAAAACTCTAGACGCTCAAAACAAAGACAAAATTCTGGAAGCCACAAGAGAAAAACAACAAGTTACATATAAGGGGAAACTCATCAGAATTACAACTGACTTCTCAGTGCAAACTATGAAAGCAAGAAGAATGTGGAGCAAATCATCCCCAGTGTTAAAGGACTATAGATGCCAACCCAGGTTACTACATGGAGCAAAAATATTGATTATAGTTGAAGGAGGGAGAAAAATCTTCCATGACACAAACAAGATGATGGAATACATGTCTAGAAAACCAACCCTTTAGAAAATACTTGAAGCAATTCAAAGGACAGAAGAGAGGAGCAACTATTCCCAAGCACCTAGAAAGAGAAATTAATAAAAACATAACTGCAGAAGTAGAAACTGAGACTAAAAATGCAAATGGGTAATAAGGTGAAAGGAAGCGACACTCATCTTTCAATTATAACCTTAAATATTAATGGAGCAGACTCCCCAATCAAAAGACATAGACTGGGAGATTGGATTAGGAAACAAACCCCATCTATATGCTGTCTGAAAGAAACCCATCTCACTCTCAAGGATAGGCACCAGCTTAAGGTGAAAGGATGGAAAAGAATATTCCAAGCAAATGGTACCAAAAAGAAAGCAGGTGTTGCTATTTTAATATCAGACAAAATAGACTTCAAAGTAAAAGAAATCAGGAGAGACAAAGAGGACCATTACATCTTTATCAAAGGAACAATTAACCATGAAGATTTCATAATCTTGAATATATATGCACCAAACTCTGGTGCACCAAACTTTATAAAGACAATTCTCCAGGACCTCAAGGCACAGATTAACCCCAGCACACTAATAGTAGGGGACTTCAATACCCCACTAAGTCCTCTGGACAGATAGACCAGACAAAGAATAAACAGAGAGACATCTGAACTGAATGATACGATACACCAAATGGATCTCACAGACATCTACTGAATATTCCACCCAATTACCAGAGAATACACTTTCTACTCAGCATCCTACGGAACATTCTCCAAAACTGACCACATACTGGGACACAGAACAAAACCTCAACAAATACAAAATTATTGAAATAATTTCATGCATTCTATCAGACCACAGTGCAATAAAGCTCAATATCAACACCAGGATAAGCCTTACTATCTGCAAGAATACATGGAGACTAAACAACACTCTCCTGAATAATGAATGGGTCAAGGAAGAAATAAAGAAATAAAAGCGTTCCTGGAATTGAATGACAATGATAATACAACACAATAAAACCTGTGGGATACTTTAAAAGCAGTCCTAAGAGGGAAGTTTATAGCCCTGGGTGCCTACATTAGAAAAACAGAAAGAGCACAAGTGAATGATCTAACACTACAGCTAAAAGCACTTGAGAGGCAACAACAGATGAACCCTAAATGCAACAGACAGGAAGAAATAACAAAAATCAGAGCAGAAATCAATGAAATAGAAACAAAGAAAACAATACAAAAAATCAATGAAGCCAAAAGTTGGTTCTTCAGATTAATTCATCATAATCATGTACACTATGTAACATATATGAAAATAAATAAAAAAAAAAAAAAAAAAAAACACTCAATGGCCCAATCTGTGATATGAAAAGGGAAATATCACAAATGAACCAGGAAAAGACACAGAAAATCATACGGGAATACTTCAAAACACCTATATTTCTACTAAGTGAAAAACCTAGAAGAAATGGATGAATATCTGAAATACAACACCCCTAAAAACAAACTGCACCAATATTTCGCTTCTAGTTGAGGACTTCTGTACCCCTATATTTGCTCCTCCCTATTACTCTCCACCGAGATAGCAAACCAAGGAGCAGCTGAACTAATTTCTGAAGCGATTACAGCGAAGCGCTAGAGAAACCTTTTTTCCTACCACCCCACTTTCTCTCCCTGGGAATCACCACAGCTTAATCAAGACGAGATTGACAGCTTAACAGACCCATAATATATGAAGAATTGAAGGTGTAATAAAAAACCATCCCCAACTAAAAAAAAAGCCCAGCCCAGGATGGTTTCATAATGGCAGAATTCTGATAATAACATTTCAAAAGAGACTTAAACCATTACTATCAAAATATTAAATAATTAAAAAAAAAACAAAAAAAAAGAGGGAAATCCAAATTCCTTCTTGAAGCCCAGTGTCACCTGATACCTACACCAGGCACAGATCACAACCAAAAAGGAAAACTATAGACCCATGTCATTAATGAACACGATTACAAAAATTCTCAACAAATACTTGCACAAACTGCAAAAGAGACCCCCATCAAGATCATCCATCATACAACAATTAAGATTCAATACCAGAGATGCAGGGATGGTTCAACATTTCCCGTCGGGGCACGTAGTCCTGGGGCAAAAACACAGAAGTTCAATCTTATTTCTGGCAGCTGCTGTCTGATTTAGGAAGTCTTTTCCTATGCCTATGTCTTGTAGTATGCTGCCAACTTTTCTCTCTAGCCCTTCAGGTTTGGGTTTCACCACTGAGGTCTTTGATGCATCTGGGAGTTGACTTGTTGTTATAGGACAGAGTAGGGGTTTAGCTTTTATTCTTCTACAAGGGTGATGCCAGTTTTGCCAACACCCTTGCTGACAGATGCTGTCTTTCCTCCTTGTCTTCTTGGCCCCCTTGTCAATCGTGAGGTGGCTGAAATTTTGTATGTGCTCGAGTTTGGATCTTCAGTTTTGTTCCCTTGGTCAACAGTGTCGTGTTTTTTTGTCCAGTACCAAGCTGTATTTATACTATATACCCTGGTAGTATAGTTTGAAAATCTGGTATGCGATTTCATACTATAGTATCGGCGTGCTCCTGTATTGCTCTTTTCACTCAGGGTTGCTTTGGATATTTCTGAGGTCTTTTCGTTTTTTCCAAATGAAATTAGGACTTTTTTTCCCAAGCCTGTGAAGAAACTCTTGGGGATTTTAATTGGGATTGCATTAAATCAATACAAGAGTTTGAGGAGAGTGGACATTTTTACTATGTTAATTTTCCCAATCCATGAGCATGGGAGGTCTTTCCATCTTCTGATGTCTTCTTCAATTTCCTTCTTCAGGAGTTTAAAATTTTTGTTGTAGAGATCTTTGGTGTCTTTGGTTAGGTTTGTTCCTAGGTATTTTATTGTTTTTGAGGCTATTGTGAGTGGGAAGGTCTCCTTGAATTCCTTCTTCAGTTACTTGCTGTTGGTGTAAAGAAAGGCTACTGATTTTTCTAGGATAATTTTGTATCCTGCCACTTTACTGAAACTTAATCATTTCTACAAGCTTTCTGGTGGATGTTTTAGCATCCCTTAGGTAAACAATCATATCATCGGCAAAAAAGGGATAGCTTGACTTCCTCTTTTCCAATTCGTACTCCTTTAATTTCCTTTTCTTGCCTTATTGCCCTAACAAGTGTTTCAAGTACTATATTGAAGAGGAGTGGTGACAGGGGGCAGCCTTGCCGATTTCCTACCTTTAAGGGGAATGCTTCTGTCTCTTCTCCATTTAGGATGATGTTGGCTTAGGGTTTCCTGTATATGGCTTTTATTACATTGAGGAATGATCTCTCCAAACCAATTCCCTCTAGGACTTTAAGCATGAAGGGATACTGGATTTTATCAAAGGCTTTTTCTCCATCAATTGAGATGATTGTGTGGTTTTCGTCTTTCAGTCCATTTATGTGTTTTATGATATTTATTGATTTTCATCAATAAATCTCCCTGCTTCAGAACCTGCTTCAGCCTCCTGAGTGTTGGGATTATAAGTATATTCTTTATTTTAAGTCTTGAAAAATAACTTTAATTATGCTCATGTTCCCTCAGGTTAGTCCTCTCTCTTCCTCAGCTCTGCTGGGTTGAAGCTCTCAGTCCAGGTCTCCACTTTAAGGGAGGGGGGCCCTAATGTGGGGCTCTTATCAGTAAAGTGAGCGGGAGAGTTTATGGCCCTTACTACAGGCAGACCCAGGTTGGGATTATAAGTATATTCTATCACATCTAACAACTAATTTTCTAAATGTTGGTGGCTATGTAGACTCTAAAACAATATTGTGAGCTTTTCATGTTCAATTACTTTAAACTCATTCACTTATCTTACATGTTGAGTAATCTTTTACTAATTCTTGATTTTGCAACATCATGCAGTGATCAGAAATCGGTGTTTCATTTAGTTACCCAGATCCTCCCAATGTGGACATTTATTATTCCATAATAATCCACACGACTCATTCCACTAATCTTACTAGAAATGTCTCTTAGGATCAAGAAGACATCAAGTTCATTGTGGTGACACAAGTTTTCCAAAATTTGAATTTTATCTTTAGCAATAAAATTTATGATCTGATTTTTTAAAAGTTACAATGTTGTTGATTTGAAGAAAACATCTGCCAACAACTTGAGACTGAACAACCATAGTTGGTCTATTATTCATTCTTTCAAGTGAAGATGGTGTTTAGAATATAGAGAATAATGGCCATATCCTAACTAGAACCTATAAATACATTTCCTCACACACCAAGAGGAGCAAGGGGGATGATGTTCAGCTAACGAGTTTAAGAGGAGGTTATCCTGGATTATGTGGGTTTTGAGAGGAATGCAGCCACACCGGCACCTTGTTTTAGCCCAATGAGACTCATTTGAATTTTGACCTCTAAATATGTAAGAGAATAAATTTGTCTTCCTGTGAGCCATCATGTTTACATTGGTTAGTAATAAAAATTGAATATAGTATTCCTTGAAAATAGTAGCTATTCCAACTGAAACTTGATCATATAAGTCCTTTTTGATAACATGGTTGTGGTGTTTTGAATGAGACTGTGCCCCAGAGGAGGACAAAATATCAAAAATAATATACCACATGTTAAAAGTATATTTTGTATCATGTCTTTCAGATTTTAATCTCAGCTGGAAAAAAAAAGTCAACCTGAATGTAGAATAGTGATTCCCAGATGTTCAGAAGGAGAGGCATCAATATAGGGGGAATTGGACTTAGTCTGTACATAATGTGTCAATATGTTGAAATATCACACCGAATTGTGGTATGTATATTAGTATATACTATTCAAAAACAAAACAACTAAAAATTCCTGAATAGCTGCAAAAATAAAAACACTTTTCATTTTAGTTCCAGTTTAGGCACTTAAATTTTTTTAAAATTTATTATTTTTTATGTGTATGAGTGTACTGTCTGCATGTAGGTTGGTGCACCTGTGTCGTGCAATGCACAGGTCAGAAGAGGGTGTTGGATTCCGCTGGAACTGGAGTTAAAGATGGTTCTTAGCCACCATGCTGGGAATTGAACCCCGGTCCTCTGCAAGAGCAGTTGGTGCTCTCAATTGCTGAGCCATCTCTCCAGCCCCAGTATAGGGACTTTTAAAGCAAGTGGGGCAGCTGCACTGAGCCACATTGAATGTGTAGGGTACAGGAAGGAGAGTCTGACTCAAGGACAGTGCCATCTGCCTTGTGTCTCAGCTGCTTTCCTCCCATTCACCGTCTTCCTTGAACCTCACCGCAGGGCTGAAGGTGTGAGCTGAGCCTGCCGTTCCTGTCTGTGGGATCTCCAAGGTGGTTTTATTGTATTTTTCAGTGCCTTATAGACACTGCTACTTCTGAATCACCTGAGGTGACTCTTATACATGCAGGCTGTTCTTTCGCGGATGCAGATTCTGCCTCCTCCTCCCAGACCACTGGACAGAATTTCTGATGCTGAAGTCAAGGAAATTCACTTTTCAACAGGCAGCTTGGGTGCATTCAAGACTGAGAAGAATAGCTTGAAGTTCTTTGTGGCTCAAGTTCCTCACCCACGGAAAAGCATGTGCTATTAGATGTTGTCAAGTCACCCATTTAAGCCTTGAAATGATACATTCCAATTATTTTGTCATGAATCACCTTCAACCAGAAGTTATGGGGGCTTTACTTTTACTCTCGAACCAAGCTATCCACTTCTTTATTTTAAAAATTGGATGCACAAAAGGGAACTAAATGCATTGGGAACATGGAGTGTCACGAGGAAATGGAAATCACATTTATTTTTTGTAATGTTTTCCTGATATTTCGAAATGGAATATTCCCTATCTTATGCTTGCCAAAATGTTTGTCTGCTGATGAATTAATTTAAGATACAAAGCACAAGATGGAATTAACAGAATCAACAAACATGCAAAGAAGGCTGTCTGTTGGAAAGAAACCTTACATCTTTGGGACAGCACAAGTGTGCTTAGGACAGAAAGGGCCACGTGCATTGTGGAGGGAACTGCTGACAGCATATTGGGGCTGTGTGAAGGCAGTTAAAGAAGACTGGATCCCACAAGTGATTAGCCTTGCCTGTGGAATCATTCTCTCATTATCATCTCCAGAGGGTGGCCAGGTCTTCCTTGGCACATGATGTAGAGCTGGACTTGCACTTACAGAACAATCAATTTTCCTGAAGCAAATTCCTGTGCAAGGCCAGTTTCCAGATGACTGCTGCGCACTGCTTGCCAAAGCCATTATCCTCGTATGATGACCATATGTCTTAGATTTTATGCAGTGTACCTGATTTTGATCCTCTTCATAGAATGAATAAAATCTCTAAATCTAACACAAATGACCTTCATTTTTATATCTATATATTCTAAATATATAAATAAATTCACAAATCTTTGACAAGTGTTTCTTGTCAGATAAGACTTCCTAAATTTTGGGTCGCTACTCTAAAAACCCAGGTGATGGGGCTGGAGGTTAAGAGCGCCAACTGCTCTTGCAGAGGATCCAGGTTCGATCCCCAGCACCCACATGGTGGCTGAGAACTGTCCATAACTCCAATTCCAGGGGAACTCCAGTTCCAGGGGAATCCGACACCCTCTTCTGACTTCCGCAGCATTGCACGACACGGGTGCACAAACCTACATGCAGACAGTACATTCATACAAATAAAAAAAAAAAAACCCAGGTGAAAGACAGAAATATTTAATGGTGGTAAGACATTTAGTGTTGCAGAACAACAAACAAATCAAACAAATACAGGCCAGAGCTTTCTGCTGAAGATAGCATCGGTGTGTGTAAATACATACACGCAGACCTGCCTCTTCGAAAAGTGTTTGTGGTAAGTGCTATATATTGAAATTTTAATTTCCAAATCTCTGAAATAAATAAACTTTATTTATAAAGTGCGTGGCCTCAAACGTTTTTTCACAGCAACACAAAATGGACTAAGATATGGTCCCACTTGATGTCCTTATCAGTTTTTTTCTCTTTCATTTGATTCTTTTTTAGATAATGATGTTTGAACAGAATCTTGGACTGTCTGACAAGGATAGATTTTCCCAATTTGTATATTTATTTACTTGAAATGCCTTATAAGTGGGACAAACTTTTTGAGATTAGAAATAGTTATCAATTTAATGAAATGTCTACAGACACCCTAAATTAAACACATAAATTTAAAAAATACAAAGTTAGGATCCACACATGACGGGGTTTGCTTTCCCGGGTCAGAGTTACCTCACGACGTACAATACTTTCCACTTCTATCCAATTACCTGTAAATTTTATAGTGTTTTTATTTATAGCTGAATAAAACTCCATTATTCATATGTGCCATATTTTAATTATCCATTTCATACTGATTTTAAAATATATATTTACATATTTGTTATCTAGATCAATTTTTAAGACCCCAGACGCTTCCGTTGTCCTGATTCCCAGTCAATACCACCTTTTCTGACCTCAAAACTAACCACTGCTCTATTAGTCCATATTCTTGTTCTTGAATTTTTTTTTGTCTTTTCGAGACAGGGTCTCCCTGTAACCCCAGCTGTCCTGGAACTCACTCTGTAGACAAGGCTGGCCTTGAACTCACAAAGATCCACCTGCCTCTGCCTCCCAAGTGCTAGGATTAAAGGCGTGTGCCACCACGCCTGGCTGTTCTTGAATTTCAAATAAATAGAATCATAGATTTGTTCTCATTGGTCTTGCACTGTTTTGTGCTTAACATAATGCTTGTGAAATTCACTCATAGCAGCCATTGCCCTTAGAAGTAATAACTGAATTGTCTATACTGCTTATAATAAAAACTCTTTTTGGTTTACTATGTAAATTGGCACCATGAAATGATTTAATTTTTTGATATAATTTTTATGCAGGAGAAATCCTGTATGTCAGCATAAAAGATTACAATGATTCTGATTTTTAAAAATTAATTCAATCTATTACTTCATAGAATGAAATTTTGCCTTATAAACTAGAAGAGAGTTCATACATTACTGAAGGCCTCTGTAGAGCTTTAGCTGATTTCTAGAAAATTTCAGAAGTGAAACATAAGTATTTGGTTAAAAGCAGAGAATATTCTCTATTATCCAGAAATATACTTCCAGATATTTTTCTAAAAGAAATGACTAAATGAAAGTTTATCTACAAGGGTATTATGCTGAATATTGTTTATGATGACATGGGAAAGTAGGAAGGGAGGTGGGAGAGAAATAATATAACAGGAAATTTGGCCAGATAAATTAAGATGCATTCATTAAAGAAAGCTAATTACTGTCCCGTTCTGACTTCAGCTTTAGAGTAGTTTCACTTAGGATAAATAATGAAATATTTGTGGAGCTTAAAAATTATCTATGTGTTTTAGAAATGCATTTAATTATGTAAAGATGTGGCCCATATATTTTTATTGGTAAGATTGTTTTTAAACAATAAACAGGCTGGTTTAAGTTTTATAATAAAATTAAGCAAATATAGGTCTCTCACTTAAACCAAGAGCTTGCTGATTTTAGTATTTTAGCTTGCCAGTTTTCTCTGGGGACCCCCAGACTCCTCCTCTTAAATACTTGGATTACATGCCCACCTGGCATATGTGTGGGTTCTGGGGATCCAAACATTAGTCTTTACATTTACACAGCAAGTGCTTTATCCCTGAGCCATTTCCCTAGTCACTAACTAACTAACTAACTAACTAACTAACTAACTAACTAACTATATATGTATATATTTTTCTGTCTTTTTGAGACACAATCTCTCTGTAGCCCCAGCTGTCCTGGAACTCACTATGTAGACCAGTCTGGCCTCAAACTCACAGAGATCTTCCTGCCTCTGCTTTCCAAGTGCTAGGATTAAAGGTATGGGCCACCACGCCCAGCTTCTAATTATATTTTTTATCTGTAGTGGTTAATCCACAGACTTCCAACTTCAGATATAAAGAAAGGACTGTGTATTCATATCTATAAAATATACGTTTTAGCTTATTATGCAGGTGACTCTGGATTTGAGCTCTAGCATTGCAACAAAATGAGGAAACAAAACCTCAAACCCACAAAACTTCAATTTCGAGCTTAATGTGCTGGATAGCTTCGGTTGTCAGCTTGACATGCCTGGGTAGAGGGAACCTCAGCTGAGGAGTTTCCTCCATTGGACTGGCTCATGGGAATGTCTGTGGGGCATTTTCTTGATTGCTGAGTGGGGATCCAAACCCACTGTGGGTTGTGCCAATCCCTGGGAAGCTGGTACCATGTTTTGTAACTACCAGGCTGAATTTATTCCAGGAGAGCAAGCCAGTAAGCAACGTTCCTTCATGGTCTGTACTTTTTTTCCTGCTTTGAGCTCCTGCCTTGGAATCCCTCTATGATGATGAAATGTAAGCTGAGGGTGAATTAAACCCTTTCCTCCCCAGTTTTGGTCAGTGTTTTTATCACAGCAACAGAAAGTATCTAGGACAATGAATAAAAAAACTTTTAAAAATTTTATTTATTTTAATCTCTTATATTTTATTTATTATTTTATTGTATGTGTATGAGTTTGTTGCCTGCATGTAAGTACACCCATGTTGTGCAATGCCTGGAGAGGTCAGAAGGGGGCATCAGATCCCCTGGAACTGGAGTTATAGACAGTTGTTAGCTACCATGTGGGTGCTGGGAACTGAACCTGGATCCTCTGCATGAGAAAATCTTTTTTTATTTTAACATGTTGTGAAGAACAAAGTGTAAAGATCGACCTGCCTGGCTCACCTGTTGCTCGGACTTCTGGAAAGAAGCAACTGTCCTCATCCTGGAGCAGAGGAGTGCACTTGTAGAGGGGGAAGGTTGAATTGAGTGAGATATTGAAAGGGGGTGGAATGGTTTGAATATTTCTGTCTTCTCCAATTTACATATGGACACCTAATAATACCCAGTGTGATGGTACTAAGAGGTGCATCCTTGAGGAGTTGACAAGGTCACACAGCTGAAGTCCTCACAAACTGGATTAGTGCCACTGTAAAAGGATGGAGAGGGGCAGGTATGGGACTGCACAACTATAATTCCTGTACTTGAGAGGCTGAGGTGGGAGAAACACAAATTTGAGGCCAGAATTATGAGACCCTGCCTCAAAAAATATGCAAGTAACAACATCATCAACAAAATAACAATAATATAAGAATTAAAGAGGCTTGAGAGAGCTTGTTCATTTGTTCCTCCATGAGACATTCCCATTTATAGGAAATGAATCTTTGATCCCAAATAAGCTGAAGCCTATTTTGGCTCCCAGTTTCCAGAACTGTGAATGATCAACTTCGGTTGTAATAAATTATTCAGTCTGAGGTATTTTGTTTATAGCAGAGCAAATGAGCCAAGATGGAGTTTTTTGGTCATTTCGGTTTTGAATGTTTCAACGATGGATGATGAATCAGTGAGACCCCAAGCCCAAAGACCTGTGGCAGACTTGGGTGTGAGGAAGGAATCCCCATGGCTAATGTCTTTTTTGTATCTTTCTTTGGTTATAGTTTGTGTATGTCTTTTGTCTCTCGCAGATGAAAGTAGATGCCTGGTTTGGTGAGACTTGGTTTCAGCATCTGGCATTCACTACAGTCCCATGTAATTTATTGGTTTTGTTCTCATCTGACCTTTGTTTTGTGTGTTTCTATTTAAGATCAATGATTTATAGCATTTTGCAACAGAATAAAATATTCTTTCCTTAATCTTTTGCTTGTGTCCATCAAATTGATCTCTTATGCCTTCTTTCTCCCCTACTTAGTCCCTCTAGATGGACACACATACACACACACACACACACACACACACACACACACATGCACACATCCAAAGCTAATCTTGTGAATGGTGATCTTGGTTTAGATTAGCTACAATCTTAGAAAATTTGATTTATAAGTCCTCTCCTCACCTAATTTCTTCACCATCAACTACTGTTCTTCAGGTAAAGATTAAGAGAACAGCAAACGTTTCTCCTCTTAATTCTTAATCTGATTTGTTCCCAGTCATCATGAACTTACTTTTCCTGTATTGGTTGATGTGTTGATCTCATTCATTTTTCTTATCAGGAAGAATTTGACCATGAAACATGTGCATGGGGCTATGCTATGAGATGGTGGGAGTCTGACATTGTGCCCTTCATTTCTACTTTATATCTTGTAGAATTCATGGGAATTTGAGACATAGTCAGCAGCTTCCTTGTGTATGAGCTTAGGAATGGTAGCCCAGTGGTGCTGTGGCTACAGGGTTCTTTCTCTTGCTGTCAGAGTCATTGCTCAAGAAGATGGATGCTAGCGAGTGATGGACTCTGTTAGTGACCCTTCCTCTGCGATCCTGCTCTTAAGTGCTTTTGGTCACGAACTTCCTATTTGTTTTTACCGAACATTTTCCATGGGTTTTAGTTATTTAGAATTCAGACAAGAGACTTGGCTTGGTCTGTGGTAGTCTTTTTTTTCCCTGTGAATCACATTTTTTATGCTTTTACCACTGGTGTCTGCTTCTGTAATCTTATCTCTTTTTTTTCCAGTTGATTTTCCAGTGAGAATGATCAAGTTTGTGGTCATAGTCATGTTGTAGGGTTGCCAGATTTAGCAAATAAAAATACAGTATACCCAGCTAAATTAGAATTGCAGATAAACAGCAAGTCATTTTTAGTATAAATATATTCCATGCAGCATTTGAGACAAATCTTGCTATCAAGTTATCAGTGGTTAGCTAAATTCAATTCTAATCAGGCATTCTGCATTTTATCTGACAACACTACACACACCTGACATTCTGCTTTCAAAGACCGCCCCTACTGAATTAACACTTTCTTAAAAATAACTCAGGAGATCAAGGATCTCAAGAAAAACTGAAGATCAAGGCCAGTCAGCCACCAAAGTGTGAAACCATGAAGTTTCTCTTTCTTAACTACAAGCTGTTGGTGTGGAAAGTTAAAACTTTTGATAGAAGTGTTTGTTGACTAATTTGTTAGCTCTGCTTAACTCCTGGGCTTCCAGTGTCATGTTCTTTATGTCTGAAGTTGCCTCTTCCTCCAACTCTCTCTCTCTCTTGCTCTGGCTCTCTTACAGCATCCTGAACTTCCTCTCCAGAGAACTTGCTCAGCTTATGAATGAAGAATTATACCTAGAAACCTCAGGGTGGGACCACATGACTAGGTGAAGTCTAAGTTTCTAATAAAAATTGTCATCATGGAAAATGAGGAAAGCATGATTGATTCTAGGAGAATGCACCAAAGCCTGAGCAGAGCAGATGGTTTTTGTGAAGACAAAATGCATTTCAAATATACTGTTCAGCCTAGACTCCACAGGCTTCCAGGGAAGGGGTCTCCAAGAAACTCATGCCAGAAATAGCTACCTTGCCAGAACCTCTGGGGATATGACTGTGGGATGTGGCCTGCATGTCATCTTCCAGTCTGTGGAAACTATGCCTGTGGACTGTGGGCATTGAGGTAAGAGCAGGCCTGCAGGTGTTGATGAGATGGTTATGGCAGAGCAGCACAGGCATGGGCTCCTGATCTTCAGAGGCTTGGAAAACTCTTTAAGTGTATCTAAGGAGCCTGGAGTTCTGGCAGAGTGGGTAGAGAAGGCCAGCAAATTCTGCTTGTGATATATAGTAACTGTTTTTACCCCTGGTTGGTGTGGCTGGAGACCTTGGCTCTATCTATATTGCCAGCCTCTTTCTTTAGAACACTCACAAATAAAGATGACAGTTAATTCTTCCTCCTGTACTCTGTGGGATACTTTATGTTTTCTGTAATTAAATTGCAAGCTCAGACAGAGTAGAGAATTTTACAAGACAGAGGAAAATCTGATAAACTGGCCCTGTTCTCACTTGGAGCAGGATTATGACAACATGTTGAATAAGGGTGTTATTAATTAATATTTTAGGAGAAATTGTTTCTTACTTTTGATAGAATAAAACTTTTAACATGGAGAAAAAACTATGGTCATTGTTGTAAAATGTTTTAATTTGTTTTGGGCTGAGGTTGATAGGAAATAATTATAATAAGTGATCATAATTAGGGCTAAGATACAGTGAGATGAATTCATGTCTCAATTTCCTCCCAAATCCATTTGGAAGTACATGTTTACATAGGGCTATGTCACTTTAGAAGGGGATTGGATCTCTGACCTGATCCTGCCCAACCAGGTAGTCTTGGTCTATGCCACATTTTATAGTACCCAGGGAAATTTAATCCACAGAACCCAGAGAACCTCTATCAGAATTTCATGGGGATAAGATCCTGGTCTCAGCTTTAAAGCAAAAATTTCCAGGTGATTCAGTGCAGCAGTGAAAACTATTATCCTGGAATCTGCAAAACTATTTGCAGACCTGGAATGATGACAATAGAGATTACATTTTATAAAACAAACCAAGACTGACAAGAACAAGAACAAGATAACACTCTGTAGGTCTGTCAGAGATGGCTCCCTGGAAAGGTATGGGAGATCCAGTGAGGTGGTGATGGTAGGAAGTCCAGTGCCTGACATCTCATCGACCCTGCCTATGTGCAATTCCTGACCCTGAGATATAGCAACAGAGCTTTGTACAGTCCATACATCCACATACAAAGAGGTCAATACTTTGTTTTGGTTTTATCTTCCATCTTAGGAAAGTGCTTAGTACCTTACTGAATGAGAGTTAATAAGAAAGGAAAGGAAATAACCACATCTGGATCCCAAACATAGACAGGTGTGAGTTTGAGAGAGAGAGAGAGAGAGAGAGAGAGAGAGAGAGAGAGAGAGTCTTTTGAGACTCAGTTTCTGGGAACTGATTGTGACTAAGTCTAAAACAAGAAAATCCCCACTCTTTTCAGAAGTATGGGCTATTGGATGTGGTCTGGTGTGTTTCTCTAGTATTAGTGGTTGAGGCAGTGGGAAGAAGATGATGGATTGAAGAGTTCTTTCTATGGGAAGTGTGAAGCTTTGATGTGGAGTCCTTGCTTAGCCAGTCTTGGTGGTAAATGTCAGAGCATCTTCAGCTACAAGCATGAGGACCTAGTGTCAATTCTCTCGGGAAATCTAGGATAGAGTAGGGTGAGCAGTGACTTGTTGGCTTAGAGAATCTTAAGAGATTTGATTGACCACAGGAGGAGGGCAATGTACTGGCTCAAGAATGACTCAGGAAGGGAAACTTCCTCGAAAAGTTTTGTTTCTAATAAATAATGTGTCTTCTACAGTGTACTCCTAACCAAACCCACTTAGTCACATTATAAGTTGTGCTTTTCTGACAAGAGGCCACAGGGCAATACTCTTGCTGTTAGTCTTGTCCTAACAACGTCTCTGACAGCTGGTACTGCCCTGAAAGAAGGTGAGACACTCACTTGAAGACCTTGGGCCTCTCATATTTTCTGAAGAATTGGGTCCTAGGTTCTTTCTTGAGAGTTCTTAAAAATATGTGGGTAAAAAATACGATTAAGAAAATAGATAAATGACAGCATTTATCTAAAGACACTGGTTAGTATGAAAGAAGAAAAGGAAAGGTAATTTGCAAATACCTATTCAAGGCCATTGTACTCTGAGAGAAAATGTCACTTATTTCATATAGAGGAAGATTTAAACATTTTTCTTAAAGCTGTTTTCATTAATTATTAAACTTCTTTTTAATTACTAACCCAACTGCAGAAGCTTGAGACTCTCTTCAGTGTTATAGTTACTGCAACAGTTTCTGCAGGCTTGGTATAGGAACTTTTTGTGATTACTTATTTATTTCATAAATATAACAAAAGGATGGTAAAAGTTTTGGGGGTGAAATTTTAGCCTTGAGAAGTACCTCAGGGGACTGTGACTGGGTCTTGTTCATTTTGTTCTAATTGATGAATCCATAAGCCCTGTAGAGTGATTCTTCAGCAAGATCATTCATTGATACTTGCTTATTGATATCAGTAGACATTGCAGTTGGGTTTCCTTATGATATACAAGAAACATTTAGTAGGAGAAGAGTTAAAATGTATATCAAGATGAAGAGTGAAGAGCATAAATGATGATCTATGTGTTCCTTCAGTTTTGGCAGGATGAATCAATCTTCACAATCTTCTCAGCACAGCTGAGAAGTCTCTGGGATCCTTCCTGTCCTAGACTTGCTGCCTTGAATTCTACTCCTGAGATCTCCCTGTGTCTCATCCTCTGAGCATTGTGTGTCCCAGACCCAAGAACTCCCACCATAACTTACTAGTCAACCTTTATACCTAGTGGCCCCTATTCCACCCTGTTGATCCAGGACCTTGTGCAGTTGGTCTTAGAATCTCAATTCAAAAGTTGTACCCATCTGTAGCTAAACTGAGACCACTTCTTATACCCCAACTGTACAGCAACATAAAGTGGTACCAAAACTAAACACCAAGCACTACTCAGCTTGAGCATAAGCTGAAAAGTTGGGGAAATAACAAACAAGATAAAAACAAACATTCAACAAAGAGGAAATCTTTCTTTTCGGTGTGGCCAATTTGATTTAATTATGTACAAAAGTAGAAATTTTGAATTATATTTAATATTGAATTGTACTGTTTTATACAACACATTTTTTTCAAGTATCACAATGTTTATTAATAGATACAAGTATATAAAATCAGGGCATGAACATGATTTGATAGATTAAGTAGACTTAATTTCAATACTATAATAAGGGAACAATTCAAATTCTCACCATTTGTTTCACACCCACAAAAACCACTTCAAGGGCATTAGCAATCTCTCAAATCTGATCAGTTTTGTGCAAGTAAACCATGTTTCTTTTTAAAAAGGCTTGTGCATTTGCCCAGGCTCAAAGATATTGAAATCTAGCACATAAAGCCCATTACTAGAGGTAGAAATACAGGCAATATACTATTACAGCAACAACCATCAATTACAGGTAAGGATTTTCTGTAACAACCAAATGGATAATCTAATATTGCAAAAGCTCAAGTATTACTGAGCAAAGTGCATTTCTATAGTATTCAATGTTGCTATTCAGTTTTCTAACTTTAAACAGCCTATGATAACTGGCAGCAAAGAAGGTCCTTGCAATAGACTGCCTCTGCTTGAGAACTTATGATGTAATTATTGCATGCTGCTAATATACTATCTAAACATTGAAGATACTCCTAAAATATTTGATGGTAGACTATGATTAAGACATTACACTACAAAAAATTCTTATGCAGAAGGAAACCCTTACTGATGTGCTTCTGCTTTAAATATTGTGCCCCCAAATGAAGTCCAGTAAGCACTTGTCTTGTCTTGATCCCCCTGCATTGGCCTCCATGGTATTGCTGAGGTAATCCAACAATGGCAGTCCATATTCTGAGGAAGCTGAATTCCCATTAGCTGCTTAGCTCACAAGCTGGGTATCTCAGCAGTCCTCAGTCCACATTGGAAGGCTAAAAAAGTAAAAAAGCTGTATCCCATGTCTAACAAAGAGGAAGTCTTTACTCATACTAAGAAACACCATTGCACAAGTCTAGTGCCCAGGTCTCAGTGAAAAAAGCACAAACAACATGGATAACCAATACAACATGACTATGACAGAAATTACCAACATTACTGGAATATCTCCTGAAAATGACAACCAAGTGGATGCATGAAACAATGGCTTCAAAATAGCAATTATAAATATGTATATTCAAGGATCTCAAAGAGGATATGAATAAAAAACAGAATGAAGGTTGTGAAAATACAAAGAGTTTAATGAAATAACTAAAAGAATTCAAAACACAAAACTCAAATTTGATAGACAGAATCTCTGAAGAAAAGCCAGTCTGAAACAAAATTGAAATAAAAACTCGGAGACTCAAATAAAAACCTTAGAGGAAATAATTAAAAAGGAAGTGGAGGAAATGGAACAAAGAACATCAAATCTTGAAGACAATCTTGGAAACGGATCACTTTGTCAAAGAAAATGTCAAATTTAAAATAAGTCAGGAATAGAATATGCAAGACCTCTGGAACACTGTAAAAGACCAAATCTGCAAATCATAGGCATAGAAGAAGAAACGCAGGCCAAAGGCACATAAAAAATATTTTTTAATTTTATTTATTTATTTATTTATTTATTTATTTATTTGAATGTATTGTCTGCATGTAGGTCTGTGCACCCATGTCGTGCAATGCTGCAGAGGTCAGAAGAGCATCGTATTCCCCTGGAACTGGAATTCTCCTGGAATTTCAGTCACAGATGGTTCTCAGCTGCCATGTGGGTGCTGGGGATAGAACCCGGGTCCTCTGTAAGAGCAGTCGGTGCTCTTAACCGCTAGGCCATCTCTCCAGCCCATAAATATTTTTAATAAAAATTATAGAAGAAAATTTCCCAAACCTAGGGAAAGAGATACCTATTAAGGTATGAGAGGTATACAGAACACTCAGTAGACGGGGCCAGAGAAGAAACTCCCCACAGTACATAACAGTCATAAAACTGAAGGTATAGAGCAAACAAAAGATATGAAAGGTGTGAGAGAGAAAGATAAGTCACATATTAAGGCAAGACAGTCAGAATAACAGCTGACTTTTCAATGGAGTCTATGACAGGGCATGGACCAATGTCATAAGTCATGAAAGAACACAGATTCCAGCCCAGACTACTATACCCAGCAAAACTATCCATGATGATTGAAGGAGAAAAACATCCTCCATGATCCAAAATTTAAGGAATTAATTCCCATACAACCAGCTCTACAAAGAATACTCAATGGAATGCTTTTTGTCAGAAGAGAAGATTAAACACTCTCCAGAGGCCCCATAAATAAATAAATTAACCCAGAAGAGTCAACCAAAAGAAGTCTTAATAAAACAGGAACACAGCACTGACATAACAGAAATTAATAAACATGGGTCAATAATAACTCTCAGTATCAATGGCATCAGCTACTCAGTAAAAAGACAAAGACTAAGTGATTAGATTAGAAAATAGAATCGATCAATTTTCTTCCTCCAAGAAACACACTTCACTAATAATGATAGATACCACCTTAGGGTAAAAGGATGGAAAAAGATAGTCCAAGCAAATGAAACCAAAAACAAGGAGTTGTAGCTAGTCTGACATCTAGCAAAATAGACTCAAAACTAAAACTGATCTGAAGAGACTGTAAAGATCACTTCATACTCAATAAAGGATAAATACAAAAAGAAGATATTACAATCATAAATATATATGAACCAGGATTGAAAGGTTATTCCTAAANTATTTTGGCATTCGGTTCCTTACACATTGGCATTCGGTTCCTTAAAAGAAACTTTATTAGCTCTAAAATTTCATGTTTACTCCAACAAAGTGATAATGGATGACTTCAATACACTGCTGTCACTAATAGACAGGTCAACCAGACAAAAACTGGAGTTAAATGATACCATTAATAAAATGGACTTTATAGATTTCTACAGAACATTCCATCTAAGAATATACTTTCTTCTCAATAGCCCATGGGACTTTCTTCAAAATCAACCACCTAATTGGTCACAAGTCTCCACAAGTTTATGAAAATTGAAGCTTTTGTCTTTCCAGTTTGGTTGTTATCTTGGGGATTGTGGTTATGTTTTAGATTTTATTCCTTTCCCACAAATCACACATTTAATTCTTGCTTGTAGAAACAATACTGAAGGCCTATTCTTTTTTTTTTCTTTTTTGGTCTTTGTGGGACAGGGTATCCCTGTAGCCCCAGCTAGCCTGGAACTCACTATGTAGACCAGGCTGGCCTTGAACTCACAGAGATCTGCCTGCCTCTGCACCCCCAAGTGCTGTGACTAAAGTCCCATTCTTTTCAGTATTAAAAACAAACACACGAAATTGATTACATTTGTTCTACATTGGAAAACTGACTCAGATTTACTATTTACTATTATTGCCCCATAACTTTCAGGATATAAACTACTTCTATTCACAGGAGAGTTAAATTGAGTCAGGATAATGAGAAGGAAGGTGAGTCTTAAGGAGAGTATAAAAAATCAATCACTAAAGACTCTCACCCAGAAGCACATCTATTCTTTTCAACGCAGCTGTAAAGTGGAGTGCTTAGAGAGTGTATGTAGGGACTGGACAGATGGCTCAGTGGTTGAGAGTGTGTGCTGCTCTTGCAGAGGATCTAAGTTCAGAGCCTAGAACCCATGCTGTGTGACTTTCAGTGTATTTGTAACTTCATCTCCAGGGCATTCAATGCCCTCTTCTGGTCTCCAAGGACACCTATACTCACATGCACATACCTGCTCTGTCATTCCTGCCACATACATACACATAAATAAAAATAAATCTTAAAAAGATTGCATATGAGATGGCTCTAAATTTATGAGAGATATGTTTTTTAGCATTTAGCATCATTTAATGTTTCAACCTTTTACTTGGGAAAATATAAATTGCAAATTGGTTTGTTTTCACGAAGGTCTTATCAAAAGTATGCAGCTTTTTTTGCAAAAAGATAATTTTTATATTATAATAAGGGAATCATACAAATAGTCCCATCAGAATTGTTATGAGAAATATTTGCCTGTGAATTATGCCTGCTCTGTCTAATATCAGCACCACAGAACAGAAAGGCTATCGCACAGTTAACTATGGTTGACAATTAACTGAAGATCTCAAGATAGCCAGTAGCAAGAATTTCGAGTGTCCACAACATAAAAAATGGTATGTCTGAAGTGATGCATATTCTAGTTACTCTGATCTGATTATATATATCATATATCATATTATTTATAATATACACATATTGAAATTCATACTGTGCCCCAGAAATGTGTGCAATTGATATGTATCTATTAAATATATTTAAAAGAAGAATAAATAAAAAAGAGCAGAGAAACAAATCTATTAAAACCACTGCAAATCAGTTAATATAGAAGTGATTTGGTCTCAGCACTGCATTCCTGGCATAGCAATGAGTGTAAGAAAAGTCAGTATCTTTGGAAGGTTCCCACATGTAGCACCATCCTCTGTCTGTTCTTTATATCTTGGCTAAGACTTGTGAACCTGGAAGTGAGCTCAGTGTTTGAAGGCTGAGTTCAGTGTGCTAATATCAAACCAACTAGCCAGCCAACCAACCAACCAGTCATCAAGAGAAAGGCTATGAAGGGATTTCACTGAAAACTTGGGAATCTTTAAAAATGTTATTGGATGAATTTGCACAGAAGGATATCTGGGTTCAAAAGCTTGACTGGATGGTGTATGTGATGGATGAGTTCTGATGGGGGGTTGGAGCATGGAGGGGCTAAATTTGATTAGGAACCATTGTATGAAATGTATACATTCTTAATAATAATATAGTAAATATATTGCATACTTTTAATTTTTTTAAGTATACAGCTTAGTGGCATCACAAGCACATTGTTAATATAAAGCTATTAAAATTTATCTTTTACTTGATCACAGTTTTCCTTTGAAATACGAAAGTCAAATTCACAGACCCCGAATATGCAGATTAGTGAGGTCAATGAACTTGTGAAGAGAGCTCTAGTATCAACAAGATCATTTTGAACTGCTTCATTTAACACTTTTTTTTGTCTTTTTTGAGATAGGGTCTCCCTATAGATCCCACTGGCCTGCAACTCACTATGTAGACCAGGGTAGCCTTGAACTCACAGAGATCCACCAGCCTCTGCCTCTTGAGTGCTGGGATTAAAGGTGTGTGCCATCATGCCCGGCTCATTTAACACTTTTTAGTTAGGCTCTGTGTGAAGTCAGGATTAGGAAAATTTGGATAAATAAGCAGCATTGATGGTAAATCCTTTCTCTGAGATTGCCTTGATTTCAGTGTGCTGTTTAATCTACTCGGCCCATCTGTGTCATACTTGGTAAATTCTTTTACTAAATCTGGGCAGACATAGCTATAGCACTCTTTGAAACCATTGCTATTTCCAGGGATTGTTCCGGTGTGGTTCCTACTTTTCAGACTCTGAGAAGCTGTTGAATAAAGTATGTGTTAGCTCCCCCTGTGACTGGAACATGCTTATTGGTTGTGACCATACAACTTTCAATCATAGATGGGATTGGAATGATAGCTTCCTTACTTCCTGCTCCCACATCAGCCAATGCCTGTTTTCATGTTTGGTTTGATACATAGTATATTGCAAATGCAAGATGTATTAGTCACTTTTCTGTTGCTGTGATAAAACACCACGACCAAAGGAACTTATAAAAGGAAGAGTTTATTTGAGCTTACGATTGATAGTTCCAGGGAATGAGAGACCATTGTGGTGGTAGGCATGGCGGCTGGAGCTGGAGCAGCAAGCCGAGGGTCACATCTCACAATCAGTACAGGAAGGAGAGAGAGAGAGAGAGAGAGAGAGAGAGAGAGAGAGAGAGAGAGAGAACGACTGGAGACCGTGAGTCTTGTTAAACTCACTAAGCCTGCCCCCAGTGACATACTTCCTCTAGCATGGCCACACCTTCTAAGACCTCCCAGAACAGTGCCACCAACTGGAGACAAATGTCTGAATACTTAAATACTGTAGGGGACACTCATTCAAACCACCACATTCCACTCCCTGGCCCCATAGGCTCCTGACCATATAAAATGCAAAATGCATTTAGTCCAACCTTAAAAGTCCCCATATTCTTTACCAGTTTCAATGCCATTCAAAAGTCTACAGTCCAAAGTCTCTTCTGAGACTCAGGCCAATC
Organism: Rhizomys pruinosus; assembly: GCA_009823505.1. Taxonomy (NCBI): domain Eukaryota; kingdom Metazoa; phylum Chordata; class Mammalia; order Rodentia; family Spalacidae; genus Rhizomys; species Rhizomys pruinosus. The sequence continues at coordinate 789,066 of VZQC01011911.1, read as the reverse complement.
TCCTAAACTGTAAGCTCCTGTAAAATCAAAAAACAAATTACATACTCCCAATGTACAGTGGAACTGAATACACATTCCCATTACAAAAGGGAGGAATAGAGGCATAGTGAGGAAATACTGGACCAAAACAAAACTGAAAACCAGCAGGGCAAACGCCAAGTCCAGTAGCTCCATGTACAACTTCTGGGACTTGACTTCCAAAGGGCTTAGATGGCTCAGCTCTTCCAGCTTTGGTTGCAACATACATCTCTTTCTTAGGCTGGTACCACTCCCTGTATGCAGCTCTCCTTGGCAAATATCTCACAGGTCTGGCATCTCGAATGTCTTCTTGGGGTCTCCATTGCCAACCAGACTTCACATTCACAGCTTCATGCAATGGCCTATCAGGGCCTTCTTTATGCAGGGACACCCCTGGTGCACTCTGCCTGACCTTGGCAACTCTCTGAAACCGTGGAGGAAGAACTGAAGATCCCTTCACTCTTGCAAACTTCATGCCTCTAAAGCCAGCACCACGTGAATGAAACTGCCAAGTTTGGCTGCAAGTTTGGGATGGACCCTGGCCTATTTCAACCACATTTGCAACTTTTCTCTGCCCTGAACTTGGAGCAGAAAACGCTTTCAGTAGTTTCCTTTCAAAAGTTTGAGGATTAGCTGGGTGTGGTCTGAAGGTACTGTTTCTGTTGTTTACTTGTAAATCTCCAGACCTTTCCTTAATCACTTTAATCTCACTTTTTCCATTGTTTACTTGCAAATAGCTAGGCCTCTCCTTAATCACTTTAACCTCCTTATCAAAAGGAACCTCTCCTTCACGTGCCTTGGCATCACCTTTAATCTTCCTAGTGGGGTTTTCAGATCCAAACTACATTATGCATTTCTTTCTGCCCCATCTGCTCTTCTTCACTGTAGATCTGTACAATATTCATGATTAATAGCCACACCACCATTTCTACATTAGGCTGTCTTGAAATATCCTCCGCCAAAGACATTAGTCCGTTGCTTTTCAACTTAGCATCAGGCAAGCATTTGGGCTGTGGGCAAACTGCTGCCAGACTCTTTATCAAAATATCCCAGTTGCTGCCTAAGTCTTTATTTTCCTCTGGAACTACATTTTTTTGCAGCAATGCTTTTTTCCAGGCTTCTGCTAGAATGGCCCCTTAAGCTCTGCTTACAGTAGTCAACAGCTTTTCTAGCCCAAAGTTCCAAAGTCTTCCACATTTCTCCAAACATCCACATGGTCAGGTTCTTCACAGCCAACAGCCCACTCCCTGGTACCAAATAACTGTATTAGTCACTTCTCTGTTGATGTGATAAAACACCATGACCAAAGGAACTTATAAAAGGAAGAGTTTATTTGAGCTTATGATTGACGGTTCCAGGGAATTAGAGTCCATTATGGCAGGAGGCATGGCGGCTGGAGCTGGAGCAGCAAGCAGAGAGTCACATCTCGCAATGAGCATGGGAAGGAGAGAGAGAGAGAGAGAGAGAGAGAGAGAGAGAGAGAGAGAGAGAGAGACTGGAGACTGTGAGTCTTGTTAAACTCACTAAGCCTGCCCCCAATGACATACTTCCTCTAGCATGGCCACACCTTCTAAGACCTCCCAGAATAGTGCCACCAACTGGAGACAAATGTCTGAATACGTAAAGCCTATGAGGGACACTCATTCAAACCACCACACAAGACCAGCCAGAAAACCTGTGTACAAACCTGGAAAACTGATGGATTAATTTTTTTTAGCAGCATAACCTGCTTTCTTGTCCATTTAGAGGAGATTAGTTAAAAGTAAGTATAGAACTTGTCTTAGTTACCCTCTATTACTGTCATAAAAACACCAACAAAAACCAACTTGGGGAAGAAAGTGTTTGTTTGGTTTACAGCATGGTTCATGATCAAGGAAAGCCAAGACAGGAACTCAGGTCAGGAACCTGGAGCACAGACTGTGGAGGAATGTTGTGTACTGGCTTGTTCCTCTGGCCTGTGCTCAGCTTGCTTTTTTATAAAGCAGAGGACCACCTGCCTAGGGGTGCGGTTGCCCACAGTGGGCTGTGCCCTCATACATTACTCAACAATCAAGAAAATGTCCCAAAGACATAGCCACAGGCTAATCCAATGGAAAGTGTTTCTCAGCTGAGGTTCTCTCTAACCAGGTGTATCAAGTTGACAACTAAAGCTATTTAGCACAGATCTATACATTCTGATTTAAGTATTTATAGACCACTGGGTTTGAAACTCTACAAGTAAATCATGGTGGATTGGATATTTCATAGTCTATTTAGCTGTTTTTATTACACAATCCCAAAGAAGTTCTAGGACATTGGCCTTTTCATCTCCCTGTTGAGCTGACTGTCCACTTCTGCTGACCACTTGGCTATATAAAAGGACAAAATAGATCCAGGCAAAGAAGCAAGACTATGGTCTGTATTTGCAGCAGGTTACAGCTATGTGCACTGAGTACCACAGTCCTCCACACTTGCTATGTCACCACATCTCTTTCCTCTTCTTGCTGCCATTTCCTTGAGTTCTCTGCTCCTTTGGTTCTGTGGTTGATGCCAGGAGATGAGGACTATCTAATGTTTGTAGCTGTGTTTTATCTCATAGCCTCTTGTTCTTATATCACTTTCTCCCAGAAAGCTAGGATGGCCTATTGGTGTTCAGTCTATGCCGATACCCAGAATATTCCTAAACTTATTTTAAACGATGGTTATAAAGGCATGTAGTGGTTACAGCTCTGAGTACTTTGAATGTCTGGGGATCTAGCCAATGCTGTTAAATCTGAATGAGCCACGTATTTTTTAAAGGGCATAGCTCTCTGGGTCCCACCTGAACCTAATGGATCAGATTCTCCAATGGTGATATATATATATATATATATATATATATATATTTTTTTTTTCATTTATTTCTTTTTTAAAATAAGTAATAAGTTTCGAGTACAATTCTTCTGTAAAACCAATTTGCAGCAGTTGTGCCCAAACCCACACAGCCAAGCTCTCACATCAGCTGGAGAGCTGGTAGTTACAATCAAGTTGACAGAAGCGTCCAGTCCATATTGCTGTAGTTTCATCACACTTCACCAGTCACCCCAACGCAGCACTTACATTCTACCCCCTCTTCCACAGATTGTTCCCATAGGCTTGGAAAAGGGGCACAGTGGATGAGAGCAAAAACGTCTACTTTCTCTGGAGATGTCGTTTGGACTCTGACAGTTCTGGCTCTTTCTTTTCATGTGCTGACAGTTGTCCAGGAATAACCTTTCAATCTACGAATGAAGCACAGGCAATTAGATATTTATTTAATTATTCTTAAAAATTTTTTCCACATAAATTTATTTTTATTTTTTTATCAAATCTAGACCAGTGTCCCCCCCATCCCCCACCCCACCAGAGCTCATCCATTCTGCCAAACATGCTTCATCTCTTTCTCCTCCAGTCTTCTCAATATCTCCATGCACAAAGGTGACTGTTTACAGCAGAAGTTCACAGTTTCAGTCAGTTCTTCGGATGCAGTCCGTCTGTGTTGTTGTTGTTGTTTCCAATTGCATCACTCCCAATGCTTGACAAAAGCTCAAGAACCGTGCACAAGAAATATTGAGAAGTTGTAATTGGCACTAGCATCCACAGATGAGGGCATCATAGTCTTTTGTTTATCTGGGACTGTGTTACTTCACTCAGCATGATGTCCTCTAGCCCAGCCTTTTCCTGCAAAGCTCATGATGTCATCTTTCTTACTGCTGCATAAAAAACTCCATGGTGTAGATGGACCACATTTCCTCTATCCACTCATCAGTTGAGGGCAGGGTTGGTTCCAGCTCCTGTGCTATGTGAAGAGAGCTGCAATTAAACATGCCAGGCATGTATCTCTGCGGTGGGGTGAGTTTTGGGAGTACATGCCCAGGAGGTATGGTAGGCTGGGTCGGGTGGAAAGTTCTTTCCAACTCTTCCATGGACTTCACACGCTTTCCATAGTGGCGTACGATGTTTACATTCCCACCGCAGTGAATGAGTCTTCCCTTCTCCTCCGCACAACCTCTCCAGCACTTGTATAGTTTGTTTTCTTGATCCTAGCCAGTCTTATGGAGAAGATGATATCTTAGACGTGGTTTGATTTTGATTTTGCATTTCCTTAAGATTAGTGAGGTTGAACACTTCTTAAGGTGTTTCTCAGACATCTCTAATTCTTCACTTGTGATGTCTCGTTTTCAATTTGTCCTCTATTGATTGGCATTGTTTTCTTTTTTCTTTTGTTTTTTGAGTAGTTTTATATATATTCTGGAAATCAATGCTTTGTCAGATGTATCTGCGTGAAGGTTTTCCTCCTCCTCCCACTCTGCGGGATTCTCTTCACTTCCTGACTGTTTCTTTTGATTACAAAGCTTTGAGTTTAATGAGGTCCCTTGTCAATTGTGACCTTATTTCTTGACAGCTGCTTTGATTTAGAGAGTCTTTTTAATACGACTATGCCTGTAGTTTGCTTCACTTTTTGTTCTATTGCCTCGAAAATTGGTTTTCACGTTGAGGTCTTTGGTCCACTTGGCGTTGTTTTTGTACGGGCGAGAGGTAGGGGTTTTTAATTTCATTCTTCTACAATCGTGATCCAGTTGTTTTGCCAACACCACTTGCTGAAGTGCTGTCTTTCCTCCATTGTGTTCTCTTGGCCCCCTTG
>VZQC01011911.1:758797-783291 GCA_009823505.1 Rhizomys pruinosus | reverse complement strand
TTGTTTATGTCATGGAAGGTTTTTCTCTCTCCTTCAACTATAATTGACATTTTTGCTGGGTATAGTAACCTGGGTTAGCATCTATTGTCCCTTAACACTGGGAATGCTTTGCTCCAGGTTCTTCTTGCTTTCATAGTTTGCATTGAGAAGTCAGTTGTAATTCTGATAGGTTTCCCCTTATAGGTCACTTGTTGTTTTTCTCTTGTGGCTTTAAGGATTTTGTCTTTGTTTTGGGTGTCTAGCATTTTAACTATGATGTGGCGTGGAGAATTTCTTTTCTGATCTTGTCTGTTTGGAGTTCTATGTGCTTCTTGTATTGGTATTGGTTTGTCCTTTTTTAGTTTGGGGAAGTTTTCATCTATTATTCTGTTGAAGATCTGATCAATACCATTCTCTTGGGATTCTTCTCCTTCCTCTATTCCTATGATGCAGAGGTTTGATCTTTTCATAGTGTCCCACAGCTCCTGGTTGTTCCATTTTTGTGTATTTTTAAATTTTTCATAATCTTTCCTTGAGGTTTTTAGTTGTTCTGTGTTATCTTCCAGGTCTGATATTCTTTGTTCTGCTTCCTCCATTCTGCTTCTGAGGCTTTTTCCATTCCTTTCCTCTTGATTTTATGAGTGTTTGATTTCCTTTTTCATTTCCTCTTCTGATTTCTTTAGTATTTCTACTTCTTTTTGGAGCTTCTCAATCTCTTCCTGTAGCTCTTTGCTTCGATGGTTGGTTTCCTTATCTTTTTCAGCATGGGATCTTTTCAGTGTTTCCAGTTCCTTCTGGAGTTTGTCATTCTCTCTCTCTAGGTCCTTCTTGAGTTCTTCAGTCTCTTTTCTTAGTTGTTTGATTTGCTCTTTATAATCTTTTAGTTCTTTAAATATGTTCCCAATTGTGTTTCTGATATCTGTGTCATGGGCCATCCCCAGGGGGATCCCACTGTAGGAATCTTCCATAGGGTTGTTAGAGCTTGATGCAGGATTATCCTGCCCCTTTCCTGTGTTGTCTCTTCTTCGTGTTCCTGGCATATTAGCTTCTCCTTGCCTGTATTCCAATGTAAGTCCTAAATCCCTCTTCACTGTGTTGAAGGCTTGCTTTGCTTGCCTCTTTCAGATGCCTTTGTAATCCTAGTTGGCGGGGGCGGGGGGGCTCTTTAGCCCGCACCCTGGCACTTGCACTTGCCTGAGCTGGTCTAGGGAGATCTCAGATCCAAACTCACACAACTTTTTTATACCAGCTGGGAAGATAACTCTGCCCCCACAGCCACAAAAGCCAATTTAGCCAAAGACAACTGGATTAATGGATTAACTAGATTAAATCAATCAACAATCAGCCTTGCTGAAGCACCCAGCTGCTGCCTACCTACCTGCACTTGCCTGAGCTGGTCTAGGGAGATCTCAGATTGAGACTCACATAACCCTACCTTTTTAAAAAATTTTATTTATTTTTGTATGTGTATGAATGTATGGTCTGCATGCAGGTTTGTGCACCCCTGTCATCCAATGCTGCAGAGGTCAGAAGAGGGTATTGGATTCCCCTGGAACTGGAGTCCTCCTGGAATTGGAGTTTCAGATGGTTCTCCGCCACCATGTGGGTGCTGGGCATCTAACCCTGGTCCTCTGTAAGAGCAGTCAGTGCTCTTAATCGCTAGGCCATCTCTCCAGCCCCACAACCCTACCTTTTATACCAGCTGGGAGGATAACTCAGCCCCCACAGCCACAAAAGCCAATTAAACCAAAGGCAACTGGATTATCGGATTAACTAGATTAAATCAATCAACAATCACCCTTGCTGAAGCACCCAGCTGCTGCCTACCTACCTGAGCTGGTTTCAGGAGATCTCCTTTATATAGATATTTGAACAGTGCTAATTATTATAGTAGGTTACTTTGGTATAGACACAGATGTTTGGATGGTATGCTAATCCATGAATTACATTTTTAAAAAATTTTTAAAAAATTTTATTTTATTCTTGTATGTGTATGAATGTACTGTCTGCATGTAGGTCTGTGCACCCGTGTAATGCAATGCCACAGAGGTCAGAAGAGGGTTTCGGATTCCTCTGGAACTGGAGCTAAAGATGGTTTTCAGCTGCCATGTGGGTGCTGGGGATCGAACCCGGGTCCTCTGCAAGAGCAGTCGGCACTCTTAACCACTAGGCAATCTCTCCAGCCCAAATTACAGTTTTTCTGTAAAAGATGACAAGGTCTTACTGTGGCTTATAACATCTCCTAAGCACTAGAGGATGTACACTTGTGGCATCAGCCGTGAGTTATTCCTCCAAGGAGAGAGCTAATAGCCAGTTAGATTTGGGATATACAGACATATGGCTGCCACTGCTGCATAGTATTTCCAGGCAGGTGAGGTGTAGCTGATGCTGACAGAGGAGTCTTGCTTGACTCAAGGAGACCAATATTTGCTTTATTGGTTTAGTGGCCTTTGTTAGTACTCTCTGGTGTAGCAGAGACCAACTGTACACTTGCAAGTGTGGTCTCAATACATCTTTCCTATGCTTACATCAGGTCTTCAACAGCAGGGCCTTACTGCCTCTCTTCTTGCAGGTATCCCAGTTTACAGGCAAGAAGCCTTTACCTTTTTTGGGGGGGGGGGCTTGGGTCCCCTGGCCAACATCTCCTTGGCAGAATAATCCATTGCTGATATCAGAGCTCTCCTGTATTAATATATTTTGCTTAAATGCACAGCTTAGAGAGACTCTAGTATTATATTTGGTTCTGAATAGAGAATATTTTCACAGTTCCTATGTCTATTAGTCAATTAAAGAAAGCAGTTTTTACTGGTTTTATAAGAGATAACCTCTAAAACAGTCAGCTTTAATTTACAGTTAGAGATTGACTTCATTACCATCATATTTTTCTTTCTTGTATGAGAAGGAGTTAAGAAAGTCTCTCATATTAAAACTTTGCGGCACCTAGAAGGTAAGGACTCTTTATGAACAGTTGTTACAAATAGGATCCACAGAGATGTTTGATGCCTGTAGCAGTCTGAGGTTTTTCCCCCTTTTAATGCTTAAATGGGCCAACTTCTCTGCTGGTATTTCTTGGTATATGCTACAACATTTATATTTTTAGAAAACTTTTAAAGAGATGGGTGGAGGAATGGAAACTTGAGCTACAGGAATCATTTTGCAATGTCCTAGAAACTGATTTCTATTGCTGAATAACAGGGAGGTGGCTTGAAGAATTAATAGTCCCACACAATTTGTTTTCTACTGGGAAAAAATATGCAGTGAACTGAACAAGATAGCTCTGATTATCTGAGATGTTTGAGAACATGTGTGTCCAAGAAGCTGTAAGACAAAGTGGGGCAAGTGAGGAAAGCTTGAAGACGCTGAGCAGGTCTAATGTGACTGGCGGGCTCCTGCCCCAGGCCCAGGGTTAGGCGTAGCTACCCTCTGGAGGAAGATGGGAAAGGGGACGGGTGAAATGACAGTCCCATTCAGTGTAGAGTAAGACAGAATAAAAGAGGCCTAAAGAGATATAGGAACTAACTTGTCTTTTATCTGTTAATAAAGATGGTGCCTTCTTGGCTGAAACCCCAGGAAATGGAAGTTGCTATAGCATCCTGTCCTCTGAGCATAACAGCTCTTATCATATTTTTTAAAATATTTAAAAAAATTTAAATTATTTATTTATTTTTTATGTGTTTGAATGTACTGTCTGCATGCAGATCTGTGTACCTGTGTCGTGCAATGCTGCAGAGATCAGAAGATGGTGTCGAATTCCCCCTGGAACTGGAGTCAAAGACGGTTCTTAGCCGCCATGTGGGTGCTGGGGATCGAACCCGGATCCTCTGCAAGAGCAGTCGGTGCTCTTAACCTCTAGGTCATCTCTGCAGCCCCAGCTCTTATCATATTTATCAGAATAGATGTGATTACTTACCAGACACACGAGTTTGAGCTTCTCCGTGTTCCTTCATAGAAGAAGGGGATGGGGCAGATCATCAGACTGTCACTTGAGAGTCCATTCATTCCTTACCAGCTGTATGCAGTCTTCCCAGATGTTTATGGTTTAGTGGTCTGTGGAGATGATAGAGTCTACAGAGTGTGGAGCTAGCTGAAGGGAGGATTCCATCTATGCAGCTATGGAAAGTCATCAGCCATGCTGTGGTGAGACTTCTGTGGTATGGGTGCTTCCCAACTCCTGTAAGTAACCCCCATCTCATGCTCTGTAAGCTGGATAAACTCATTGGGTCACCAGTTTGGATTTGGTGGAATCGTAATTTGGTCCATTGTTGGTCCCCTTTCCAAGGGAAGTAGGCATTTGGTTTCCTCTCTCCAGGAAAAGTTCACACATCAGAAGTGGAGAAGCAAATTAAAGCCCCACTGGAGGAACTAATACTTTTGTATTGAGTTCTATATGTAAACAGGTCACTGCTTTATAAATCTTTATATCAACGTATCTGTAGATTTCTTTTAATTATATTAAAGTTATAGTGTTCCAAATGTTTCATGAAGTCAGAGACTTCACTTTTCATGTTGACTGTTGGATTCCTAACATCTAGAAGTAGATGGTTGTAGATCTTCAAATGCTAAATGAATCAAAAATGGTATTAACACTAAAACACCCATACCCAGATAAACCCTGTTTGAACAAGTGTGACTGCACACTACTGCGCTCTAAATGGAAACATATAAAACTGATGTTTGAATTTGGCCTTAATTGTTTATCTTGTTACTTATTCTCCTTTTGGGTGGTGGTTGATATCTTTATTTTCTCTTCCCAAATAAAATCAATTTTCCCATCTTTCATTTACTGTAAGTACAAATAAGAAGTCTTTTATGGTAATTATACTTCCAAGGGCATTTTGTTTTTAAAATTGAAGGATCATATCTTTATTAACAAATTTGGGTTATTTTCATAATAGAGAAAGATTTTTTTGTGGTAAAATTTTTTCATTTAGATTGATACCGGCATTCATAATTTAGAGAATTGTAGTGCAAAGTGATTTAACATGTTAGAATCCTGAACAGAAGACTCCATTCTTAGCAGGAAAGAGGTGTCTGTGGATTCACACAGGGCAGAACTTGTTTCTCTGCTCCTTCCTGAAATGGCACAGGATGGTTTCTCTCTTTTCCTTGCGCTGAGGGATATGCTGCATGGGCTGACGCTTCCTCCCCTTGCTCATGGGAGAAAGGGTCATGATAAGGGTAATGAGATTTCATATCGCCCTTCACGATCGACTTGATTTTCAAGTGATGAACCCAGGAACCACTCCAAATCACACAGACAGTGGTAGCATTTGAAGTGTTTGCCTAACCATTAGCAAGGGCAACCACAGATTCCAAATATTCCACAAGCCATTTGGATTTCTTTTAGGGCACACACAAGAAACCACCACTAACAGGAAACCACTTGGGATTAGGAAAGTTCTGGCCACCAGCTGCTGGCAAGATTTGGCAAGAATATGAATTGTCATCTCCAATTTTGAGGGTTTGTCTTGTGTCCAGAGCCCACATCAGATACATTGCTGTAGTTAAGTCAATTGTCACGGGGGGTTCATGGAAATGTTTCCTTCCACATCTCTGATGCATAGACATGAAATGAAAATCCTTGTTTGCTTTCTTCATAGCCTGAAAAGTAAAGATTGTAAAGAATGAGCACCATTAGAGCATAACAGCTCTTGAAAATAGGCTGTGGTTTAAGCCAGATTATTTTCCCCCTTATGAATGTATGAATTTTTGCGAAGTTATCACCAAGCTTATGTTTTTTTATGTTTGTACATTGCAGTTCTTGTGATACTTACTTTTTATTTTCCTTACAACTTGGAAAATTAATGGAACTACTTTGCAAGTTGTGAAGTATCATTCATGTTTAAACTTAGCTATGGGGATGGACAGATTTTTCAGTATTTAAGAGCTTGTATTACTCTTGCAGACAACCTGTTTGGTTCCCAGCACCCATGGTCAGGAGGCTTTTGATCAGCTATAACTTCTAGCTCCAGATGATCAGACATCTTTTCCTGGCCTTGTTGGGCACACACACACACACACACACACACACACACACACACACACACGTGTGCATGCACACATGCACACACACACTTAAAAAAAACCCTTTAATCTTAGCTTTGGTTTCCAAAGTTTGAAAATTGCACTCAGCACTATCTATGTACAATGTTGTTATTTGCTTAAAATTTGTGTGTGTACGTGGTGTGTGTGTGTGTGTGTGTGTGGTGTGGTGTATGTGTTGTTTGTGTACACATGTGGAGGCTAGAGGACAACTTTAAGGAGTTGATTCTCTATGTCTACTACATGGGTTCTGGGGATCAAACTCATGCTGTCAGGCTTGATGGCAAGTGCCTCCACCAGCTGAGCCACGTTGCAAGTCCTGCAATGCCTTTTTGGGTACTTCTTGATTATGGTTCTGGTCGTATTTCACTTAGGAGATTTCTCTTATCAAGTACACATCATACAAGAAGTAAATTATTCCTTCTGCATTGTTCCATGCTTTGAAGAAAGGGCTCTGTAGTTCCTGGCAGTAGCCATGGCTGACTCTGCAATTCAAATGTCAGAGACACCTCTGTTCAATGCTTATATGAAACCAGGAGGTGTTATTAGGAATGCTGTATGTTTACAATTGACGTTCATTCCACACCCATGGCCCTCTGCCTCCACTATTAATCTCAGAATTTTAGATAGTGATTGTCCAGACACACTACCACTATTAGGGAATTGGGAGGAGAATTTGAAGATACCAGGCCCTGGGGTCTCCCTGCTATCCAAATTTTGTCATAGCAGAAGAATCTCTTGGGTAGAAGGAGCAGGACAGGGGCCAGCCTGTAATGGAGGGTGTCTGCTGCTTCTGTCTTTGGGCTTTGATTTTGTAGTTGGTATATTTGTTTGCTCATTTTCATCCATTGTTCTCTTTATGCTCTTTCTTCACTTCCTGCCCCTCATCACTCTTGTTGACCCCTTCTTGCTTCTCCTCTCAAGAGCACTACTGCTGCAACTGGGACCCACTCGGGCCTTGGTGTTTTACCAAGTTTTACCTTCTGAATCTGTGAACGACCTGGTGCATCAGGTCCTGATATTAGGATTAGGATGGAAATGACTGAGACAGAGAAGCAAAGGGAAATTTGTGTTGTCAAGGTTAGCTTGGGATATAAAGAAGTATATGAACACTGTTGTTTAAGCAAAGAGACGGAGATGGCAGACCATGGAAAGCCATTCAGAGGCAGTGGTGCTTGGATTTCTTCAATTTCTTTCCCACCTGAAACCTGGCTATCATGGAAGCAAGTTTCATTTTCCAGTTTTTGTTTTTTGTCACTGGTTCTTTGATCGGAATCACTGGATCTGAAGTTTATTGCACTATGTGAGGGCTTGGATGCCCATTTGAAGGTTGCTTTTCCTCTCCCTCAGATGTACTTTGTATGCAGAATGTCTCTAGTACATGGGTTGACCAAGCCTGCCCAATGTTTGGACATTGCAACACGATACTGTTATCTATGAGGTTTACATTTGAGAGCTACGGAATCAAGTTACCTGCCCCCCTCCCCAAAATTCTAAATAATTTTTCAGTGTTTTAAATAAATTCACACTCTTGTGTTGGGTCATATTCATAGCTGCCACACCAACTCCAGTGTCGCCTGTGTGCAAGGCAGGCGGGGGAGCAAAGTCCTACGGGGCCTGATCCCCTGGAGGTCCCTGGCAGGACGCTCGGCTAAGATTACCCCCGAGATCCTGATGTTCTCCTAGGATGTTACGCTTTTCTGGTGTTGGGCTTGGCATGATATTTTCTGAGTACAACAAAGTCCTTCCTTGAGGCTGGCTTATAGATAAAAAATAAAGTTACCTAAATGTTCCAAGTGATGGCAATTATAACCAAATACCTCCCTTGAATGTCAGGCCACTCGTGAAGCAGGAGCTTTCTGTAAATCTTAATAAAAGTTAAGTATAAAAGACCTTTTCCCTAACAAAGGCTATTGGAAAAACAACATAATATAGGGTGATATCATAGACCAAATACAAAGTAATACAGAGTAATAGATTGTTAAAGAGCACAAAACAAAACAATTAAATAGGAATGTTTTTTATCTTACATGACTGTTACTGAGTAAAACAAATTCCAGTGGCGGTCGTGTATGACAAAAAACATTATTAAAATTAAAGGTAAATTATAGATTTCCCTAAAGAATAAATAACATAAAAAGAGTCTTTTGATCCTTCTCTCCTGTCTCAGAAAAATGTAATAGATGGACACCTCAAATTTCACATGGGCACTGAGGGTGTCTGGCCCTTCAGCACTCCTTGCTTTATGCAGGGATTGCTGAGGGCTAGGCTTTCTTTGTGCTTATTAACTTCACAGTAAAAGCAAAACTATTAACCTGAGCAAGTAGTGGAATGGCTTCAAGCCTCTGAGACAAAGGCCTAAATCTTGGCTTTAACTAGACCCATTCCTTAAAGAAAAAAAAAATTGATAGCCTAAAACTTCATAGAACAGGGCTTGCTTTAGTGATAATAGAATTTCAAAAGAAAACTATGGTTTTCCAGTTTTTCTTTAAAGGCTGTTTCACTTTAGATCTAGGCTTGTGGATTTATGATTATTATCTACTTTTGAAACAAATTGTATTGTGATTTATCAACTGTAACCTGTTATGCTGTAACCCATCAACTGTAACCTATGATTATTGATTAGAATGTAAAACCTGACTTTTAGTAACCTGTTTAATCATTCTGGGAAGTTTGCCAATCCTCCTTGCTGTTTTCTCTTGAATGTACTATAAAATCACTGCCTTGAGCTCAGTAAAATCGCAGCAGACTCGGACCCCTCTGGACGTGTTTCTGCTTCGCCATTGCCGACCCTGTGCTTTCCTGATTACCAAGGGACCCTGCTCCCCGCGACTAAGACCCCGATTCCCGGTGGGCTAGTCTGTGGCACATAGCCATTCCTATTTACAGTTGGGTCACATTCATGTCCATTCTTGTTTACAGTTGGGTCACATTCATGGCCGTTCTTGCTTACAGTTGGGTCACATTCATGGCCATTCTTCTTTACAGTTGGGTCACATTCATAGCCATTCCTGCTTACAGTTGGGTAACATACATGGCCATTCTTGCTTACAGTTGGGTCACATTCATAGCCATTGTTGTTTACAGTTGGGTCACATTCATAGCCATTCTTGTTTACAGTTGGGTCACATTCATAGCCATTCTTGTTTACAGTTGGGTCACATTCATGGCCATTCTTGCTTACAGTTGGGTCACATTCATAGCCATTCTTGTTTACAGTTGGATCAAGTTCATAGCCATTCTTGTTTACAGTTGGGTCACATTCACAGCCATTCTTGTTTACACATGGCTTATCAGGCATGACAGGGACACTGAAACTTAGAAATAGAAAATTTCCCTAGAAATAATTTACCAGGCTTATACACAAGACCAATCATCTCTAAAGACACTCCCTTATATATTAGTTTTCTTACATTATCAGTATAATTTTCAGTGAGGCATATTTTAATTATCTTGTGCTGTTATGACAAAATGCCAGTGACTGTGTGATTGGGCAACAGACATTTCTGAGAGTTCTAGGTGCTAGGAAATGTGTGACCAAGATGTCCGAAATATCAGATCCTGTGGAGGGCCTCTTTATGCCTTTCATATATTACTTTATTACTGTTTCTTTATATGGTAGAGAGAAAGGGCTTCATGGTCTCTCTACCTCCTTTCATAAGGGTACCAGTTCCATCATGGACTTGCAATCAAGATTTCATTTAAACCTAATTATTTCCCAAAGGCACCAGATCCAAGTGAGGCTTAGAACTCCAATACATGAATTTTGAGAGAGGATATGTGAACATTTAGTCCTTAACAAGGAAGAAAGAATGAGTGCAGTTGAACAGTGTTCTAGTATTCCTTTTGACTCTTGCAGGCATGTTCCTAGTAGTTTGGGGCAAAGAAGGCAGGTGCCCTTGTCTAATCTCTGGTCAATATGATTCTAGACCTCCAGGTAAGTACACCAATAGTAGCCTAGCAGGGGGTAAGTCTATTCTATTGATGCAGCTTGAATTTCCTTGAAAATGAAATGAAAGCTGAAATATAACACAGAGATGTTTCCCAAGTATGATGTTTTCTTCCTGTGTGAGATAATGCCACAAAATCTTCATCAGAGGTTTCATCTATTACTTTCAGGGTGTGTTTCTTACATTGGGTGGAAAGGATCTGCTAACTGTTCTGAGTCCCAGACCTCTTTCTCTCTGCTTTGTTCAAGCCTCTGGATGTCTTGAATCTTTCATAATATATCATTATGGAAGGTTGATAGTGGAAAAACTCTTGACTTGTTGAATCTTAGTTTTGTATTAGCTTAGGCAATGATCAAATATAGCAAAGAAAATAATGAAACAGCTTCAACACATGCTTGTCTAAGATTTGTCCAAGATCAACTTTCTAGTCTTAGCTTTTGAAATTTTAAATGATTGTTCATGTTGAATTTATAAAGAATTTAAAAAGAGGATGTCTTTAAAGTAGGCTTTTAAAGTATGCAATATATTTTTAATATTCTTATAATAGTTAAATTTACTCATAAAATGTATTCTTTTAACAATTTTTAAGTGTACAATTTGGTGACATTAAATGCATTCATATTGGTGTACAGCCATCACCACAGTTCATTTTCAGAGTGTTTTTGTCATATCAAGACTGAAACACCAAGCTCAGAGAACAGCAGCTTCCATCTACTCTTTCCAAAATCACTAGCAACAATTATTCTGTTTTTCTGTATTCATGAATTTGCCCATTTAAAATTCTCACATAAGTGGAATCATGCAAATCATCACTTGTCCTTTCATGCCTGACTTATTTCATTAAATATTTGTCCAGACCTATCCAAGTAGTAGCTGATTATAAGCCCACCAGGAGAACTTTGCTGATGTCCCTCTTCTCTCACTTTTAGCCAAACCTTTTGGTAATTGGTGGGGATCAGCAGCTTGTTAGATAATTTAGAGCTACAAAACTCTATTCAATAAAAATACTCAAGTAGCAATGATAAAATTCACATCAACTTTTTTTGTGAGGCCTTTTTCTAGTTAATGGCCCCATCAGCCTTGAATTATCAACACAGGTGAAGAGAGATTTGACCTATATTGACGGAACCCTTACTCTGCTAATCATTCTGTTCTTTTGATATGAATTACCTAATAGACAGCTGAAAGATATATTTGTTTGATGAAAGTGATGTATTTGCCAATGTAAGTATTGGTATTTAAATATAATGTTCAATAGATTATCACTGACCCATTGAGATGACTAATTACTTAAGCCGTCATAATGGCCTAGTGGTTAAGAGCGCCGACCGCTCTTGCAGAGGACCCGGGTTCGATCCCCAGCACCCACATGGCGGCTGAGAACCGTCTGAAACTCCAATTCCAGGAGAACTCCAGCTCCAGGGGAATCCGACACCCACTTCTGACCTCCGCGGCATTGCACGACACGGGTGCACAGACTTGCATGCAGACAGTACATTCGTACACATACAGAAATAAATAAAAATTAAAAAAAAGTAGATACATATTCTAAATGTCTAGTTCACTTGTTTGCTTATTTACTTAAATTAAAAAAAATCGATCTCTCTGTATTTCATACAGAACATCTCAATCAATCTTGATTACCTTTCGACCCCCTTCCTGATTGGCACCCTCCCATAGCCCCCCCACACTGGAATTTATATATTCTGTCATTTATGTTAAGGCCTATTGTGTCAAGTTGGTGTCTCCAGATAGTACTCAGTGCAAGTTTATCTACTGAGGTCTAGCCAGCCTATCTAGAGTCCTTTGCTCTAAGAAGATTAGTTCTTGCTCACCCAGCAGTAATCAGCTGCTATTAGTTATTCTACTAAGATTGGGGTCTGCTGCCCGTATCCCCAGTTCTATGCTGGGTTTTGTCTGCTTGACTTTGCATGGGTCTTGTACATGCTGACACCATTGCTGTAGTTTCATATGACCAAGGTCCCAGGAGCTTGTAGGACTCTATTTCCGTATGGTCATGTACCTCCTCCCTGGCTTTTGCAATCTTTCCACCCCATCTTGCACAATGGTCCTTGAGCCTTTGGTGAGTGAAACTTAATATATGAGTCCTATCTAAGGATCTTTACTGTGCAGATTCCTAATCTTGGCCATTTGTGACCTTTTGTGTTCCTGGCTCTCTGTTGCATGAGGGAGCTTTATTAGTTAGAGTTGAGAGATCATTACTCTCCTCTTTACCCCTTGTTCTATGTTGTGTGAGCCTTAGATACAGAGATTGCATTGTAGATGTGCCACGTAAGCTTGGGCAATTCATAGACAATGCCTGTGTGCGAGCAGTTGTGGTACACTGTAATAGTCTCTTTCTGGTACAAAATAAGCTTCTTTGATGAATGTTGATTGGAATACCTGACTGTAAATATAAGGATTCACATTTTGCACTTAGTAAGAAATGATATTAGTCTAGGGATGTGACAGCCTTGGGGTTTTCTCTAAGATCTATGACCTCTCCATCCATGTGTATGTGGCTGTGCTTAAAGTACCACAGATGAGTTTCCTACCATTGAGTGGGCTTTAAGCCCCCAAGACAAAAGTGCCATTACTGTACTATTGTATGCTGTGCTGGTCATTGATGTGGTTATTTGGTCCTAAAGTCGGTGTTATACCATTGCTTGATGTTCTCCTTAGTAGCTTGTGCAGTGCTCTCCAAAGCTACGAGAACTAGCCTTCAGGGGAAGGACACATCCTACTGCACAGATACTTGTATATCCAAGTTTGTTGATGCTCTTTTCACAATAGCTAAGAGATGGAAGCAACTTAAGTGTCCCTCAACTGACGAGTGCATAATTAAAACATGGTGCATATACACAAAGGAATTCTAGTCAGCAGTGAAGAAAGTGAAATCATGGAATTTGTAGGAAAATGGATGGAACTAGAAACTGTTATGCTAAGCGAAGTAACGCAGACTCAGAAAAGCAAAGAACTTATGTTCTTGCCCATATGTAGATCCCACCAAATTCTTATATGGGAGTGTGTATCCTGATGTAGCTGTAGGAATCAGGAAAACGTAAAGGAACCAGGGAGGTAAAGGAAAAGAAGGAGCCTGAGAGAGAAGGACAATAAGAGACAGGTGTTACTAAGGGAGAAATGGATAAAGTGGGGGTACTTAATGGGAGAGGGAAGGGATGATTATACAAGGAAATTTGGGGATAAATGAGAAGAAGGCACCCAAGAGAAGTGGGGCAATAGGAGACTGTTATTATCAAAGGAGAAATGAGGACTATGGGGACGCTTTAAATGGGGAAGGCATGGAGGGAGGGTTAGATACGGAGAGATAGAGGAGAGATAATAATGGCAGGCTAGTGTAAAAAACTAGAGGCAATCATGTTAGTCTAACGAACTAGCCACAAATTACATATACAATAATTCCACAGGAGTTCATGTGTATAGTTGAAGGCTACATAACAAGAAATAGTGGCAGACAGGAGAAACCTTCTTTTGAGTTGTTGGCCAGGGTAGCTCAAGAGACTCACAACATTGCACAGACCATTGCCACAGCTCTTGATTGCCTCCCAGAACTTGAAGGTAAGATCCTATTGCTGAAGACAGGACATACTTCAGAGCCTGGATTCTGAGCAGTGGAGCTGGAACTGACCTGGAATCTTATTTACTTTTTTGTTGTTAGTAAAAGATACTTTCTGCTCCCTTTAGACGTTTAGGGCTTGCCTGCTTCTGTTTACTGCTGAAGCCCAAACATTCAGGCTACATTTGGAACTACAGAGAGGGAAGGGCAGGGTGGGACTGGTCTCTCTCCAGATTGTTGATAAAGCTGTCAGCCAGGTTGTGGGGGTGGAATTCTGGCAAAACTTGTGTTCAGAATTTTTTAAACTTAGCCAACTGGCAAGGGACAGCATTAAGGGAATGAATAGGATACTCCAACTCCCTGACACATGTGTGTGCACACACACACATACCACACATGCATGCACACACATACACATACAAGCACATATGCACATGTGCATACACATATACTAACACTTATTTTCTCTGTGATATTCTGTGGTTGGAGAAACTTATAAATAAGATAAATTATAAAAAGCTGGATTCAGTATGCTTTTTACTTAATGTACTTTTTAAAGTAGATGTTTTTAAGTTCTTAGGTTTGTCTTTCTGGAAGATTTCACAAGTAGCCAGCTTTCTAAAAATAAATATCATGTTATTGGAAATATCACTTTAGAGTCCTTATTTTATTATTTTAGTTTCTCAACTAGGATTTCATTGAAGTAAGACTTTCTAGAGACACTGGAGATCAGTGGTTTGTCCACTACTGAAAATTAACTAAGACTTTGCTATTTGGTCCATGGGCCAGCACTATCCTATCAGCTTGACATTTATTCAAAGGAAAAGCCTTAGGTCCTAAAAGTGCAAGAAGAAGAATCTATACTTTACAAGATGCTTCAAAGATTTGTAAGCACATTAAATTTTGAGGTCGGTTGTACTGCCATTGCAATTATTTTTGGTTGCTTTTTAAAGAAGGAAGGCTCATAGTACAAATTGTTATTTCCAGCCAGGAGTTGGAGGCCTGGCAGAATGGGTACTGATGGAGCTACAGGGGGAGATTGAGGATCACTGCAGCACCAGATTAACTGGAAACCTCCCAGGAGACATACAGTGCATCACTGAAGGAATCCCTGTGCTGATTGTGGGGCATCATACCCTGAATGTGAAAATCATCCACTTGGAGAAAACTCTACCTGGTGGCAGCACTCATCAAAACCAAGATTCTTTTTAAAACCAGGCCCAAGTTCATTATCAACAACCCCCCCCCCCAAAAAAAAAGCATGAAAGAACTCTTCTTAGCCATGGAGTGGCCACTGGCTGCCTCCTGCTCCACTGCCACCTCAAGGATGGCTGCAAGGTTCTTTGGAACCACAGTGAGGTTCTGTTGTAAACATAGGCCACCCGTGGCTGCAGGTGACCCTACTCTATTAATCAAGGCCAACATCTAAGGATTTTATGCCTGTTTAACATTATTTCATATAAATTTATGCCCCATATATGAAGGCACAATTTTTCAGGCTTTAAAAGAAATATATTGACTATCTTTTTGTTATACTTTGTTTTGGGGTACTTAAGTCCACACAATTAGCCCAGATTAACCAAAATTTGTTTTCTCAAGGTCATTTGAGGTTTTTGTCTTCAGGAGGCACTCCATTTTGGGGGGAGGGAGGAGAGCACCTGGTTCCTTCTGGCCATTCTTAACCAGCTCCATCTACCAAGGACAAGGTCAGGTCTTGCTAGACCAGGCTTCCTTTTGGAGCACAAGGTGACTTTTCTCTATATTGAGCTTCCTCTTTATAGACTGGACACTGGCTAGGGTTCTGTTGGTGGATCTCCAAGACCTTCCTGCACAGGAAGCCTGGTGACTCAAAATTGCAGAACATTTTAAGAGATGCCCCTGTACAAAATCCCCTGGAATCAATTGACCTCAGAGGGCAAGAACAAAATTGTTCCTTAAATCCCTTGGCAAAATATGTATGGGCCTTAGGTATGGGCATTAAGCATCCAAAAATGTTAACTTATACCAATTTGGTACTTTTAATTATTGTATCATAGTTAGATAAATCTTGAAGCCTTGCATAAACACTGACTGGAAGAAATTTAACACTTTAGGATAAGCAGGGAAAACCAATAAGAGAAATTTAAACAATTTTAGGCATTTTAAATATAAATGATTTATAGCTGGGTGTGGTGGTGCACACCTTTAATCCAAGCACTCAGGAGGCAAAGGCAGGTGGATCTCTGTGAGTTCAAGGCCAGCCTAGTCTACATAGTGAGTTCCAGGATGGCTGGGGCTACAGGGAGACTTTGTCTCAAAAAGACAAAAAACAAAACAAACACACAGAAAAAAAACCCCAATTTACTACAAACATAAGTAGTCCCTTTACTTTCCCAAACCCCACATCCTGGTTTGCAGTTTTCCAATAATAGGGAACATACCTGTTGACCAGAATTAAGCTGAAAAAAATTTACCACGTCTGTCCAAACTGTCTCCTTCTGGGGTGCATGCCACTAGTTGAGGGAAGTAAACCTCACTTTTCTTGAGTCAAGTTATCTTGAAATGGGCAGAACAGATATCAAAAGTAACATTTGCATAATAGATAGAGACCAAAAATATCTTTCAGTAGTCAAAGGTAATCCATTACTTGTCTATGCCCCTTTCTTTTTTTTTTTTTTTTTATTGATGCTTTGTGCATTTCGTACATCATTTTCCAATTCAGATCAGGCATTTTTCCCTTTCCCTTCCCCCCCACCCCCACCCCATCCCAGATCATGTATTCTGCCATAACTGTCTTGCATCTTTCTCTGTTTTTTTTTTTTTTCCTTTTTTAGCTATAAGTGATAATCCATGAGTACAAACATCCTTCGTGCAAAACCAATCTACAGGCTGTTGTGTCCAAACCCCCACAGCCCCACCATCCAGTGGGGGGGTGACATGTTGTTTGTTCAATCAAGTTGATCAAATGAGTGTCCAGACTACATCGCTGTAGTTTCACCATTCACCCCAATCGGAGCCTTTACATTCTACCACGCCCCCTCTTCCGCAGGTTGTTCCCTAGGCTTAGAAAAGGGGCACAGGTGGATGAGAAGTAAAACAGTCCACTCTCTCTGGAGCTGTTGACTTGGACTCTGGTCAATTCTGGCTGTTTCCTTTCATGGGCTGACAGTTTGTCCAGGGGTAACCTTTCGATCCTACTAATGAAGCACAAGCAGTTAGATATATAGGTATTTAAGCAGCACTAATAGTTATGGTAGGTTACTTTGGCATTGTCTATGCCCCTTTAATCTGAATCTACAACTGGAAGCCCATTACAAGCCAGGAATGGACCAAAAACCAACCACAACCCTGTGTAGTTATAATCCCATTTAGACAATTAGTAAACTGGTTTTAATGTTTATACCATTCCATTCTAGAAATATTTAACCACATCAATCCAGTACAAGTATCTTATTTTCTACTAAATTTTGCAATATTTATGCTCATCCAGCTGAATGGGACAGTTCCCCTAAACGAAATCAACACACACACACACACACACACACACACACACACACAAACAAACAAAAACAAAAAAAAAAAAACTTAAAGTGACCCTACAAGTCCAGGGGCAGGCTCTGGCCAACCAAATCTTTCCAGATTGGCCTGGAAAAAAGCCTATCTGTCCACCCCAAAGATGTTCCACCTAGTGATCAAATATTCCACACACAAAACACAACCAAAGTCCTTGAATTCTATTTTATCTAGTATTAGCATAGCTACTCCTCCCAATATCTTAATGCCATTTACTTGTATTATTTTTTACCATCCTTTCACCTTGGGATAATATCTATCTTTAAGTTGAGGTAAATTTCTTGGAGACAAGGAAAAAAAAAGATGGGTTTAGTTTCTTAATCCATTCTACTAGTCTCTGTCTCTTAATCAGAGAATTCATTCCACTGATATTTAAAACTGTTGTTGAGAGAGTTAAATTGTTTCCAATTGTTTTGATTTCTAGTACATTCTTACCCCAGGATTTTATTTCCATAGTGGTAGTATCATTTGTTTTCTGGCGTTGAACGGTTATAGTCATCCCTGCTCTTTGTATTGCTTGAAGTATTCTCTGCAGACATGGTCTATTGGAGAGAAATTCTTTCAACTTATTTATATCATGGAACATTCCCCTTTCTCCTTCAATTATAATGGACATTTTTGCTGGATAAAGTAGTCTGGGTTGGCATCTTTAGTCTTTTAGAATGGGGGATATTTTAGATCAGACTATTCTGGCTTTCATCGTCTGCACTGAAAAATCAGCTGTAATTCTGATAGATTTTCCTTTGTATGTAACTTGTTTTTCTTTTGATCTCAGTATCCTTTCTTTGGTTTGAACATGTAGTGTTTTTATTATGATATGGCATGGAGAATTTCTTTTCTGGTTCTGTCTGCTTGGAGTCCTATATGCTTCTAACACTTGTATAGGTATCTCTTGGTTTAATTTGGGAAAATTTTCCTCTAAAATTTTGTTGAAGACCTAGGCCATATCATTATCCTGTGAGTTTTCTTCCTCTTCTATCACTATAATTCATAGGTTTGATCTTTTCATAGTATCCCACAGTTCCTGATTATTCAATTCTTGTGTTTTTTAAAATTTTCATAATCTTTACTGGATTTATCCAATTCTTCCATATTGTCTTCCAATCTTGATAGTCTATTTCCTACTTCATCCATTCTATTATTAAGAGTTTCCCACATCCTTTCCAAGTTGCTTGTGGAATGTTGCATGTCTTTATTCATTTCAACTTAAATTTTCTTCGATGTTCCTATATCTTTTGTAATCTCATTCTGCAATTTATCATTGTTCCCTTTCAATTTATCCTGTCTTCTTTTTGATCCCAAACTTTCTTATTTATAAGCTTTAAATTCCCTCAGCTCCTTAATTTCTCTAATCATATTCATAATCTAATCATATTCATGTTATTTTGAGATCTGTATCCTGAGTTATATCCAAGAGGTCTTCACTAGAGGGTACTTGAATAGGGGTATTAGTATTTGGTGGATATCCTCCTAAGTCTTTCATTAAGCTTTAGGTATGTGGGTAGCTTCTGTTGGGAGTGGTTCTCATGTGAAACTCAGGTGTTTATTGAGCTGACACTGATTTTGGTTATATTCTTCAGGTGCTTGTTGACTTCTTAATTGATGTACAGGTGTGGATACTTTAGATTCCAAAATCTCAACTCTATCTAACACCCCTCACCCAACCAGCAAACAGTTCACTCAGTGGACTAAGCCAAGCACCACCCAAACTGGCCCAAACCTCCCAGGCCTGTGAAACCCTCACCACAAGGGCCCCAGACACTCCTGGTCCTGTGGGCTGAAAGGTCATAACACTTGCACTGCAATGCAGCTGGAGTCCCCCACATCCAGGTGGACTGAACCCCAATCACCCACCTGGTGAGATGTATTCACCTAACCACTGTACACCACCCTTAATCTACCAACCAATCCTCCAGGGCCAGGTTCCAAGGTCTGTACCTGGGTTCGGTAGGAGAAAGGCTCAGACAATACTGGGGCTAGCCCTGTTGTCACCTGATGCCCTCGGGACATGTCTATAGTGCCAAATTGTAGTCCCTAAGAATCCAAATGCCCTCAGACCACCTCTGACACTTCCCAATGCTTTTGGAGGCCCCAAAGTCCCCCTCCACGACTTTGCCCTTAGCTGCTCAGAATGGACCCACCACCTTGGGAGCAGCCATTTTGGAAAAGCCCCACTGTGCTTCTGTCCCACAGTTTTCTGTCCCTTGTTTCTTACTAGTTTCTTGAATTGTTCTTGTTAACTTTCCCCAGAGATCCTCTGGCCTGTAACTTTCCCCAGAGATCCTCTGGCCTGTAAGTCTTAATCCCCCATTCCCCATTGAGAATTGACTCTCTTGTTGTCTAGAGATGTTGCATTAGTGAACATGGTTCAGTAACCCTGACCTGGGCAGCTTGGACATGGTCACCTTCTATTACTAGACCTTTATGAGGGGGCTTCAACCCATAATGGGAAGGTGGACAACCACATCACAGGCCTACCAAATTGCTGCATGAATGCACTTGCAGCTCCTTTCTCCTGGGACTTTGTGGTGGCCAGACATAAGGTTCCTCTGCTCATCTAGTTCCCTCTCCATGGGTACTCCCAAAGAACCTCAAAACTTAAACTGAAGCGCATGGGAATTTGGGAATGGTGTGGGAGTGGTGGAAAGTTGGAAGGGGGAAATCACTGTGCTTCGTTCAGCCCAATGTGAAGGATGGTTTGTGTTTTTCTTGAACTGCATCTTTTCTTACTGTTTGTTTAATCAATGGGATGAGAGGGAAAAACTCGAGACACATTTATCTAAAATAATTTCTATTTAAATTTAGAGAAAGATGTATTTTGAAGCAGCACACACTGTTCTTTATTTCTTGATACACTCCATAATCTATTTAACTATCTTCTATCTATCTTCATCATCATCATAATCTATCTATCTAGATATAGATTTATTTTGCAGAAGTTGTTCCTATAATTGTGGTAAGTTGGTAAGCTCAAAATCTGAAGGCCGTGCTAGCAGGCTGGAGTGAGCCAGGGAAAGCTTGCAGTGAAAGTTCAGAGGTGGGTTAGGCTGTTGAAAGAGCATAGAAGAAATAGTTTCATGGTCTTGAGATGGATATTTAAATGTTGGAATTATGAATAATTTAAAAAGTTTGTATTATCGACAAGTTATCTAAACAGTGTACCCCTTTTATCATCTGTCCTCATTAAGTTGCTTTTGCTTAAATTCAGCAGTGTCAATATAAATAGTATTTCCAAGGTCCTTGAACTATTTCATAGTTTGCTACATTAGCGGTTACTTTATTATTTTTTAATAATAAGTAGTAAGTAATGAATACAAGCATCCTTCATGTAAAATCAATTTGCAAGCAGCTATGCCCAAACCAACACAGCCCAAGGCTCCCACCATCCAGCTGGAGGGGTTTGTATTTCAATCAGGTTGATCAAATAAGCTTCCAGTCTATATTGCTGTAGTTTCAAAATTCACCCCAATCACAGCCCTTACATGCTGCCACACCCCCTCTTCTGAAGATTGTTCCCTAGGCTTTAGAAAAAGGGCACAAGTGAGCAAGTAGCAAAACAGTCTACTTTCTCTGGAGATGTCCTTTTGGACTCTGATCAGTTTAGGCTGTTTCCTTACATGGGTTGTCAGTTTATTCAGGAATAACTTTTAATCCTACTAATGAATCACAAGCAATTAGATATACAGGCATCTAAACAGTACTAATTATTATGGTAGGTTACGTTGGTATACACACAAATGTTTGGATAGTATGCTGATCCATGAACTATAACTTTTCTGTAAGTATGTGGAGCATTTATGAAGATAGGATAGATTATTAAGTGTCTGCAATGAAACTGAGAAAAATGTATAAAAGGTTCAGGCCAGGCATGGTGGCGCATGCCTTTAATCCCAGATCTTGGGAGGCAGAGGCAGGCGGATCTCTGAGTACAAGTCCCAGCCTGGTCTACAGAGCAAGCTCCAGGCCAGCTGGGACTAAAGGGAGACCCTGTCTCAAAAAAAACAAACAAACAAACAAACAACAAAAAAAAAACAAAGACAAAAAAGGCATTTAGAGTCTGTATGATCATTGACCTAATTCATCTTCTTCCACTGTCTTTCCCCAAGAAATAACCACAACTGTGTGTAAATACACAGTCACAAGGATATAAGGATGTTAAATGCAGTGTTTTCCTAAAAGTTAAACAAAGGGGACTGATTCAATGAAGGTAATACCCGTTTGTCCTGGTTAGTTTTTATTGGAAACAACCTAGAGGTATCTGGAAAGAGGGATCCACAGTTGAAGAATTTCCTAGGTCATATTAGCACCATCTTTAGGCCAGTGGGTCTGATCTGGATAAGAAAGTTAGCTGAGGGGGGATCTCCCAAGACCACTTGAAGCGCAGATAGGAGCTGGGTGCTTCAGCCAGGTGGATTGTTTGGATTTCGTTGTCTTTGTTGATCTTTGGCCCGATTGGCTGGTGTGGCTGTGGGGGTGGAGTTGTCCTCCAAGCTGGTATAAAAGGTGGGTTTGTGTGAGTCTTGAGATAGGGATCTCCCAAGACCACCTGAAGCACAGGTACCAGGGAGCAGGCTAAAGAGCAACCCTTCCACTCCCCCCAACTGGGATTGCCGAAGGAAGGAGTGTCCAAGTGGATTCTTTGGAGGACCTTCAGAACAGAAAGGGAAAAGTGAGTTGGACTTCCAATAGAAAGCCTAGAGCTTAAAGAAGTCAATATTCCATAAGCAAGGAGAAAAGGAGAAAAATGAATCAATCAAACAAATGATGAAGGCATCTAAAGGAGGCAAGCAAAGCAAGCTTTCAACACAATGATGAGGCATTTGGGATTCACATTGGAAAACAGTCACAGAGAAACCCATATAGCATGGACACGAAGAAGAGACAACATAGGAAAGGTGCAGTATAATTCCACACCAAGCTCTACCAACCCTGTGGAAGATTCCTACAGTGGGATTTCCCTGGGATGGCCCAGGGCACAGATATTAGAAGTACAATTGTGAACATACTTAAAGAAGTACAAGATCATAAAGAGCAAATCAAAGAATTAAGAAAAGAGAATGAAAAACTCAAGAAGGACCTAAAGAGAGAGAATGACAAACTCCGGAAGGAAGTGGAAACACTGAAAAGATCCCATGTAGAAAAAGATAAGGAAACCAACCAGCGAAGCAAAGAGCTACAGGAAGAGATTGAAACGCTCCAAAAGGAAGTGGAAATACTAAAGAAATCAGAAGAGGAAATGAAAAAGGAAATCAAACACTCATCCAATCAAGAGGAAAGGAATGGAAAACACATGGAGACTAAACAACACACTCTTGAATAATGAATGGGTCAAGGAACAGATAAAGAAAGAAATAAAAGCATTCCTGGAACTGAATGTCAATGATAATACAACACAACAAAATCTATAGGATACCTCAAAAGCAATCCTAAGAGGGAAGTTTATAGCCCTGGGTGCCTACATTAGAAAAACAGAAAGAGCACAAGTGAATGATCTAACACTGCAGCTAAAAGCACTTGAGAGGCAACAACAGATGAACCCTAAACCCAACAGACAGGAAGAAATAACAAAAATCAGAGCAGAAATCAATGAAATAGAAACAAAGAAAACAATACAAAAAAAATCAATGAATCCAAAAGTTGGTTCTTTGAAAGAATAAACAAGATAGACAGACCTCTAGCCCAGTTAACCAAAAGAAAGAAGGAACAACTCCAAATCAATAGAATCTGTGATGAAAAGGGAAATATCACAACAGACAATGAAAAGATCCAGAAAATCATATGGGAATACTTTAAAAACCTATACTCTACCAAGTTTGAAAACCTAGAAGAAATGGATGAATATCTGAAATCCTGGGAATCACCAAAGCTCAACCAGGAAGAGATGGACAGCTTAAACAAACCCATAATATATGAAGAAATTGAAGATGTAATAAGAAACCCGCTAACTAAAAGAAGCCCAGGCCAAGACGGTTTCATGGCAGAATTCTATAAAACATTTCAAAAAGACTTACAACCATTATTACTGAAATTGTTTAGAAGGATACAAACAGAGGGAATTCTCCCAAATTCCTTCTATGAAGCCAGCATCACTCTATTACCAAAACCAGGCAAAGATACAACCAAAAAGGAGAACTATAGACCCATCTCCCTAATGAACACAGATGCCAAAATTCTAAATAGGATACTCGCAAATCAAGAAGATCATCCATCATGACCAAGTTGGATTCATAACAGAGATGCAGGGATGGTTCAACATAAAAAAAATCAATAAATATCATCAAGCATATAAATGGACTGAAAGACAAAAACCACACCACCATCTCAATTGACACAGAAAAAGCCTTTGACAAAATCCAGCACTGCTTCATGCTTAAAGTCCTAGAGGGAACTGAATTGGAGGGATCATTCCTCAATGTAATCAAAGCCATATACAGGAAACTCACAGCCAATATCATCCTAAATGGGGAAATGACAGAAGCATTCCCTTTAAAGGTAGGAACTCGGCAAAGCTGGCCCCTGTCACCACTCCTCTTCAATGTAATGCTTGAAACACTTGCTAGGGCAATAAAGCAAGAAAAGGAAATTAAAGGAATACTAATTGGAAAAGAGGAAGTCAAGCTATCCCTTTTTGCTGATGATATGATTGTTTACTTAAGGGATGCTAAAAATGCCTAGAAATAATTAAGAGCTTCAGTAAAGTGGCAGGATACAAAATTAACCTAGAAAAATCAGTAGCATTTCTTTTTTTCCCCTAGTGATATTTTATTTTATTTTTTCCTATTACTTCTTTATTTTTTTCATTTTTAACAATAAGTAATAATTTATGAGTACAAGCATTCTTCATGTAAAACCAATTTGCAAGCAGTTGTGCCCAAACGCACACAAACCAAGGCTTCCACCATCCAGCTGGGGGGGCTTGTATGTTCAATCAAGTTGATGAAATAAGTGTCCACACTATATTGCTGTAGTTTCACCATTCACCCCAATCACAGCCCTTATATTCTACCATGCCCCCTCTTCCACAGATTGTTCCCTAGGCTTAGAAAAGGGGCACAGGTGGACGAGAAGCAAAACAGTCTACTTTCTCTGGAGCTGCTGTTTTGGACTCTGGTCAATTCTGGCTGTTTTTCTTTCATGGGCTGACAGTTTGTCCAGGAATAACCTTTCAATCCTACTAATGAAGCACAAGCAATTAGATATATAGGTATTTAAATAGTACTAATTGTTATGGTAGGTTACTTTGGTATAGACACAGATGTTTGGATGGTATGTTAATCCATGAATTACATTTTTTCTGTAAAATATGACAGGGTCTTACTGTGGCTTATAACATCTCCTAACCACTAGAGGATGTAAGCTTGTAGCATCAGCCATGGGTTATTCCTCCAAGGAGA